>SJXQ01005254.1:645938-787068 GCA_006408695.1 Aepyceros melampus
TTACTGACAAAAGTCCATCTAGTCAAGGCTATGGTTTTCCCAGTAGTCATGTATGGATGTGAGAGCTGGACCATGAAGAAAGTTGAGTGCCGAAGAATTGATGCTTTTGAACTGTGGTGTTGGAGAAGACTCTTGAGAGTCCCTTGGACTGCAAGGAGATCCAACCAGTCCATTCTGAAGGAGATCAGCCCTGGGATTTCTTTGGAAGGAATGATGCTAAAGCTGAAACACCAGGACTTTGGCCACCTCATGTGAAGAGTTGACTCATTGGAAAAGACCCTGATGCTGGGAGGGATTGGGGGCAGGAGGAGAAGGGGAAGACCAAGGATGAGATGGCTGGATGGCATCACGGACTCAATGGACGTGAGTCTGAGTGAACTCCGGGAGTTGGTGATGGACAGGGAGGCCTGGTGTGCTGCGATTCATGGTGTCACAAAGAGTTGGACACGACTGAGCGACTGAACTGAACTGAACTGAACATATATAGCAGTTTCCCTTGTTGCTGAGCTGGTAAACAATCCGCCTGCAATGCGGGAGACCTGGGTTTGGAAGATCCCCTGGAGAAGGGAAAGGCTACCCACTGCAGGATCTGACCTTGAGAATTCCATGGACTGTATAAGATAATTATTCTAACATTGAGGGGAATCTTTTTGTATCTTAGAGGTAATACATTTTTTAAATAGAAATATGTACTGTCTCTAACAAATACATGCAGAATCAGATGTTAATATTTAGAAGTTACCACGGTACTTTACTAGCAAGATACCTCCTACTGCAGAGATTCAGTGAAGACTCCTACCATGGGAAAAGCTTCAGTTTTACATGCGGTCTCTTGGTTTACACTTTTATTCAATTTCTGTTAACTAGTATGATTAGTGTTATCAAATAATTCAGCACTATATTTGCTTTTGCTTTTATCCATTCTTATGTTTATGAATATTGAGGTCCCTTTATGTCTCAGAGCTACACTGTAATATAATTGTTAGCAAGATGGAAAAGACCATTATACTACAGTGATTTTGCTTTTTTGTCCTGCATTAACCTCTAGATTTCAAGTATTTGGTACAAATGGAAGCTGAGGGGACCTGAGGGTAAAGGAGGGCTGGGTGGGAACCTCAATTATATTTTCTCTTTTGATACTGGTTTTACCTGACAGGTCCCATCTAACTTATCAACCTTAATGAACACTCATGTGCCAAGAATTCTGAAAGTGTGTACTATATTTTTTGCTTAGTTTAGATCAGTGCTTCTCCAAGTGAAGTCCCTATAGCATCAACATCAACTAGGGATTTGTAAAAATTTCCTATGTTGAGACCCTATTATAGACTTATTGAATCAGAAACCCTATAGGTTCAGCCTAGTAATCTGGATGTTAACAGTTTTCCAAGACACATGATTCTGATGCATGTTAAAAATTGAGAACCACTAGTCTATGCTACATATTAACATTGTCTTCACACAGTATATGATGAATACTAATACCACAGTGGATATTTCCTAATTCTCCAGTCAATTGATTCTTGAGGCTCTAGAACCCTTTCGTGGTCTGGCATCATCAGTGTCTTCAAGAACTCAGAGTACAGTAACAGATATGAAATATATAAGCAAAAGTTTATAACGTGGGACAGGATATGATACATTTAATAAGGGAAGTATATGAATTATGCCAATTCAAAGGCATAAAAAAATGTCTAATCAAGATCTTCTGAGAAGCTTTATTGTGAAGGAGCCCTTTGAAATAAAGTCATTAAGCCTAAAGACTGAATTATTTTTTTAGTATAACATAGTGGAGAAGGATTTTCAGGAAGAGAAAAGGACATAAGCTGGGGAAGAGAGAGAAGAAAGCCTAGCATCTAGTGTTTGGGGAACATCAATGAATGAGGCTTATTAGAATAGAAATACATGCCTTAAAATAACTGGATATATACATTAACACTTGTTTTGAGGTCTTAGATAACATGCTAAGGAATACAGTAAAAATGTATGGACTCTGGAGAGTTTTGTGAGGGAAAACATGTAAGATAATTAAATATATAAATACCCACATATACATATGCATACACATGCTAAGTCTATTCTTCTTATGTAGAATGGATTAGAAGAGAAGAAATTTTGAGGCAGGTAAGATTCTTAGAATTATGTTTGATCCTGGTCTAAGGAAGAAGTAGTTAAACTCTGAGCAAAAGAAGGAAGGGGCCTGATTAGGGGAACAGGGAGGAAGCATACCTGTGAGTCACTGAAGTAAGCCTGCAAAAGTTAAAGCAAATGTTCAGAGCATCAACAAATAATGATAGGAGAGTATTTATATTGTGACTTTGTTAGAGGAACTGGAAGGTCTGGTATAGTTGACAAAGTGTATCTGGAGCTGGGAGAATAGTTAAAGCTAAAAGATATATAGCAACCACCTTCTTTCTGCCCTGTAATACTTTGCGTTCAAGAATGGAATCTCTTCCCAGGTGGACTCTTAATAGTTAATCTATTCCTATACTCAGTAACTATAATAAGTTCCCTCTATATGCTGGCTACTATTCTAGGCACAGCTTATACCATAGTGAAGGGAATGTTAAATTGAAATTTAGAAAAATGGTACAGATATTATTTGCAAAGTAGAAATAGAAGCACCGATGTAGAGAACAAATATATGGAAAGGGGAGGTGGAACGAATTGAGAGATTGGGATTGACATATATATGCTATTGATACTCTGCATAAAATAGATAACTAATGAGAACCTACTGTATAGCACAAGGAACTCTACTTAATGTACTATGGTGACCTGAATGGGAAGAAAATTCAAAAGGGAGAGGATATGTGACTTCCCTGGTGGCTCAGACGGTAAAGCATCTGTCTACAATGCGGGAGACCTGGGTTCGATCCCTGGGTCGGGAAGATCCCCTGGAGAAGGAAATGGCAATCCACTGCAGTACTATTGCCTGGAAAATCCCATGGACAGAGGAGCCTGGTAGGCTACAGTCCATGGGGTCGCAAAGAGTCAGACACAACTGAGCGACTTCACTCACTCATGTATATATGTATGGCTGATTCATTTTGCTGTCCAGTAGAAAATAACAAAACATAGTAATTTTACTCCAACAAAAATATTTTTTAATGTGAACTATTAAATCCTGGTGCTTGCATTCTAGATGGTTATTCATGATAAAGGAAAATTAGAAGAATGCACCCTTCAGTTAAAGGTAAACCATTTGATTTTCCCCTGAAATCTTTTTCTAGTGCCACACATTTTATCACACATGATATAGCCAATATCACCAATGAGATATTGATTCAAATTGTTTCCTTCTTTAACTTTCAACTATTTAAAAATAGCACATGCATTAGCTTTTTTACCACACTGATTCCCAGACTGAATATGACATCATCTGAAAAGTTATCATAAGGTTTCCCAATGCTCTTTCACATTTATGACAGAACTAATAATATCTATATACTGAACTGCAGATTTTTATGGGTAGTAAAACTCTTTTTGGCAAGCAAAATACAATAAGAAAAAATCTGTCCATTTCTTGGTAAATTATTGCTCATAACTTGGCTTTCTTGAACAAAAATGTTCATATTTTATTTAATTGATATTTAAAAAAAGAAATGAAACCAAAAAGGAAAAGAGTCAGAGATTTCAAGCTGTTGGGCTTTGTGATTTTTGGCAGGAAATTATTTTCTCTGAAAAAAATCATTGGCCGAGAATTCAAAGCATCACCTCTTTAGCCCTATTCAGGCACCCATAGTACTGGCTCAGAGGACAGAAACCAGTGAAGGACCTGTCTTATCCTACTGGGAGAATCATTTGAATTGTTGGCATGCAAGTGGAGATAATTCTGTTGACCCCTGGGTATATCCAAACCACTCACTTTCATTCCAAGACTCCAATCACTATCATTTCTATGAAACCAACAGAATTCTCATCATTGATATGCAAATGAAGGCACCAACAGTAGCCACACTATTCATTTTCAATGTGCTTTGCCAGCCAGAATTCTGAAACGCTTTTCAGCAATTTAATATACAACACCTTCAATGAATTTGACTAGAAACAGTTAACCAGCTTCACAGACACTAGAATAGTCTGTGGAGATCTTAACATATTCCTAAGGACTGTTCTAAGTTGGTTAAATGCCATTGAGGATTTTTTTGTTCTTTTTTTTTCCCCCCTTTCGCTGTCTCTGCACCATGTGGGACATTAATTCCCTGACCAGGGATCTAACCCTTGTCCCCTGCATTGGAAGTGTGGAATCTTAATCACTGGACTGCCAGGGAAGTCCACGACTGAGGATTTTCTTTTCTTTTTTTTTTTAATGGATAAAATGACAGTGAGGCAGAATGAAATGTTTAAAATCTTTGTTTCCACTCATGCTCTTTCAAATAACATAAAATGTATGGCATAGCTGACATTTGAGCTATAAGATCAAATGGAAAAGGTTGACCCTATTCTGTGTGAACTGACTTTCTTAGCAGAACAATTAAATTGTTTCACCAATACAGAGTTCTCTCATTGCCTATTGCTCTGTTGTACTCTTCCAAAAGTAATGGAAATAGAGATGGGATACAGATTGTGATAATGAAACTGAAAAGAAGGGTAAACAGAATTTACTCTTTTTTTTTTCCCCTGCTTTTCCTTCTCTTAATTCTTAAGGTAATTACAAAACTCTGGAGATGTGAACATCTTTATTATCTATGCAAAACGCCATCTGCTGGAAGCATATTTTGCAAACCTGCAGGGCTTGAATATGAGACAAACAGATTTAGTAAAAGTGATGCTTTGTTGTACTGTTCCTTTACTCAAGTGCCAGGCTTCTCTTTGGTGTCCCAGGAGCTCTGTTTCTAAGAAACTGAAAGGGAAATGGAAAACATCTAGAAAGAGATTTTATTTCATCCATTCCCCATTCTCATATTCTCTTTTTGCTAATGCTCTAGAGCCGAGTAGTATTTCTGGACCTGTGGGTCCTTCCAGATACCCCATTAAGAACATTTCTTCTAATGACTTGCAAATCAGAACAAATTAGATAACTATGAATGGCTAACCAAAGGTCACTTTCAATAAGAATTTATTAAGCACTTGCTGGTTGTCAGGCAATTTGCCTAAAGGCTGAGGATACAAAGAGGAAAACATAGGCCCACACATACATGCATGCACACATATGAACATCTGCATATGCTCCCATCCACATGCACATACCAATTCTCCTTCCAGGAACTCATTACTTAGTTTAGAAGAGAGTGTATGATTCCCTGAAGTGTACAGAGTGGTAACAGAATTCCTTTTATACTTAGCTTGAGTTTTTAAGTAACTGGATTTTTTCTTTTTCTACCTTACTCAACCTCCATTTAATTAACCCTTCCTGTGAACTCTTCCATTTGTTCTTCTCCTCTAAGTGTTTGTTTTCTTACAAGCTCTCTCTAGTCTGCTTACCATTGATCTTTCTTCCTTTTCTTTCCTTTACCCTTCTCAACTCAGACTTATGTTTTTCTTTTTTTCATCTTACATGAGACCCTTCATGTGTAAGTCAACACTTGTTGTAAGAAATCCAAAATGCAGTTTAGACTCAACTGTTCTTTTGGTTTGTAATTTCTCTTCTTCAGGGACTTGAAACTTACCAGATTTAGCTTTAGCTAGAGGCTTCTCTCAGGAGAAGGCAATGGCAACTCACTCCAGTACTCTTGCCTGGAAAATCCCATGTGCAGAGGAGCCTAATAGACTGCAGTCCACGGGGTCGCACAGAGTTGGACACGACTGAAGCGACTTAGCAGCAGCAGAGGCTCTCTCTCAGGTAGTCCTCCATCTACCATGAGCATTGTGTAAGGTACATGACCAGCGGCCCCAAAGCCTCCCCTTCATCATCCTCAAGAATCAAGGGAACCACAAGCAGATAAGATCTCTTAATAATCTACCAAGATTTTTGACAGCCTGGAGTTATTATCATAAATATGTAAAATAAACTTTAATGCTCGAATAACTCCAGGCTACACAGTCCTTTCCACACTGAGTAACAGTGTTCCAAATAAGTAACAGTGATAGAAAGCTGAAAGCTTCTGTTACATTTTGATACACATATTGAACAAAGTTTTATATTATATTCTTCAACTTAAATGCAAAACAAAATAAAACAAAAACTAAGATGAACCTTTAAAGAACAACCAAGGCAATGCTGATTTCAAGCAGGAGAATGATCTGGTTTAAGTCAATGTTTAGGACATATTAGTTATATAGAAAGAAGTTTAAATCTCAGGGCCCAAGCAACTATATGTTTGTCTCCTTCACAGGTCCCAATGCTTCCTGAAGGTGTATATGAATAAAACTGTGTTGCCATCAAAAAGGGCCAAGATCAGGGAGTTCTCAAAGTTACATGTCATATTAGTTCACTGTGATAACAAAATATCACAAGTTGAGTGTTGAAAAACAATAGAAATGTATTGTCCCATAATTATGGAAGCTAGAAGTCTTGAGATCTATGTGTTGGCAGGATTGCTGCCTTCTGTCCCCATTCTTACTTCCCGGAATCTGTATTCTTACTTCTGGTGGCTTGCTGGCATTTTTCACATCCCTTGGCATCACTTAGATTTCTGCTTTTATCTTCACATGGAATCCTTTTTGTGTGCATACCTATATTCGTATCCCCCTTTTAAAAATCTCAGTGATATTGGATGACTTCAACTTTTCCAATAAGGCCACACACATCCTGAGGTACTGAGGGTTAAGACTTCACCATATAAATTTTGGAGGGCCTAGTTCAAATCATGACATACGCAGAGCCCCATGTGATCATTAAAAAGTTTAAAAAAAAAGTTCAACATGGTAGACTTGGGTAACACTGAAGACCTGATCAGTTAGTGGAGAGTGAAAGCAGTTAAGGGCTTGTATCTGTAGTTGAACACAACTCTGTTCTCACCTACAGTGTATAATACTATTCACGAGGCCTTTGACTAACGCTTCAATTTGCAAGTGAAAGATGTTGGTATCAAGAGCATCACTTGACAATGAAAATACATTATTCAAATACAGGATGAGCCACCAGCCATAGGCAAACCCAAAACGCACAGCAGCAAATTAATTAGATGGTATTAAAGCTTGTGGAGTGCAATTAAGAATTATCTTAATTTTTCTGCTGATAGTACAGTCATTGCTGAAAACTGGTTAGTAGTGACTGTGTGTATCTGCAAAATATCAGGTTTTCTTCTTAGTCCTTTTGAAATGTCAACTGGGAGGAATTCTGTGAGAAACAATGTCTCTGTTGTGTTCAGATTCCCATGTAATCCCTCTTTTGTAATTACAATTTTAAAATATTCTGATATAAATATAAAGTTCATTTGAATTTAAAAATATCTATATTTGAGGTTAAATTTTATATATAATATATACATTCATGTATTACATGTATGCATTAAACATGTATATATACATATAGTTAGACATGTGTTTGTATATGGAAGCTAAATGTATTGCATCTCTTTATATATAGTATACTTATACATGCAGTATATAAAATTATAGTGTTTAGCATGATATAAATATATAGTATATATTATAATTGTATGAAAGTAATTTATATAGAGATAATATATATTCTCTGATTTTATTGCTTTTAATTTTTTAAACAATCACCCTCTTTTTATCGATAAGAAATATAGAATTATAGGAATGATTAAAAAAACTCTACCATTACAAAAATTGTGAAGAGTAAGTAGCAAATGGCAAATGTTTACTATGCTCTGAGAGTAGCTCTCTGATGGATTTTCTTACATTTAAAAATTCACTTCTACTGAATATGGTTAGCTCATGGTTTGAGCTAATTACAGTTGTTGAAATTCTATGACAAATAATAGACTAATGAGTGTTTAATAGACACAAATATCCTGTGGATGTGGGAACATCCCTTCTCAATCTTGAATGTGCCTTCTCTAAATGATGTAAAAAAATGAAATGCTCAAACATTGACAGGAAATCTTCCTTGCGGTTTAATGTTGGACAGGAGCCTATTATTTGAACAGTAATTTCCCTTTCCTCTTTTTTGTGAATGAGTCATATTCTAAGTTTTCATTTGAAAGCCAGTTATCCAGAACTGGGATATTTTCTCTATTTTTTTTTAAGTTTTAACTTTAGATTTAGTAGTTAGAGTTTAAGGCCACATCTTATATAATCATGGTGAATCAAAAGTACAGAAAATGACCACTTATATTACAACTATATATTTACTTTAGACTGTACATGTTTGTATCATCATGAACAATTTTCAACTTCTCTGAATCACTAGAAAGATTTGCATCATTTCTTTTTCTAAAAAAAATTAATTGGAGGATAATTGATTTATGATGTTGTATTGATTTCTGTCATACATAGACATAAGTGAGCCATAGGGAATATACATGTCCCTTCCCCCTTGAATCTCCCTCCCAACTCCCATCCCATCCCACCCCTCTAGATTATCACACAGCTCCAGGCTTAGCTCCCTGCATTATACAGAAACTTCTCACTAGTTATCTATTATACACACAGTAATTTGCATTATTTCTGAATTGTGAAGATTTGTTGATGTGCAGGGAAATGTCATGCCTGTCCTCAGCCATACAGTATCAGGCAAGGAATGGATTAACTGTACCTTCAGGCAGAAAAAAAAAAAAATGTTTCCCTGTCATTCATTCGTACATTTGGTATTAAATTAGTGTTTGCCAAATCTTAGACATACTAATAAGCACAGTTGATACAGAAGCAAGCAAGCAAGTAAATAAAAAGTACAGATTTATCCTTTTCCAGAATTTGTTGAGAGCTAAGAGAAGAGAGGGTGAGGAACAGTTAGCCAGCAGGTGTGTGTGCATGCGTGCTCAGCTGCTACATAGTGGCCGACTCTTTGTGACCCAGTGGATTGTAGCCTGCCAGGCTCCTCTGTCTGTGGGATTCTCTAGGCAAGAACACTGGAGTAGGTTACCATTTCATCCTCCAAGGAATCTTCCCAACCCAGGGTAGTTTCTTTACCACTGAGCTACTTGGGAAGCCCCCTTAACATGGGGCATGGATGCTAAATGAAGGCTGTGTACAGGATTCCCAGGAGCACTGGGGAGCAGCATCTTAATCTAGAAGTGAAGAAAGGTGGTTAGCCAATAAGGGAAAGTGATTTTCCAGCCAAATCTCATATAGCTTTCCCACTGAGGGATTTATAGGAAAATTAAAAATTTATTGGAGCAAGTATTTTTTTAATCATAAAATTAAAATAATTTTCCTATAAATAAGGATTAGAAATTATTTAAATTATTTCTGTCATGCTCTTCTGAGGAATATTTGCCATTGATTTGTGATTTTGTCCAATGCCTTACACTATTTTTATTTTTGACCATGCCATGTGGCTTGTGGAACTTTGATTCCAAGACCAGGGATTGAATCCCAGACCAGACCTTGCCCTCAAGAGTGAATGTGGAGTCCTAACCACTGTACTGCCGGGGAATTCCCCTTACAACATACATTTAATCTGATTTTTGAATTTTCTTTATTTCAGTGGATTTATGGAAGCTATAATTCTCTACTTCTCATACCATTTTCTGTGAAGTGCTTCTAGACATCACATTTCACTTTGGTTTGAATCACACTAGATCAGAGATGATGATAATAGTAAACTAAGCCTAAATAAATTATTTCCACATGAAAACATATCCACAGGTATGATGAAAAATCTCTTTGACAAATTAAAAATCCTAGCTTCTATTTTATAACTTTTCCTATGAACTTCTCATGGTAGTCAACACAGAGCTTGATAACATGTATAGATTTATCATTGCCTACTTGTGGAAAGAACAGAGTTTTGTTAAATTGTCCAAGGGTATATATATTTTATTAGTCTTCCAAATAAACTCTAAATTATTTATATATTTCTTTTCATAACTCTTGTATATTTACTCCAAAAATACTGTAAAATATCTTCATTAATTTTAGAAGTGATATTTTCTTTGGCTTCAAAATCACTCCAGATGGTGACTATAGCCATGAAATTAAAAGATGCTTGCTCCTTGAAAGAAAAGCTATGACAAACCTAGACAGCAGAGACATCTTAAAAAGAAGAGACATCACTTTGCCAACAAAGGTCCATCTAGTCAAAGCTATGGTTTTTCCAGTGTATGGATGTGAGACTTGGACCATAAAGAAAGCTGAACATTGAAGAATGATGCTTTCAAACTATGGTGCTGGAGAACACTCTTAAGAGTCCTTTGGACAGCAAGGAGATCAAAATAGTAAATACTACAAGAAATAAACCCTGACTATTCATTGCAAAGACTGATGCTGAAGCTGAAGATTCGATAATTTGGCCATTTATGCATAAAGCCAACTCAGTGGAAAAGACCATGATGCTGGGAATGATTGAGGGCAGGAGGAGAAGGGAGCAACAGAGGATGAGATGGGTGGATGGGATCAGTGACTCAATGGACATGAGTTTGAACAAACTCCAGGAGTTAGTGAAGAACAGGGAAGCCTGGTGTGTTGAGGTCCATGGGGTTGCAAAGCACTGGACACAACTGAGCAACTGAACAACAAAAACTACATTTGAGCACACACTTGCCCATTTTATCTTATGCTGACAAATAGCACTTTGGACACTTTTTCCATCTGTACAAAGGGAACAAGGCTGGGATTTCATGAACATGTGAATAGTGTAGTCACACAAGGGCCCATGCTGGTGTGAAATTTAGGATTTAATGATTTGTGGTTGTGATCTTGATATTTTTGGTCATTTTATGTTTGAAAGTGTTTAGTAAGTGAAGTTTTAAAGGAAACGAAACATTCTCTGGGTACTCAGAGCCCCACCCAGGCAAGTTTCACTTCCCACCTGCCTACTTCCCTGGGATCTGGGATGACTTTTCATCCACCTCCTCTCTACTCAACTTTTCCTTCTATGGATGCTGCTGTATGATTGCTGCCACTCTCTATCTGGGGTGGCAGTTGTGGGGAGGTCCCTGCTCCACTACCTCTCTCTTTTCTTTTTGGGGATCTCAGTATGGTGCAGGACAGAAAGGGGATGGACACGTGCTGCATGCAGAAAGGAAGGCTGTGGCCATGCCACAACTTTGCGCATTCAGCAGATAGGTTTAACAGGGACCTCCCACCCACTCCTTTCCAAGTAATGAGTGCATTTCAATGAATGAGGAGGCTTCAATCCCCTTAGAGTCATCAGTCCACTATGGATTGGAGGGGCAAGCCAGTGGGAAGGGGACAGTGACTTTCCCACTCCAGATGGAGCCCTTTATCTTCATTATGCAGCACAGCTCATACATTATATAGCAGACCCTGAATGGAAATGATTCAAGACCTAAACTGTAGTAGGAATTGAATAAAATATATATATGCACAGTACCTAACATAGCACTTGACATTAAAGAGGTCCTCAGTGAAAGCTGTCCTTCTCAATGAGTCATTCCTTCCTTATTTGCTTTCATTAAGTAAACTACCCAGATCTGTGTTAAATAGGTATACATCTCTTACTTCAATCCACCCAAACTTATTTCCATATGCCCTCTAAATTGAAAAGTATGATTAGCTCTTAAAAGGGGCATTACATTATTTATTGGAGCTAGTTAATACTTAAGAAATGTTCTTGCCATAGAAGCATTTATCCTCAGAAATGTGATATTTAATGGATGGGGTGGTGTTACTCTCAGACCATGTTTCTCTGCTTTTAGACTCCTATGTCAAATAACTTTTGCAAAACGGATAAGCAAAGAATTGAGTCCAAGTCTCAAGACAACTAACTAAACAAGCACGTTGCAAGCTATGACAGTCTGTGACTTGAGTATCTACCCTTCTTACGCTCCATCCCCTTTTATCTCTTACCCCAGAAACAAACTCACTAGTCATTGGTTTACTGTTAATGAAGCCAATTATTAGAAGCAGTCTCCTAATTAACATTAAATTTTATGCTTAAGCAGGCCATATATATTAAACCTTGGAAATAAATTACAGTGGTCAACACTTCAGAATTATATGAAAGTAGCTGGTTTTGCTTTTTATACATGAAATTTATACTTATGGCAACTAGAAAATAAAAATATTGCTTTTAAAATAGTTTTAAAATTTTTATTCATTATGTACTGTTAAAACTCAATTATATGGGTCTCTTCATTCATTTTTGAAAATGAAAATATAATTTTAAAATTTGCATTTTTGTTACTTGGTATTATAGATTCATGCTACAGAAGAATTAACATTATTTCTTATAAAAATGAAACCATCAATATTATACAAAATAAATGATTAAATAGCTTAGATTTTAAACTGTCATAAATGGAGAGTTATGAAAAATTTTGATTATTTGTTTAGTGTTGACATAAAAATCATACAATAATTAAATTAATGCCTCTGTAGATTTTTAAATGTGTCATTGTCTCCTGTTTACTCATAGATAGTGGTAAGTTATGGAATTAGTCAGACACGGATATGAGTCTGTCCTCTAACTCTCATAATCTGTATAACTGCACATATTGTGAAAGCTCTTTATTTGGACAAACTGTTTATCTGTATTATCCACCTCACAGGATTGGTGTAAATGGAATAATGTAGAGAGTGCTTGATATGCTCAGCCAACAAATTCTGATATTATTCTTCTTAATATTTTTATTGACGTTATTATCTCCCAGAGACAATTGAAAGCAACTTTAGAGACTCACTGTTGTTCTGCTTCAGAAGATATGATTTAACCTATAATAACATTCAAATCAACCTAATAATGTTAGCCATATGATAATAGGTTCTGCATTAAGAAGTTTCTAGTCTACACAAAGCATTTGTAAAGTCTAAATCAGTATATATTTACTGTAATAAGGCTAGTGTGGATAGATTAAATTGTTAATTTTTTCCTTATAGCTCTTTGCAGGATCTGTAAGAACATGTTTCTATACAGGAGCTGATTATTATTATACATAAATTTCAATTTGCTTCTGCTTATATTATCTAGGATTTTACTGTTTAATAAAATGAAGTAGGTTAACTACTATAATAACCAAGACTTAGAATTTAAGAGCACTGGGTGGTTATCATTTTCAGTCTAGTATTAGCCTAGTCCCAGGATTTGGGCCTATAAAGAACAAGAAGAATGGGAAATAAGGAAAAAGGACTTGTTTTTTTTAAAAGAGAAGACATAGAGAGACTAGAAAGAAAGAAGCTGCAGTGGGAAAATGCATGAGGAAAAGAAAATAATCAAAACAAAATATAAATGAATAAAACAGGGATAATGAAAAAAAGGAATGAAAATACTCAAGGGGAATGAGGCTGTTTTTTTCCCCTTAACATTGTTGACTTTTTTCACTCTCCATTCCCAGGCTTTTACTTCTTTCCCTCTGGCCTGGAACAACACTCCCCCGCCAACACTTTCTTTTCAACATCCCCTTCCCACCCTCACCCCCAGGAAGTCCTGCCACCAAGACAGAACAACACGTGTCCACCTTTGAGCTTTTGAAAAGTTCACTGAATAGAAATCTAATGGATTTGTGTCTTTCCTTGTTTGTTTTTCTTTTCTTTTTTTTTGGTTCCCCTTCCTCCCCAAACTACCTTATTATCACTTCAGAGCACAAAATTACCAACTATTTTGTGTATTTCAGAAGTACACCTACTAGGAACTGCATGAAGTTTTATTCTATTATAAATTTTTTTCAAACCAGTGTTTCTTTTTGACTCAGTGAGCCCTTTAGCCAAACTACTGATCATTTCTGTACCTTGATTTACTGCAAAATAAATTAGAGGTACTAATACAGTATTAGAAATGATGCTATGCATAGTGAATAGGGAGGGCATCCGGTCCCATCGCTTCATGGCAAATAGATGGGAAAACAGTGGAAACAGTAACGGGCTTTATTTTCTTGGGCTCTAAGATCACTGCAGATGGTGACAGCAGCCATGAAATTAAAAGCTGCTTGCTCCTAGCCAGAAAAGCTATGGCCAACCTAGATAGCATATTAAAAAGCAGAGACGTTAGTTTGCCGACGAAGGTCCATCTAGTCAAAGCTATGGTTTTTCCAGTAGTCATGTACAGATGTGAGAGGTGGACCATAAGGAAAGCTGAGCGCTAAAGAATTGATGCTTTTGAACTGTGGTATTGGAGAATACTCTTAAAATTCTCCTGAACTGCGAAGAGATCAAACCAGTCAATCCTAAAGGAGATCAGTCCTGAATATTCATTGGAACAACTGATGCTGAAGCTGAAGCTCCTATACTTTGGTCACCTGATGTGAAGACTTAACTCATTGGAAAATACCCTGATGCAGTGAAAGATTGAAGACAGGAGGAGAAGGGGACAACAGAGGATGAGATGATTGGATGGCATCACCAACTTGATGGATGTGAGTTTGAGCATATGGTAGTTGATGATGGACAGGGAAGCCTAGCATGCTGCAGTCCATGGGGTAACAAAGAGCGGACATAACTGAGTGACTGAACTGATAGTGAACAGGAAGAATATATTCTAAATTGTAAGATGGTTTCAAATGTCCACTGGTATTATTTCACTAAATTAAAATGGCTTGACAGACAGGTTTATTGAAATGAAACGACTGATAACAAATATATAGAATGCTAAGAAAACTTAGGTAAAGTTTGTAAATATTTGTTTTTGTTTTTCAAATATGTGATGAATTTTGTTAATTTTGTGTTTCATCACTGTGTTTTCATAATAAAAAAGGGTAATAAAATAAAATAAGTGAGGCAAGTACCTTTATATAGGTGAAATCCTGTATGATATCTGAATTTCTCATAGCAGAATGAGTTGTCAAAATGAGAGGAAAGGTCTGAGTTAAAAATAACTCTGTGCTGTGTTTAGTCACTCAGTCATGTCCAACTCTTTTTTGACCCCTTGGACTGTAGCCCGCTGGACTTCTTTGTCCATGGGGATTCTCCAGGCAAGAATACTGGAGTGGATAGCCTATCTCTTCTCCAGGGGATCTTCCAGACCCAGGAATCGAACCAGAGTCACCTGCGTTGCAGGATTCTTTACCAGTTGAACCACCAAAAATTACTATGTCATGTATTTAACTCTAAAACATTAAATATGAGTAAGAAATGAAAATGGATGATTTTGTAGACTGGGGTTTTATGCATTGTGATAATGAGTGATTTACACTTTTGCAACCTGAAAATTTAGCAGGTTATTTTTTTTCCTCACAATTTTCTGTCTCTGCTCTAAGTCATAAGTTTGATCCGTTAGAGGGCATTGTTGTTAGTATCTCTAATTGTGTTTATTACAGACTCTCCTAAGTTTAATAGTTAAAAGAAGAACATTTATATATCAAGTTAACATAAAGCATTTATGGTCTTGCAGCCCAATATTTTCTTTCAAAACAACTTGTATTATAATACTGACATACTAGGTGGAAAGTGAGAGAGAAAAATAGCTGTATAGTAGTTAGGAATACTGGTCTAGTAACTTAGTTGCTATATGTTCTTTATAAATACTAGACAGAATCTATTAAAAAGGACTATAGATGTACTTGATGCTTCCTAAAAATAAATCTATTTAAACATACAAGAAGGGGACAGTCCTTTAATTCTTATATTAAAAAATTATATGCAGTGTTATATTTAATGTACTAATAAAAATAAATATATACCTATGGGCTCAAAGACCCTAAGGAATAATACATTATAAATATTTTTTATTTCTATTTCAGAACTACAGAGAAACTTTCAAGCACTGCATTCAGCATATTCATTTTTATTGACATTGAGAATGAAAACCAGGAGCTTAAAAAAATTCCCTAAGGGAAAAGATAGTTGTAGAATCCATGTTTGATAGAATTCTAGTCTTAACATTTTTCTACAATATGAAAATGATAGTGAGTATACAGCACAATTCCTTCCTTTTCTTTGCATGTTTGTAATATCTGTATTCATGGATCATGCATATAACATGTGTTTACTAGGTTTTCTAGGAATAGGTAAATCATTCTACTTAAGAACAAGAAACAGAAGTAATGGAGACTAAAATTGAAGAGAGAAGAAGCACAATGTAAATAAATATAGAATATTGATATGGCTAAGATTGCTTTTGAAGATGTAAGTACAGGAGTTTCATATTTTACTATCAATTTGTTTCAACGTCACTCATTATCAGAGAAATGCAAATCAAAACCACACACTAACAGGCAGAAAAATATCTTAAGGTTACTAAAAGGGAAAGGAGTGAATTAGAAATAAATTATGAGTTTGCAAAGAACAGATACACACTACTACTACTACTACTACTACTAAGTCACTTCAGTCGTGTCCAACTCTCTGCGACCCCATAGATGGCAGCCCACCAGGCTCCCCCTTCCCTGGGATTCTCCAGGCAAGAACACTGGAGTGGGTTGCCATTTCCTTCTCCAATGCATGAAAGTGAAAAGTGAAAGTGAAGTCGCTCAGTCATGTCCAACCCTCAGTGACTCCATGGACTGCAGCCTACCAGGCTCCCCCGTCCATGGGATTTCCAGTCCACCAGGCTCCCCCTTCCCTGGGATTCTCCAGGCAAGAACACTGGAGTGGGTTGCCATTTCCTTCTCCAATGCATGAAAGTGAAAAGTGAAAGTGAAGTCGCTCAGTCATGTCCAACCCTCAGTGACTCCATGGACTGCAGCCTACCAGGCTCCCCCGTCCATGGGATTTTCCAGGCAAGAGTACTGGAGTGGGGTGCCATCACCTTCTCTGAGATACACACTACTATATGTAAAAGAGATGATAGTAAAATTTGAAACTCCTGTACTTAATCTTCAAAAGCAATCTTAGCCATGTCAATATTCTTAGCCATATCAATGAACAACAGTGACCTGCTGACCTACTGTATAACACAAGGAACTACTAACATATTCAATATCTTATAATAATCTATAATGGAAAGGAATTTGAAATATATATATATATATATATATTTATGACTCACCTTCCTATATACCTAGAACTAGTGTGTGTGCATGCTCATTCAGTCTTGTCTGACTAGAACTAGCATGATATTGAAAATAAACTCTACTTCAATAAAAAAGAAATTAACAGAAAAAAACTACATCACTTCGATAATATACCTTATTGAATATTTTAATAATAATTGTTTCAAAACCACAATGAGGTACCATTTCATGCCAGTCAGAATGGCTGTGATCCAAAAGTCTGCAAGCAGTAAATGCTGGAGAGGGTATGGCGAAAAGGGAACCCTCTTACACTGTTGGTGGGAATGCAACTAGTACAGCCACTATGGAGAACAGTGTGGAGAGTCCTTAAAATACTGAAAATAGAACTGCCTTATGACCCAGCAATCCCACTGCGGGGCATACACACTGAGGAAACCAGAATTGAAAGAGACACATGTACCCCAATGCTCATTGCAGCACTGTTTGTAATAGCCAGGACATGGAAGCAACCTAGATGTCCATCAGCAGATGAATGGATAAGAAAGCTGTGGTACATATACACAATGGAGTATTACTCAGCCATCAAAAAGAATACATTTGAATCAGTTCTAATGAGGTGGATGACGCTGGAGCCGATTATACAGAGTGAAGTAAGCCAGAAAGAAAAACACCAATACAGTACACTAACACATATATATGGAATTTAGAATGATGGTAATGATAACCCTGTATGCAAGACAGCAAAAGAGACACTGATGAATAGAACGGACTTTTGGACTCTGAGGGAGAGGGAGAGGGTGGGAGGATTTGGGAGAATGGCACTGAAACATGTATACTATCATGTAAGAAATGAATCACCAGTCTATGTTTGATACAGGATACAGGATACTTGGGACTGGTGCACGGGGATGATTCAGAGAGTTGAAATGGGGTGGGGGCGATTCAGGATTGAGAACTCATGTACACCCGAGATGGATTCATGTCAATGTATGGCAAAACCAATACAGTATTGTAAAGTAAAATAAAGTAAAAATAAAAATTAAAAAAATAATAAAATAAAAAATGAAGGCTATATAGTTATCCCTCTAAAACCTTTTGTTTACTTCTTTGATCTAATTAACATGGGGAAATAGGGCTTAACATGAGAAAGCCTGAAAATGAAACTGGACTTCAGATGAAGACATGTAACCCCCGTATTTGTTGCAAGGCATTCGTCAGTGAGTGAAGTCCTCAAAAAGAAAAAAAAAAAAAGAATCACCATAAATATGATTTTAATGCAATTTTAATAAATCTTATACAATTTTTATTTAGTTTACCTTTAAAAATGGGCAGAATATGAGGTGACTTGTGTTATAACTTTTAGGTCAGATGATCTTTTGGGGATTTCCCCATTTATTAATTTTACCTCAACAACATATAATCGGTACAAAACAAACCTGATGAGAAGAGCCAGCTCATTAAAAAAGACCATGATGCAGAGAAACATTGAAGACAAGAGGACAAGGGGATGGCAGAGGACAAGATGATTGGATGGTGTCACTGACTCAATGGATATGAGTTTGAATAAGCTCCGGGGCATGGTAAAGGACAGAGAAGCCTGGGGTCACAAAGAATCAGACATGACTGAGCGACTGAACAACAACAAAATATAAACAAAGGATAATCAAACTGCTAGGAGCCTATAGTAAAAAGAAAAAGAGTGAATCTCTCAAGGGATGCACAATTCACAATCACAGTGGATAAGAACTGAACTCTAGAGTAATTGTGTGTGTGTGTGTGTGTGTGTGTGTGTGTTTTGTATATGTATAAATGCTTATGTATGTGTGGGTATGTATGTCTAAATGTTTATCAGATATGTATAAATATATATGTGTGTGTGTGTATATATATATATATATGTATACACACACACATATGTTTATGCCTGTAGGGGTGTGTGTATGTGTGAGCTTTTCCTTTCAGGTCCCAAATTTTGTGATTTATTTCTGCACACCAAGGTGTGGGAGAAAAAGAAGAAAAGAAAATGGAGAAGAATTATCTTCAGAGTTTTATATGTTTGTGTTCCAGAAAGGAAGGCAACAGTAGCGAAATATTTACCAACTTCTTTTCCTGGTGAGTATGGACTCTGTGATTACACAGGCTTGCGCATCTTGCTGAATCAATGTGAATGAAAAGAAAACAGTCTCTTAACAGCTCACTAAGAATCTTCTTACATTTGGCAAGGAGTGCCATTTTCAGAGTACTATTTCTGTGTACTATTTTTTTTCTTTCTTTCTTAATATGTTCAAGAAAGATATTGTTTTATTTAATCACTTATCTATTTATATATGTTGTCAACTCTATTCCTTGTGCTCTTGAACCTGCTCCCTTCTTTTCTGAGTGCTTACTGGTGCCTTCCAAATTATATAAATCTAAATGCCCTTTTACTATTTCTGTATTCAGCAAAAAGGAGACTCAAAGCATCAGATAAATTAATATGTGCATATATAAACACACACACAAATAAATATAACTACATATGTGTATTTTACACACATATGTAAATCTGATTATGTATGTTTGCACATGTAAATATATAATGTATAAATTATTTTAGTAACAATATAAAAGTATAAATATATATGTATATGCACATAATTTTTTTAGATTGCACCATTATTGTTTCCATGAAGTTTGAGAATATTTTATATGTCTCAGGCAGATGAAAGAAAAGGCATATTCTGTTTATATAAATTTAAAAATAATCATTGCAAGACAGTTATGCATTAGTATTTATGGTCTGTAATAACAATTTATTGCCAAATTCAGACTTAAATTGAAGAAAGTGGGCAACATCNACCAGACCACCTGACTTGCCTGCTGAGAAATCTGTATTCAAGTCAAGAAGCAACAGTGAGAACCAGACATGGAACAACAGACTGGTTCCAAAGA
Source organism: Aepyceros melampus (assembly GCA_006408695.1). Lineage (NCBI taxonomy): Eukaryota > Metazoa > Chordata > Mammalia > Artiodactyla > Bovidae > Aepyceros > Aepyceros melampus. Next base: position 665,729 of record SJXQ01005254.1, read on the forward strand.
GGGAAGGGAGTACATCAAGGTTGTATATTGTCATTCTTTTTATTTAACTTATATGCAGAGTATAGCATGTGAAATCCCAGGCTAGATGAAGCACAAGCTAGAATCAAGATTGCCTGGAGAAATATCAATAACCTGAGATATGCAGATGATACCACCCTTATGGGAGAAAACAAAGAAGAGCTAAAGAGCCTCTTGATGACAGTGAAAGAGGAGAGTGAAAAAGACGGCTTGAAATTCAACATTCAGAAAACTAAGATGAATGCAGCTGGTCCCATCACTTCATGGCAAATAGATGGGGAAACAATGGAAACAGTGACAGACTTTATGTTTTTGGGCTCCAAAATCACTGCAGATGGTGACTGCAGCCATGAAATTAAAAGACATTTAGCTTCTTGAAAGAAAACCTATGACCATCCTAGATAGCGTATTAAAAAGCAAAGACATTACTTTGCCAACAAAGGTCTGTTTAGTCAAAGCTATGGTTTTCCCAGTAGTCATGTATGGATGTGAGAGTTGGAGTATAAAGAAAGCTGAGCACTGAGGAATTCATGCTTTTGAACTGAAGTATTGGAGATGACTCCTGAGAGTCCCTTGGACTGCAAAGAGATTCAACCAGTCAATCCTAAAGGAAATCAGTCCTGAATACTCACTGGAAGGACTGATGCTGAAGCTGAAACTACAATACTTTGGCCATCTGATGTGAAGAGCTGACTCACTGCTAAAGACCCTGGTGCTGGGAAAGATGGAAGGCAGGAGAAGGGGACAAGAGAGGATCAGATGGTTGGATGACTTCATCGATTTGATAGACATAAGTTTGGACCAAGCTTCTGGAACTGGTGATGGACAGGGAAGCCTGGCATGCTGCAGTCCATGGGGTCACAAAGAGTCAGACAGTACTGAGTGACTGAACTGAACTGAACCATATAAAATGGTAAGTTAGAACAACTATAATAATGTGAAAGCAAATGTCTAAACTATTGGCATTGTGACTATATATAAAAAAGACCTACAAGTCCTCTACATACAAAAAGACCACTAAAAGCATACCCCATTGCTAATATCTGTCTATTTATCTATCAGTCAGTTCAGTCGCTCAGTTGTGTCCGACTTTTTCTGACCCCATGAATCATAGCTCGCCAGGCCTCCCTGTCCATCACCAACTCCTGGAGTCTACCCAAACCCATGTCCATTCAGTTGGTGATGCCACCCAACCATCTCATCCTCTGTTGTCCCCTTCTCCTCCCACTCCCAATCCTTCCCAGCATTAGGGTCTTTTCCAATGAGTCAACACCAAAGTATTGGAGTTTCAGCTTCAGCATCAGTCCTTCCAATGACTATCCAGGACTGGTCTCCTTTAGGATGGACTGGTTGGATATCCTTAACTTTTTCTGACCCCATGAATCATAGCTCGCCAGGCCTCCCTGTCCATCACCAACTCCTGGAGTCTACCCAAACCCATGTCCATTCAGTTGGTGATGCCACCCAACCATCTCATCCTCTGTTGTCCCCTTCTCCTCCCACTCCCAATCCTTCCCAGCATTAGGGTCTTTTCCAATGAGTCAACACCAAAGTATTGGAGTTTCAGCTTCAGCATCAGTCCTTCCAATGACTATCCAGGACTGGTCTCCTTTAGGATGGACTGGTTGGATATCCTTGCAGTCTAAGGGACTCTCAAGAGTCTTCTTCAACATCACAGTTCAAAAGCATCAATTCTTCGGCAATCAGCTTTCCTTATAGTCCAACTCTCACATCCATACATGACCACTGGAAAAAGCAATGCCTTGACTAGATGGACCTTTGTTGGCAAAGTGATGTCTCTGCTTTTTAATATGTTGTCTAGGTTGGCCATAACTTTTTTTCCAAGGAGTAAGCGTCTTTTAATTTCATGGCTGCAATCACCATCTGAAGTGTTTTTGGGCCCAAAAAAATAAAGTCAGCCACTGTTTCCACTATTTCCCCATCTATTTGCCATGAAGTGATATCAACCTCAAATTAGTCTTCCCAAATTTGAATAATACATCACTTCCTGATAAAATTTTCACCAAAAAATGTTAATCTATAATCCTTAGTGTTGGAAACATTCATATCGTTCAACATTTTACTTAATCCTTTCCATAACATCTCTGACAGATTGTAGCTAAATTCAGCACAGACAACTCTAGCTTATAGGAAGGATCTTCTGGTGTTAAACAGATCAATTAAAAACAAAAACAAAAAACCAAGAACACCAAACAAACAAAGAATATTTGATAAAATGTTCTACCTTGGATCTGGGTTGTAACATCTTATGATACATACTAAGCTTTACCTGTTGACCCCATCATCACGTGCCAGTCCTTCAAATGTTTGATGGAGTTATTCGCAGGGCTGCCTACATGGGCATACAGTCTAGGAGCATGGCTTAGAATGGCAACATGCTTGTTTTAATCCTCTGATGTCACTATTCTGACAGGCTTACTGATTTTTGAACACTGATCCTACAACTTTATTTTCCAGTGGGTCTTGCAAATTATACAGCCAATTCTGTACGTTTTCTCAAATCATGTATTCTGAAACTCAATAACCCCAGTTCCTATTTCACAGTGACTTACATGAAATAGCTTGTGTTTGTCTGTCTATGACCATGTAAAGTAGTGATGCCCAGAAAAAGCACGGTGTCCCAGGTATGGTCTGATCACTGAGAAAACAGAAGTATAATTCTGTTGTATGGTTCACATCCACTGGGTCTCCCTTTTTCCCTTCACTGGAGTGCAAGGCCCAGTCTCTACATTTCTCTGCCCTGCTCTATGGTCTTGGCCCAAGAAGGCTGACCCCTAAAGGGGGCAGTGGTAGGTGTCCCTTTTTGCCTGGCTTTTAGTTGGGTTTGGCTAATGGGAGGCAATAGGGGAGGGGGCATTCTGTACGTTTTCTCAAATCATGTATTCTGAAACTCAATAACCCTAGTTCCTATTTCACAGTGACTTACATGAAATAGCTTGTGTTTGTCTGTCTATGATCATGTAAAGTAGTGATGCCCAGAAAAAGCACGGTGTCCCAGGTATGGTCTGATCACTGAGAAAACAGAAGTATAATTCTGTTGTATGGTTCCATCCACTGGGTCTCCATTTTTCCCTTCACTGGAGTGCAAGGCCCAGTCTCTACATTTCTCTGCCCTGCTCTATGGTCTTGGCCCAAGAAGGCTGACCCCTAAAGGGGGCAGTGGTAGGTGTCCCTTTTTGCCTGGCTTTTAGTTGAGTTTGGCTAATGGGAGGCAATAGGGGAGGGGGCCTAGAAGAGAGTTTAACATATTTTTCTCTCCTCCCTTCCCATTTCAGAGTTGCATCTCTGAGAGAAGCAGCATTCCTTCCTGAGTAGGCTCCCCACTGGTGGCCCTTCTTCTACAGCTTCCTATCTCCCTGGACTTGTATTACTAGTTCTCTTTCCTTGATCACAGTTCTAGTGGGTAGTATTGGTCTCCTGTTGCTGCTGGTCCCCAGCCTTAATCACACATCAGTGTGGAGTCCTTTCATTACTTTCTCTTGAACCTTATGGGGTAAGTTCTGCCAAGACCCTAAATGATAAACCTTATGGCAAGATAAGACCATGCATCAATTAATGCAACAAGTTCGCATATTTTTTTGGAAAATTTCTCTGAAAGGCTGAAGTTGACTTTCTTTGATTCACCCAATAACTGATCTGTCTTCTTCCATGTTTTCAATCACTGTCTGCAGGCTGATTATACTCAAACCTCTAGCCTTAGAACAAACTGCTTCCAGAATTCATTCATTTAAACAAGTGTGAAGAAACAGTTATCACATGTCAAGGATTCTTCCAAAAGCTGGGGATATAGTAATGACCAAGCACATAAAATACACTCATCCTAATGGAGCTTATATTCTTTTGAGGAATGACAGATAATAACCCAGAGGACTCTGAGGGGCTAAATGATATGACTGACACAATTTAGAACCATTCGGGCTGCTGTATTGAGAACAGACTGCCAAAGCCACGGACAGAAGCAGGAAGGACAGTTAGAAAAATCCTGGGTGAAAGGTCAGGCAGCTCAGACCATGGCAAGGGCAGCAGGATCACTAAGGCTAATCCTAGACCTCAGCACTGCTCTTCCTGCCCTATTGCCTTGTTCCACTGAATCCTAAGGTAGGATCCATATCCCATCTGCATGTCACTTATTCACTTCACACAAGGTATGAAAAGTGAAAGTGTTAGTCGCTCAGTCCTGTCTGACTCTTTGTGACCCCATGGACTGCAGCCCACCAGGCTCCTCTGTCCATGGGATTCTCCAGGCAAGAACACTGGACTGGATTGCCATTCCCTTCTCCAAGGGATCGTCCTGATCCAGGGATCAAACCTGGGTCTCCCACACTGCAAGTAGCTTCTTTACCGTCTGAGCCATCACGGAACAAGGTATGAGTAACTGCACAATGGATGAAAGGTCAATAATGCACACTTCAGAAGGAGAAGGAAAGTGATTTTCCTTTTTCTTAGCAATATTTATGACTTTGTCTCTGCTCAAACATAAGAAAATGAAATTATAACTAGCTGCCTAAGGGCCATGACAAAATTAAAAATAAAAGGCAAATGAAAAACCTTTTATTGAATTAGTCATTGAACATTGTCTAAAATGAAATAAAAAGAAGTTTATCATCTATAATTGGTCTCAATGGTCAGATAAGACAAAGATATTCAGATAAATTTCTTCAATAAGCTTTTCAAAAACCAACTTTTAAGAAAAAGAGAGTGTCCATATTTTTCAGGGGATAGAATAATTGATAATCATAATCTATAGCACATTGGGTACAAATAGTACCACCTACTCTTTATAAAATAAAAATTTAATCTTGAGTTATGTTGTAAACAAAAGAAATGTGAGAGAAGAAGGGGTGAGGAGGAAGAGTAGGAAAAGAAATATCAACTGCTCTTCTCTCAAGCAGCTCTCCAAACTGCCTTGTGAAGCTTTTCTAAAGTAACCTCAGGTTGCGGCTTCACACATAAACCACAGAGGGATCCACCCTTTAAGGGCCCTCAATCTTGAGCCCACAAAAACATAAATTTTATGAGGACAGCTCCATGCTCTCTGTTCACTGTTGATCCCAAGTCAAGAATGGATTTTTCACCTCTGCAAATACTATATTACAATGAATAAGAGCATCTAGCCTCTCTATTTGAAATAACTATTCAGCACTTCTATTTCAACTACTTAATATTTAATGAACAGTTAATATAATGAGGTAACTATTTACATATTGAAACAATTTACCCTAAAATGGTATGAACTACTGCTTTCCTATTTCATGCAGCTTTTTTAGCCTTTCTTTTTGGAAGGTTAGAACCTTAAGGCATACCATACTAATTGATTTTCAGGCTCACGATATCCTGAATAAAGAAAGCCCTCTTTATCACTCACTGGTTTGGAAGAGCTTAGCGGAGTCCACCAGGACAGAGGATGTACCAGAAGGAAGGAAGTCAGTATAGTGGTTCAGGAAGCTCTGGCCTCTTCTTGGCCCTCCCCCAGTTCTACTAGCTCTTTGCACAAAGCCAAATACCCCAGGATTGAAAATTCAAGCCTTCAGAATTTTTGGCAGCATGAATGTATTCTAGAAGTAAGACTTCAGTGTTAGGTTGTTTTGACTATCTGGGAGAAAGCATTATTTAGAATTTTCAATGTGAATGCTGACCCCCCCCCCCCCAAAAAAAAAAAAAACAGATAAAAGGGGAAAAAGCCCTCAATTTGAAAGCTGCCCATATTTGTCATCATTTAGAAAGATAATTAAAATTTTAAAGGCCTAAATGCTTTAAGTAGAATTTTTCTGCCACAAAAGACAGCATTTTATCATAAATCTGGCATTTGTCAGACCACTGAATATAATTTAAATGGGCCAAACTTTGTCTCTTGGCAACCAGAATCCACATGAATTGGTAGGCACTGTCTCTGGAGGAAGATCACGCTCCTCAATATTTATGAGCTGCAGGGGTAACTCCTCCATCTTTTCTCAAACTAAAGGCTGTTGTTACTGTTGAAACACCACAAAGTCAAGCCACCAATATAGTCAGGAAGGATTTTCACTCTCTGTTTTCTCTTGTTTTCTTTGCTTATTTTGTTTTTGTGTGTGCTCAATTAATTTTAGTGAAATAGGAATGAGATTAAAATTTCTTAAGACATTCTCCAGGATGCTATTTACAGCTCAAATGAAGCCTCTAATAAACGCATATTATATCAACTGCTTCCTTTTAAAAATCGAGGGAAAATATACTTTAAAAATATGGTCTTGCAGCCTTCAGAATGGGAGAATAGTGAATGAAACTGACAAAGAATTAATCTCCAAAATATACAAGCAGCCCATGCAGTTCAATACCAGAAAAACGAACAGCCCAATCAAAAAGTGGGCAAAGGAACTAACCAGACATTTCTCCAAAGAAGATATACAGGTGGCTAATAGACACAGGAAAAGATGCTCAACATTATTAATTATTAGAGAAATACAGATCTAAACCACAATGAGGTATCATCTCATGCCAATCAGAATCAAATCAGTTCAGTCGCTCTGTCGTGTCTGACTCTTTGCGACCCCATAGACTGCAGCACATCCGGCTTCCCTGTCCATCACCAACTCCTGAATTTACTCAAACTCATGTCCATCACATCAGTGATACTAGCCAACCATCTCATCCTCTGTCATCCCCTTCTCCTCCTGTCTTCAGTCTTTCCCTGCATCAGGGTCTTTTCCAATAAGCCAGTTCTTCCCATCAGGTGGCCAAAGAATTGGAGTTTCAGATTCAGCAACAGTCCTTCCAATGAATATTCAGGACTGACTTCCTTTAGGAAGGACTGGTTGAATCTCCTTGCAGCCCAAGGGACTCTCAAGAGTCTTTTCCAACACCACAGTTCAAAAGCATCAATTCTTCGGCCATTCAGAATGGCCATCATTTAAAAATCTACAAACAATGGATGCCGGAGAGGGTATGAGGAAAAGGGAACCCTCTTACACTGTAGGTGGGAATGCAAACTAGTACAGCCACTATGGAGAACAGTGTGGAGATTCCTTAAAAAATGGAGGAACAGAACTATGATACAACCCAACAATCTCACTGCTGGGCATACACCGTAAGGAAATGAGAATTGAAAGAGACACGTATACCCCAATGTTCATTGTAGCACTGTTTACAATAGCTAGGACTGGAAGCAACGTAGATGTCCATTGCCAGATGAATGGATAAGGAAGTTGTGGAACATACACACAATGGAACATTACTCAGTTATAAAAAGGAATGTATTTGAGTCAGTTCTAATGAGGAGGATGAAACTGGAGCCTACTATACAGAGTGAAGTAAGTCAGAAAAGAAACACAAATATTTTATATTAATGCCTATATATGGAATTCAGGAAGACAGTAATGACAATTCTACATGTAGGGCAGCAAGAGAGACACAGATATAAAGAATAGACTTTGACTCTGTGGGAGAAGGCAAGGATGGGATGGTTTGAGAGAATAGCACTGAAACATGTATATTACCATATGTAAAAACAGATGACCAGTGCGAATTCGATGCATGAAGCAGGGCACTCAAAGCTGGTACACTGGACAACCCAGAGGGATGGGGTGGGGAGGGAGGTGGGAGGGGGGTTCAGGATGGGGACACATATACACCTGTGGCTGATTCATGTCGATATATGGCAAAAACCATCACCATATTATAAAGTAATTATCCTCCAATTAAAATAAATAAAATAATTTTAAAATATGGTCTTAAAACTTTCCTCAATCATTGGATTTCATTTCAGACCCACGTTCTGGAAGTCCATACTCACTCTGCCTCCCAGACTACTTGGTTTTTGACACAAAAATGATGATGGTAATTCTGATGAGGATTACTACCTGGGCTTGTGACTGTCTTTTGACAGGTCTGTGACTTCTCTCGAGGCTACATGCAACACTTCATATGGATGGGCGCACAGATATTTTCCTGGGCTAAGAGCCCATCAGATTCTTTTAAGGGGCCATGAGCAAAAATGATGAGACATTTTAGAGAGGGGAAAAGCATGTAAGACCAAAGTTTAGCAATTCTGGATTCTCACTGTAGTAGGGTGCTCATAAGTCATATAACAGTGAGGAAATCACTTCCCCTCTGGCCACAGTTACTTCATCTGAAATGAGAATAATAGGCTGTGCCAGTGATTCTTCACTCTGGGCTGCAATCATGTCAGTACCAAAAAGAGTAGTTGTGAGTGTATGAATGCATATGGGCACCAAGCTTCATTTATAAATTGACAATTGATCTCACACATACATGTTTCTAATGAATGGTGTTTGAATGGTAATTAATAACATAAACACTTAAAAGCATCCCTCAATTCATTATAGTTTTAGATCAACCAATACTACTGAAAAAAAAATACAGTTAAGTGTGGGCTATACTGAAAGGGCTAGTCCAGATAACTACTTATCAGTAAGCATTTTATGACCTGGAAAAAGTTGACCTATATTTATCAATGAGACTTCACAGTTCTGTGTGAAAAAATAGAGTCAAATGATAACAAATTAAATGTATTTATCATTTACTAGTGCTATAAGTGTCTTCTAATTAAATATATATAATCTGATCAAAAGTATAAAAAAGAATAAAATTGAGAACAGATATCCCCAGTTCATCTGGACTGAATCACTATGTATATAAGTGATATATGCACTATTCTCATCCACTTCTGTTGTGCTTAAATACACCCAGGATCTTACTTTGCTTTATTACCTGCATTTTCCTAAAAATATCACTGGGTCAGACTTGTATTACAAAGACATAAATTAATATATAAATAGTTGAAAGAAGTTGCTAGATACAAAGAACAAACTGTCATCTCCAAACTTTACTGCTGTCCATGTTTATCAACCCCTCCCCACCTCAAAATAAGACATGCCAAAGAAAGTTGGTCTATGTTAATTTAGGAAAAGAGAAATGATAATTAAATGAAAATCTGGCACATTACACAAAGGAAAAGAAGCACGACTGGATTATATGACCTTCAAATATGGTTTCATGTTATATTCCTACTCCTTGAAGGTAGAGAACAAAAGGAAGTAGACAGATATACATAAGAACTATTTCAATTATAGATAAAATAGTGGTAGTTTTTGCTAAAAAAAAAAAAGGGTAAAGGAGTGTGGTTTCTGATTTAATTATTTCTAGCTGTGAAAATTTAGGTCAAGTACATATTAATAAAAGTACGAACACTATTTTAATGACAAAATAAAAGATGCTATTATATATGTTACAGATGTGTAGATGTGCTATCATAATACAGAGATGCTTTTCTTTGAAAATAGTCAAAGAAAAAATTGAAAATTTTTCCTGAGCACAATTCAGTTAAGAAAAATCAAAAACTTTAGAATATTACAGGCTATAAAAATAAGCATTATAGATAAATGGTATATCTTATACATTCAATAAATTTTCCATGATTTATTTTATTACTTTATTTTATGGTTGATTTGCAGTGTTGTGTTAATTTCTGCTGTACAGCAAAGTGATTCAGTTATACATATATGTTTATTCTTTTTCACATTATTCCCCATTATGATTTATCACTGTGCTACATGTTGTTTATCAAATCTACTTACAAAAGTTTGCATCCGCTAATCCCAAACTCCTGATCCATCTCATCCCTAACACCTCCCCCTTGGCAAGCAGAAATCTGTTTTCTATTATTACTCTTTTGTAGATAAGTTCATTGTTCAACAAATATTTTTAAGTATGTGTTTTGTCAGGCAAAGTTCTGGATATATTGCAAATGTGAATAAGATATATTCTACTTCCAGTGTCAGTAAGGATGCAGGGAAATACGTGTCGTGAACTACTAATGGGAGTGTAAACTGGCATGAGATTCAGTTCAGTTCAGTTCAGTCGCTCAGTCGTGTCCGACTCTTTGCAACCCATTAATCGCAGCACGCCAGGCCTCCCTGTCCATCACCAACTCCCGGAGTTCACTCAGACTCACGTCCATTGAGTCCATGATGCCATCCAGCCATCTCATCCTCGGTCGTCCCCTTCTCCTCCTGCCCCCAATCCCTCCCAGCATCAGGGTCTTTTCCAATGAGTCAACTCTTCGCATGAGGTGGCCAAAGTACTGGAGCTTCAGTTTTAGCATCATTCCTTCCAAAGAAATCCCAGGGTTGATCTCCTTCAGAATGGACTGGTTGGATCTCCTTGCAGTCCAAGGGACTCTCAAGAGTCTTCTCCAACACCACAGTCAAAAGCATCAATTCTTCTGCGCTCAGCCTTCTTCACAGTCCAACTCTCACATCCATACATGACTACAGGAAAAACCATAGCCTTGACTAGACGGACCTTAGTCGGCAAAGTAATGTCTCTGCTTTTGAATTTCATACTATCTAGGTTGGTCATAACTTTTCTTCCAAGGAGTAAGCGCCTTTTAATTTCATGGCTGCAGTCACCATCTGCAGTGATTTTGGAGCCCAAAAAAACAAAGTCTGACACTGTTTCTACTGTTTCCCCATCTATTTCCCATGAAGTGATGGGGCCAGATGCCATGATCTTCGTTTTCTGAATGCATGAGATTACTGGATGATAATTTATCAATCCTATCAAAACCTCATTATTATTATATCTTTCTGATACAGCAATCAAATAATGATGTTTCAATGGAATATGTGTTTTGCCTCAGTTCTGCTTCTAATAACTTATCCCGAAGTAATGATTTAAGATGCCTGAAAGATTTGACTACAAAAAGTCATCTTAGGTACATGCTGGATATAGAGCTATATATGATATATGTACATCACAGTAAATTTAGAAATAAAATAAATACCTAGAGATAGCTGTGACAGAGTCATCTGTATCATGCTGATATATTCCTACTACAGATATTAATTTAAAATGTATATAGCTATAATAAATGATATGTAAATATTCATGATACGTGTAAGTGGTGCTTAGCAAAGCTCCTTGCATACAGTGAGCATTTGATCCTGCTTAGCTGTTGTTACTTCTCTATTAGCAACAAAATGTAAAATATATAAACAGCAAGAAGCAACCTTTATATCTGTATATACAGGATGATCATCGAAAGATAAATAATCATATAAATAACAACATGTTAGGTGTTGTTATATTTAGGTCATGATATTACAGGGATGTATAATCACTCTTTGTTTTACAAATAGCTGGTACTCTCTATTTTTCTAATGATCAATATATTTAGATCACATTGGCTGACTTGGATGGAAATACACTCTAGGAAAAAACTGTTTCAGGAAGTTTCAGTGCCTTGCTGATTCCTTTAAAAGCTGACGTTACCAAAATGCCAGGTAGGCTTTTCTTAAAGACTTCCTAAACTGTTAACATTTAATTCTACTTGCCTGACCCATGTATCTCTAAGTCATGTAGATGACCTTTTTATAAATCAGTTTTATTTGGAAAAACATACTCTTTGAAATTCCTTTAAGTTGTCTCAGAGACAAGCCTTCCAAATGAGCATTTCAGAAAGGTCATTCATAGGTAATTAACATTTAAACTTTACATATTATTTCCTATCTTTAAATAAACTAGAAAACTTGGGAGATTTTCAGAAAATATCTCAACTCTTAAATTCAAATGTTCTTGGCCATTCTTTTTGCTAAGCATATGCTTTGATTTGCCAGTTGAAAAGAAATGTGTCTTCCCTCAACTAACATCTAACTAAATGTGGACTCAAGAATAAAAAATTAAATCACAGCAATGAATGCTGAAGTAAAAGTCCACAAGCTGGTGATTTTCTATTTGTGAAATGTCTTTGCTTCCTTATCTGTGACTTTCTCATCTCACTGTTCATTGCCAAACTTCTTTTTCAACTGTTCATACTTTCTCATTTCTCAAAATCTATGAACATGCTATTCTTTGGACATTTTCCTTCACTTTTAAAATTATAAATACTTTCATTAATATTCTCATTTATCATCCCATGTCATATAGTCAATTCACTCTCACTTGTTGAATCTTGGGTCTTAAAAATCAATCCAACACCACACAATCACCTACGTCAAATTTGACATTTTTCCTAATCCCATTCATTACTTACTATTGGATTAGATTCAAATCATGAGAATCTACAAATCACACATACTTAAAAATATTATTTAATTCATTCATTTCCTTATACACAGGCTGCCTAAACTGCTCCTGGGAGATAAGAGTGAAGCAGCTTTGAAAATATTCTTCAGAGATTTAAATCACTACTTCCTTCAGTAAATGACTTGGAACACCTATTACATATGTTAGGCATTAAAGGGAATATAAAGTGAACCAGACCTGGACCTATTAAAATAAAAATGTACACTGAGATACAAAAAAAGGAAAATGTTCTTCAGGTCTAGGGTAATAAGATTGATTTTTATCTTAGTGATAATTTTCTTTTTCTTCTTTCAAGAGGGGGCTTAACATAATAAAAGTATTGTTTCTTTCAGCATGACTAAAAACAAAACAAAACAAAACAAAATCCTTTACTTTATACTGCCTTGCAACTTGCTTCTTGTCTATGTTTTCCTATCTTAGTAACATCATCAAAACAACTATGAAAGGCTTTATTTTTTTATTCTTGTTTTGGTTTTTGAATAAGGAAGGATTTTCAAACAGTGATCTGCTATTCTTTGATAACAGGACTCATAATGAAGTCAAACTTTGTCAAATTATGTCTAACTTTGTCAATTGATTTCAAAGATAACTCAAAGAAACCAATAGCTCTTATCTTCTGGATAATTAATAGCCAAATACTATCGTGCATTTCAGTGGTCAAGCCATATCTGATTATTAAGGTGACACACAATATGTAGATAATGCATTTGTAAAAGTTAATGTTAAATCACACTTTGACCAAGTGCACAAATAAAGGATTTGGATAATTAAAGAAAAGTAACAGGAGACTTGAGTTATAATACACAACAATGAGATAGAATCATGCTAAATGCAAAATCATATTTAATATTAACCTCATGTAGCACACTATGATTTAATTTCAGAAAAATAGCATCATCAACCACAATAAATGAATGACTTTATTTGAATTTTATTGGCTGTTAACTCGTTTAAGCTTTATTTGGAAATCTGTTCCACTCATAATTGGATAGGCATTATAAACATTAGCACTTAATTCATAATGTACTGCTTTTGTATTTTAAATATTGCTAATAAAATTTTTTAAAATGTAAGTCAATTTTCATTCCAATCCCAAAGAAAGGCAATGCCAAAGAATGTTCAAACTACTGCGCAATTGCACTCATCTCACACACAAGTAAAGTAATGCTCAAAATTCTCCACGCCAGTTTCAATAGTACGTGAATTGTGAACTTCCAGATGTTCAAGCTGGTTTTAGAAAAGGCAGAGGAACTAGAGATCAAATTGCCAACATCTGCTGGATCATCCAAAAAGCAAGAGAGTTCCAGAATAACATCTATTTGTGCTTTATTGACTATGCCAAAGCCTTTGATTGTGTAGATCACCACAAATTGTGGAAAATTCTTAAAGAGATGAGAATACCAGACCACCTGACTGACCTCTTGAAAAAATCTGTATGCAGGTCAGGAAGCAACAGTTAGAACTGACATGGAACAACAGACTGGTTCCAAATCCAGAAAGGAGTACGTCAAGGCTGTATATTGTCACCCTACTTATTTAACTTATATGCAGAGTACATCATGAGAAATGCTGGGCTGGATGAAGCACAAGCTGGAATTAACATTACCTGAAGAAATATCAATAACCTCAGATATGTAGAAGGCACCACCATCATGGCAGAAAGCGAAGAAGAACTAAAGAACCTCTTGATGAAAGTGAAAGAGGAGAGTCAAAGAGTTGGCTTAAAACTCAACATTCAGAAAACTAAGATCATGGCATCTGGCCCCATCACTTCATAGGAAATAGATGGGGAAACAGTGGCAGACTTTATTTTTTCGCAGATTTTATTTTCCAAAATCACTGCAGATGGTAACTGCAGCCATGAAATTAAAAGACACTTACTCTTTGGAAGAAAAGTTATGACCAACTCAGACAGCATATTAGAAAGCAGAGCCATTACTTTGCCAACAAACGTCTATCTAGTCATGATGATGGTTTTTCCAGCAGTCATGTACAGATGTGAGAGTTGGATTATAAAGAAAGCTGAATGCTGAAGAATTGATGCTTTTGAACTGTGGTGCTGGAGATGAGAGTCCTTTGGACTGCAAGGCAATCCAACGAGTCCATACTAACAGAAATCAGTCCCGAATATTCATTGGAAGGACTGATGTTGAAGCTGAAATTCCAATACTTTGTCCACCTGATGTGAAGAGCTGACTCCTTGGAAAAGCCCTGATGGTGGGAATGATTGGAGGCAGAAGGAGAAGGGGACAACAGAGGATGAGATGGTTGGATGGCATCACCGACTCAGTGGAAATGAGTTTAAGTAAACTCCGGGAGTTGGTAATGGACAGGGAAGCCTGGTGTGCTGCAGCCCATGGGGTCACAAAGAGTCAGATGTGGCTGAGCGACTGAACTGAACTGAAGCAAGGTTCCACTTTTCTTCTTAATGCTTTCCCTCTTAAAGGAGCTGAAACTTAAGTATGAAAAACACTGGGCTACAATAACAGACATCAATGTGCAAGATGCATTGCCAGACTCTACAATTTAAAGCTCTGAGGAAGGAAAGGGGAGTGGCAAACTAACATATTTCAATTGTCGATTGTAGGCCTACTCTATGCCCAGCACAGTGCTAATTTCTACTGTAATTAACAACTTCCTTACATGCTCACATCAACAATGTACAACTACAACTATTAATATCCCCATATGACAAAAGAGAAATTTGGAGTACAGAAAGACTAAGTGATCCCAACTTAGGACATGACAGAGCTAAGATTCAGATTTTGATTTTATTTTTTACAACCTCATATTTTATTCTTAAGAAACTGTGATGGCTGTCAATTTTCAGATTAGATGATGCCAAAAATAAAATAAATGTATATGATGACAGGAGTGAACAGAAAAGTGGAGAGAGTTGATAACATAGATGATAAGAAATTATATATACATTTATATATGCATAAATTGTCATTCATCCAATCCTTGTAATGACTTCCCATTTTGCAAATAAGAAAACAAGGCTGAAAAAGCTACATGGTTATAAGACTTAGAGTCGTAATTACTAATCACACTTATCTAGATCTAAAGTGGTACTCTAGTTATTATGAGCAAGTGAAAAAGACAGTTGCTCAATCCTTGTCCGACTCTGCAACCCATGGACTATAGCCTGCCAGGCTCCTCTGTCCATGCAATTCTCTAGGCAAGAATATTGGAGTGGGTTGCCATACCCCTCTCCTGGGGATCTTCCTGCCCAGAGATCGATCGAACCTGGGTCTCCTGCACTGCATACAGATTCTTTATCATCTGAGCTACCAGGGAAGCATATGCTTCCAAATAAACAGGAAGGAATTCTGCCAACTGTCAATGGGTTTAGGCGTTAAGTTCACTCATTACTAAGGTGTGAGAGGCAGATGACCCTTCCCAAGAGCAACGAGTAGATGGGTCTCAAGCCTCACTCCTTCACTGGATCAATGGCAGGGAAGATGCTCTATTCAGTAACATTCAAAGACACAGAAATTTTATAGAATGAATAACCTTTATAAGTAAACTATAAGTTTCATATTTTTCATATGCTATTTTCTGTTCATTATACTTTTTCTAAAAAGTCTTTAAACTGTACTTTTCCTAAAATGTTAAAAAAAAAAAACATACATTCTATGATTCCTGCAAAGATATGATTGGCTGATTAGTATAGTATATTTTGGGATAGGGATAATTAAAAACAAAAATAAACTCCAACTAATCCTGATCTCTTTTGACAATATTTAGCGCACACAAAGATTACATCTATTTTAAGGTTTTGTTACATCTTCCTCCTTAAAGTGTACCCCACATTTCCTTTTCCTGATTATTGGCAGTTGGGAGGAACTGTTGATTATTAGTGGACACAAACAGAAAAAATGCAGGCAGCTATGGAAAGAGTTATAAGAAAGATGAAAGAAAGACCAGTGTTCAAATCCTGTCTCAACTACCTAGTAGCTCTGTGACTTGATTACTTCATTTAAACTTCATAGGGTCTAATTTCCTTATTCAAACAGCCCTTCAAGTCATCCTTGCAGGGTGATTGCAGGGATTCAAAATGACATATGTAAAGTACTTAACCAAGTACCTGGGAGTGGCAAAAAGTCAACCTATAGTGACTACTGTTATTGGTCAGGAGACCATTTTTTTAAGCGTAAGTCAAAACTTAATGACGAAGGCCCTTGTGGAAGGTAGCGGAGGCTTGACTATCAAGGACAGTAGCAATAAGACACATCTGAGTCACCGGCTCTTCTCACTATTGTCTCTCACACTTTCTTCTGTTTACTATCTTGTCAAAGGAAGAAATGAAAGTAGGGAAAATATGAAAAACAATGTGAAATAAAGTGGCATTTAACAAACAACCAAGGAAAGCTGACAGATTAACTAGATAAGACATGTGGTAAGAACAAGTACTTTATACATGTGGTAGGTAAGACACATGGTAAGAACAAGTACTTTATACAAAGGATGAAAATGTGGATTTTTGGCCTTTATGGATATTAAAACTAGAATTAAAGATCCCACATGTAATATTTTAATTTGCTAATTTTAAACCATAATTATGAATGGTATAGAAATATCATTAATCCATTTGCTCACAATTAACAAGGCGCAAGGCACCTAAAGAGCTCAATCACTTCCTTCAATCAGTTAGTTTTATTTGAACCAACTAGCCTTTTAAAATTTAAACCTACCATTGAGAGAAGGAGGCAGCTCAGGTACAATTTATTAAACATTAGTCAGTTTGATCATTACGGTACATGTAACTCTTCTAGCATTTGAAGAAGTATAGGTAGAGGGAGTTGGAAAAGTTAGAATCCGGAATACTACTAAAAAACGAGTGGGTCCAATCTTGGTCATACTATAATTTATAATTTATTACAGAAGATAATATATAAATGACATTGGTGTGAGTTGTTAAACACATTCATACACATACACAGACACACGCAGTGTGTCACTCAAAGTCAGTCTAAAGAGAAGAATGTTTATGTGGATCTGAAATCTGTCAGAAAGAAGGTAAGTACTCAGCTTAATTTGAGCATAGAGGAACCAAGCTGTCTTGACCTTCATGCATGGAGATGTCATCAGGATTTCTTGTACTAAAGATGTTACTTCTCATATAGACTTGTCTTTAAGGTGCTTAATATCAAAGAGTAATTGACATTATCATAATAGTCTCTGAGTAGAACAAATGACTTCCCA
Organism: Aepyceros melampus; assembly: GCA_006408695.1. NCBI lineage: Eukaryota > Metazoa > Chordata > Mammalia > Artiodactyla > Bovidae > Aepyceros > Aepyceros melampus. The sequence goes on from SJXQ01005254.1 coordinate 683,057, forward strand.
GGTGACTCAGACGGTAAAGTGTCTGTCTACAATACAGGAGACCCAGGTTCAATTCCCGGGTTGGGAAATCCCCTGGAGAAGGGAATGGCAATCCACTCCAGTACTCTTGCCTGGAGAATCCCATGGACTTCTCTGTCCATGGGGTCGCAAAGAGTTGGACACGACTGAGCACTTTCACTTTCACTTTCAGAACAAATGAAACATGAAAGTAATCTGAGGATCTGATAAAGCAATATTTACATTTGCTGTTCTTTCTTTTCAATTTATTTTTAAATGGAGGATAGCTGCTTTACAGTGTTGTGCTGGTCTCTGCCATATATCAGTGTGAATCAGCTATAAGTACACCTATATCCCCTCCCTTGTGAGTCTCCCTCCCACACCCCCATTCCACTCCTCTAGGTCATAAACTTGCTGTTCTATTTTTTTAATTGTTTTCTTAAAAAAAATTTTTTTTAATATTGTATTGGTTTTGCCATACATCAACATGAATCCTCCACAGGTATACACGTGTTCCCCATCCTGAACCCCCTTCCCTCTTCCCTCCCTGTACTATCCCTCTGGGTTGTCTAAGTGCACCAGCCCCAAGCATCCAGTATCATGCATTGAACCTGGACTGGCGATTTGTTTCATATATGATATTATACATGTTTCAATGCCATTCTCTCAGATCATCCCACCCTCTCCTACAGAGTCCAAAAGACTGTTCTATACATCTGTGTCTCTTTTGCTGTCTCGCATACAGGGTTATCGTTACCATCTTTCTAAATTCCAATATACGCATTAGTATATTGTATTGGTGTTCACTTGCTATTCCAGTTCTCTCCTTTCATCACTTACAATAACTTGGAAATCTGATGTTTGGCATGGACAGTGACAACAGGGCCTTCTTTATTTCTGATATCAATTCATATATCACAATTTATCAGTATATAATAAATGAACAGTAGGATAAGAAATGAACCAAATGAAAACAATTATAGTGATAGTAACAGTTCTTTTATCTAGCATTCCTAAATCTCAAATTCTAAAATAAAGGAAATACACTCAGTAACTAGAAAAATAAAACGTTTCTAAACAAATTCTGTGCCAAAAATCCTTTGACTCTCTACATCTCTTTCAAGAGAATGTCCAAGACTCACTTGAAGTATGTCCTCTTATTTTATAAGCAGATCTTAAAGCAAACCCAGTCTAAGAATTAAAAGAGATGGTTGTTAGAGTCATACATTAAACCAATAAGCAAAGTAAATGAATATGTGGGAAAAAAAATGGAAAGTCATGAATAAAACTCTATGACATACAGTCAGCGTCATTTACAATAGGGACAAACAGTTGCAATGATTCAAAAAAATCACACATCATGGCTGTAACAAAACAAAAATGTAATTACAAATAATCATAACAATGAGCTTTATGAATAAGATTTTAGTCTTTACTCTTTTATTCATTTTAGGAAGATAGGCAAGTTTCAAATATGTTCTTTTGTTTTCTAAAAATAGACTATTATTTAAATGGTAAAAACATATTTTTATACTTTTAATCTTTGAAGATCCTTTATTTAGAAAATTTACCTAAAAGAGCCTGATCTTCAACAAGAAAAATGATCATCACTAGGCATGTATTATTATATTACAGGTCTTATACAAATGCTTTTCACAAAATTTCTGATATAATACACACAATATTATTGTGAGAGAATTTCTTTCTATTATTCTCTTTTTTTAAGAAAAAAATTATGCCTCAGAGAAGTCAATGATTTGTCTAATTCAGTAAGTTTGTGGTTCAGTTGGTAAGACACGTCCAACTCTTTTGCGACCCCCAGGGACTGCAGCCCGCCAGGCTCCTCTGTTCACTGGACAGCCCAGGCAAGAATGCTGGAGTGGGCTACCATTTCCTTCTCAGGGATCTTCCCAGCCCAGTGAATGAACCTGCACCTCCTTCACTGGCAGGCAGATTCTTTACCGCTGAGCCACCAGGGAAGCCCTTAATTCACTAAGTGGTCTAGCCAAATCCAGTCTTTCTGACTCTCAAGCACCTCTGTACAAAACTTACTGTTTCTTATCCCACCCATTCTTAAAAAGATGGGAATAGCAGACCACCTGACCTGCCGCTTGAAAATCTGTATACAGGACAAAAAGCAACAGTTACAACTGACATGGACCAACAGAATGGTGCAAAATTGGGAAAGGAGTCCATCAAGGCTGTATATTGTCACCCTGCTTATTTAACTTATATGCAGAGTACACATGTGAAATCCTTGGCTGGATGAAGCACAAGCTGGAATCAAGATTGCCGGGAGAAACATCAATAACCTCAGATATGCAGATGACACCAACCTTGTGGCAGAAAGTGAAGAGGAACTAAAAAGCCTCTTGATGAAAGTGAAAGAGGAAAGTGAAGAGCTGGCTTAAAATTGAACATTCAAAAAACTAAGATCATGGCAGCCGGTCCCATCACTTCATGGCAAATAGATAGGAAAACAATGGAAATAGTGACAGAATTTATTTCCTTGAGCTCCCAAATCACTGCAGATGGTGACTGCAGCCATGAAATTAAAAGATGCTTGTTCCTTGGAAGAAAACCTATGACCAACCTAGACAGCATATTAAAAAGCAGAGAGATTACTTTGCCAACAAAGGTCCATCTAGTCCAAGTATGGTTTTTCCAGCAGGCATGTATGGATGTGAGAGTTGGACCATAAAGAAGGCCAAGCACCAAAGAATTAATGCTTTCGAACTGTGGTATTGGAGAAGACTCTTGAGAGTTCCTTGGACTGCATGGGGATCAAACCAGTCAATCCTAAAGGAAATCAACCCTGAATATTCATTTGAGGGACTGATGCTGTAGCTCCAATATTTTGGCCACCTGATGGAAAGGCTGACTCATTTGAAAAGACCCTGATGCTGGGAAAGATTGAAGGCAGGAAGAGAAAGGGATGACAGATGATGAGATGGTTGGATGGCATCACCAACTCTATGGACATGAGTTTGAGCAAGCTCCAGGAGATGGTGATGGACAGGGAAGCCTGGCATGCCACAGTCCCTGGGGTTGCAGAGTCAGACACGTCTGAGTGACTGAACAACAACAATCCCACCTAAAGCAAAACAGTGTGGCCATTAGAATGAGATTTATTAACAACTTTAAGCTGTGGTTATATTTTTTACATGTGTGTGTTGGTATCAAATATATAGTTTAAATTCATTTTAGATTTCCTAAAGTATACAGGCTTTTCATCTTAAAAATAAACCATCCTCATCAACTCACGCCAACACTGATTCTAGTCCATATTCTCTTTTATCCTCATAACTTTGAATTTGTGCTGTGTTTGCTACGCTACTGATACTTGCCTAAAAATGCTTGATTGCACTATATTATAAATTCACAATTGCTCTATGTTTCATCTCCTGCAATAATTTTCCTTGCATATTCTATATTTTTAGTTGATGACTAATTCATCTGTGGATGACTCAAGAATTCTGTTTTATTCTGGCACATCTGACATAATTTCTCTCCTCCTGAGATCACCACAACATGTATCCCAAATCTAATTGAGTGGCACCCAATGCCACTGTTAAGGTCTGAACTGTTTACTCAATTTTATTTTGCTTTGTTTTTAATCACTCAGAACCTTGCCGCCAGGTCTACCTACTTTAATATAGTCTCTTTAGAATACAAAACAACTAATTTTCACAGCAAAAAGCCAAGTTTACCCATATTAATTGTATTTTCATGAAGCTCAAACCAGTAAGATGGACCAATATTATGCTATCATGGCTCATGGGGATAGATCTAGAAAAAAATAGGCCAAAAACATACCAAAGGACAACTGAAGCTAAGGACATTTGAAACTTGTAATTTGTGCATTTTATCTCCACATGCAAGCTACAAATGAAGAAACCATGATCATTCCTCTTTGGTAATTTACACTTGGTTATTTAAGAAAAAATTATTGGACATCCCCAAGTGTTAGCATTAAGCTAGACCATTAAGGCCAGTCCTCAAGGAGCTCACAGTTTAGGACAAATAAACACTGAACAAACTTAACAACAAGTGTAAGTATGTCTGTCTTTGGTGAAATAAAAAGAGCACATCTGGCATTTAGTAGGCACAGGTAAACACATGCTGAAAGACAGGAAGGAAACAAAATATCTGTTGTCTATATTTAAATTAGCAGCTCCCTAGTTGAAAATGCTATACATATTCTAAGCAATGGACAAAACCACAGAAATGAGAAATAAAAGGGTGTATGCAAGAACCAGGACATAAGTCGGGAATGGCTTAATGGAAAGAACAAATAAGATAACGTGAAGAGTCAAAAAGCAGAAATAGAAGGAGCTAGATTGTAGAAGGTCTGGTATATTTTGACAGTCAAATTGACTTGGTCAAATACCATTCAATGGGGTTTAGTAATTTCTCCCAGATCTGGGTGCCCTAGTTTTAAACTTGGAACTTCTTAACACAAAATTAAATAAGCCTGTCTGGACACATCAAAACAGGCCCTATTAGTGGCTCAGGCCTTAGCTGATACACTCCAAAATTCTCCAGAATAAACCGATGGCAATTTTTTTTCTTCATTGTGCTTTAGCTTCAACCCGCAACATTATTTGAGTGGCCTTATTTTTTCTGATCTGACATCTCCCCATACACTGTGACCTTGTCCCAGGTTTCTATCTTTTTGGATGAACTTTAAAAGCATTTCGACCTCCAGGGAGAGTCAGGAATTATTTTTTACTTCATTTGCTTGGGGAAAAGGAGAATTTTTTGATTGGAATAAGGGTAAGAATAATAAACAGTTCCCTGACTTTATAATTTTACATAGTTGTAACTTTAGAATAATGGAAAAGATCTAATTGTTCAAAAATATAGTACATATATTAAGGAAACAATGGCTGTAAAACCTATGTGAAATGTAACACAGGGATAAAAAGAAATGGAAAACAATCTTAAAGTTTGTTTAGATGATTTAAATAGTAGTGGAGTTGGCGGTCTAATCTGAAACCTTTTTGGGAACATTGTGAGATTAGAAATACGAGTAAACATGGATATTTTGGGAAGCAAGACTATTAGTGTAGGAGAGAAACATAAACATCAAAAGGAGGAAGGGGAGAAAAACCCTGTGGTGTGAATTTCAGTGTGAACTATCAGTAAAAACACAGTAATGCTTGTGCTCATGTGCATACCGCATGTGCACGTTTGTCCCCAACTGAACCCTTGAAAGGGCCCCAAAAGTATAACACACCAAAGTAACTAAACATCCAGAACTTAGATCTTTGTTTCTTTAATCATCATTTTCTAATAATAAAACCAGAGCTTCCTGGAGAAATGGCTGATTCCACTCTAGGGCAGAAAAAGGACAATATGAGCCGGGAACATCTTGTTGTGCCAGAAAATTAGGAGATGCTCATGTCTACTGGAGAAACAACAAAAGGACAAGGACGTCAATTTAAAGGAGGTCCCACCATCAAAACTGGGACAAGCTGAATGGCAACAAGAACAATGATGATAATGGAATATACCATATTCTAATTGAAAACAGAAAAATACCACGTGTACAGAGCAGCGAGAGAGAGCGAAAAGGAAAAAGAGATGAGAAGGGAAGAGACTGAAGTTCTTACACAGAAAAATGCCAATATTACAAACATAAAAACAATGTAATGGTAATAATGACTTTAGACAAGATCACTAAACCATAGGTCAAACTGCTGCTGGGGAACAAGATATCAATTTTCATTTTATCAATACAAAATGGAAAAACTACCTCTGCAATGAAGGTGGCTATCAATCCTCGTCTTAACCAAGTAGGAGTACATCTTGTGCCTGCCACCATGCTGTGAGAGACGCAACGTCATCAATAGTGTTCTTGCTTGACATGTTTGCCATAAGTTTACGCATGAGGAAAAATAATCAGGTGTACCTGGACTGTGAGGTATTTGAAGGACAACAGGCCTGGAGTCTTTTTTTAGTAATTCAATGATATGGAGAAATGATGCAACTGAAAGAGACTGTTGCTTGATCAAGAGAGACTGCTGAGAGACAGAGGGAGCTGTGGTTGCCAAGGGGAAGCAGGGTGGAGGAGGGATGGATGGGAAGTTTAAAGTTTTCAGGTGCAAATCAGTATATGCAGGATGGATAAACTACAAGCTCCTACTGTACAGCTCAGGGAACTATATTCAATGTCTTGTAATAAACCATAATGGAAAAGATATTAAAAGAACATATATGTATAATTGCATCATTTTGCTGTTTGGCAGAGATTAACAAAACATTGTTAGTCAATGATACGTCAATAAAATAAAAAGTACCACAGACTGAACAGCAAAGTGATGAGAAATGATGTGAATCTACGAAACTCAATGGGACATTCTACATGAAAACAAAAAGAATAAAACACAAGTTTATAAGAGCAAAAATTATAGCCATGAAGAAGAGTTCTTAGATGGGGAAATTTGTACGGACTGTGTATTGGTGATGTTATTGAATTAAGGTGGATTTCCTTAGTTGTTTCAAGGTGCTATTGGCTGAAGTTGCTCATTCTAAAAATATGCATGCGGAAGTACTTACGGGTGAAATGTTCGACACTTATAGACATTTTCAAGTGGTTTGACAAAAGAGGAGTGCAAGGTAAGATGTTAACAGATGGTGAATTCGGTGAGAGATATATGAGTATATGCGGTACCAACTTTCAACTTTTTTTTTAGCTAGATATATTTTTAAGTGAAAAGATAACAAGTTAAAGACACTATTTGAACATTCAGTTCATCCTGATCCCAGAGTATAGGCTCATTATCTACTTGCTTCTCAAATGCTAATAGCACTAGAGGCTGGCTGCTCCTCTCCCCTCAACCAGTTTCTTACATCCCTCAAAGATTCTCTCAGGATTGCATATTCATAAATTAAATCTGAACACATCACTAAACTATTTAAAACACTTTAAGTACTTATGTTGCCCTACCGGACAACTTTTAAGATTAGCACAGCATACAAGAGCTTCCATTTGAAGATCTGATGACCTAGATATCTCATTTTTACTTTAAAAGGACAGTACTGAAATTCAAAACTATCACGTGATGCAGCTGAACATTGAAATTACTTTGATGTTTTGAGTTTGACTTTTATAATATGTCATTTCCTCTTTTAATATGTCAACAAATGGGTTTCAATATCATTGTCATCCCAGGCTTCTCATTTTTTTTTTTTTTGTTCTAATAAATTTCAGGATGCAAATAGAAACCTAAGTCAAAAGTTTTAGATTAATGCATGTATCAGGTAAGTAACTTCAATTGTGCTATTCAAATGGCACCATTTCGTGAATCCTTACAACCCCCTAGGAAGCAAGGAGCAAGTGGTCTCGTATGAGCACATTACGGCTATTGTTAACTAATAACTGCTATTACTTTGAGGTTTAGAAGGATTAAGTATTCTGACATGTCTTCCCATAGGAGCCATTAGTAAAGAATTCAAACTCTATGATCAACATTGTCCTTCCTCTCATATATTAGGTAATCACTTTGATTCTGTACAGCTTTAAAATTTACAGCAGTCATTTGATACAACTTAACTTGCATTTGTGAAAATTACATGATGTGACAATTTATCTGGACAACTAGATATCAACACAAAATGGATCTGGGTCTCTCTTCTCTATATTACCTTTAGAGTTGGCAGCAATTGGATAATCTCATCCATTTTTTCCAGCACATAAATGCATGATGGTGGTGGAGACAGCTGCACAACTCTGTGACTATATCAGAATGTGTGCATGCATGCTAAGTGATATTAGTCATGTCCAACTCTGTGTGGCCCCATGGACTGTAGCCTGCCAGGCTCCTCTCTCCATGGAATTCTCCAGGCAAGAATACTGGAGTGGATTGTCCTTCCCTTCTCCAGGATATCTTCCCAACCCAGGGATCGAACCCATGTCTCTCAGGTCTCCTCATTGGCAGCTGGGTTCTTTACCAGTAGCACCAGCAGGGAAGCACTAAATGGATAAATGCTACTAATTCTGAGTTCTGAGTGTGGCCAATTTTCTATTGTCTATATCCATCTCAACAATTGTATGCAATATTGCTATAGTTATGTGTGGGCTCAGTCATGTCCAACTCTTTGCAACCCCATGGACTGTAGCCCTGCCAGGATCCTCTGTCCATGGAATTTTCCAGGCAAGAATACTAGAGTGGGTTGCCATTTCCTCCTTCAGGGGATCTTCCCGACCCAGGGGTCAAATCTGCCTCTCTTTGTGTCTCCTGACTGGCAGCCGGATTCTTTGCTGCTGTGCCACCTGGGAATCCACAGTGCTATCCCTCACTGACATGGTAATATTTCAAAATAAACATAAAGATTATTTTCTTCCCATGCAAATATTCTATGTTGTGTGATATTTTCGTCAACAAATGATGTTTCACCGGCCTTCCAAGTGAGAATTATTGATGCCCCCTGCCTCTCTCTCACCCATTATGAGTGTGGAGGAAATAGCAAAATAATAGATATTGATAGATCTGGAAATGTGTCAATAAATATGCATTCAAATTCTGTTACATCTTGAACTGAGCCCACACCCTCATGTGTTTTGGGCCTCAGACTTCTCTTTTCTAAAACGGACATGATAAACCTTATTCAAAAAGTTGTTGTGAATAATAGCTCTAAATGATCAGTCTCAAATGCTTGATATTTTGAGTGTTGGCCAGAGAACAGATGTTCCTAAAGTTGTGTGACCTAAAGCAAGATTCATGTGAAGGTTAAACTGATCATTGCTGTGACCTCTTGAAAAGGCTTTTTTTTTTTTTTTTTTTTTTTAGAGGAGCACTGTTTCATCCTTACAGGTTTATCTTGTGACAGGATGAGCAAGAAGTTTGCTTTGATAGATGCAAAAGGTGCAGGGACACAGAGGCGAAGCTGAAGCTGGAAAGATTATAAAGGAACTATAACAAACTCAGGATTTTGGGTGATCGAGAGCCAGTGACGTTTTATAAGGGGAAGAAACACAATCAAGTTTGGTGCATCTGTGTGTGTGCGTCTGTGTCTTGGGTCACAGGGGCAGAATAAATTCTTTAATCGTTCCTTTATGGTTTAAAAGAAGACAGCTGTGTGTAGCTTGTAGCTACATTTCTATTCTAACAATTTTATAATGCTTATTAGCTATTTTGACCCAATTTCTAGGCAGAAAATGCACTGGATCATAAAGAGCTAAAAACAAAGACTGCAATTCACAAGGATGCTTAGAATCACTAAATTGTCAGTTAACTAAATACAACACCAAGTGGATGTGTGAGGTTTCCTTAAGTCTTCCATGTCATCTATTCTGGGTTTGTTAATGCAAAGAAAGTAATCAATTATCTGAGGCACCAAACTGTCATGAGCTTTTCAAAAAATATCATTATGATTGTTTTAGGTTAGTTATTTGACCTGGCTCCTCCACAGGGCTCTGGGAGCAGATGAGAGCAGGATGGCATTCAAACTGCTGATGGACTGCCAATCAATGAAATATTATCACCTGGAGCATTCTTAATCTAACTACTTTATTACTTCTTGTGCTTTAATGGGAGTGAGAATGTTTACCAATGGGAAAAACCTCTGCACAGGTAGACTCACTGAAAAATCTTGCAACTCCATCAATAAGATACTCTTTGGCTTTAAAAACGGGTTGAACATACTGAATTTTTTGCACAAAGAAATGGGAAACACATTACTGATAAGACTTTTAATAGGATAACTAAATGAGGGGTTATAACTAGAATTCTGAAAAGTGATTCCCTGTGATTACATCACTTGTGAAGCCTCATGTATGACTTAAATATACAGCATTTATTATCCTATCTCCTGCATTAATGGCGTCCCTGATGGCTCAGTGGTAGAGAATCCAGTGGTGAGGCAGGAGACACAGGTTCGATCTCTGGATCAGCCCTTTCCCCTGGAGAAGGAAATGGCAACCACTCCAGGATTCTTGCCTGGGAAGCCTGGACAGAGGAGTCTGGTGGGCTATACAGTCCACGGGGGTTGCAAAGAGCCAGACATGACTTAGCGGCTAAACAACAACCCAATAACCTGCATTAATATCTTGATGTTCTTGCCTATTAAAATGGACAGAAATCTCTATTTTTGAGTATGCTTGTTCTTTCTGTTGAAAATGTTTGCTGAGTGAATATTGGTTAAAGAACTTTCTCAAAAAAATTGTATTTACTCACATGCCAGCGCCTCCCATACAGAGATAAATGTAAACTCCTCATTAGGACAATGAAGCCACTCACAGGTCTTTCCTCCTGACTGAATTCCTATACTGATCAATGCACAGGCCGCCAAGGAGCTTCAGCCATGTATAATACATTATTTTTACCTCTGTGCCCTTGGAATAGTGATTCCCTTTTCCTAGTACCTCTTCCACACTCTTCCCTGAGTGAACTCACCTTTCAAGTCTCTGCTTTAAATTTAAGCCAGCATCTCTTGTTTTCAAGTTAGCTACCCATTCTGCTGTTTTGTGTGGTTCTAATGAACAGATACAGTAATATCAACCATCAGCAATGCAGGGAAAGACTTGCTTTTTGCTGGATAGTGAGGGTGGGAGACCAGGATTTATCATCTCTTTCTGAACAACCTTTTTCAGAGCTGAGGAAAGAGCAGCAAATGAACAGTCTACTATAAACCTCACTGCTATCCAAAAACTACCAATAAGAATATCAGTAATTTGTATAAGTGTCAAGATGCCCCTTGGAAATGACTATAACGTTAAGGGCTAACCTCTGGACCTAGAACCAAAAAATTAGATTATGTAGCCCCTGGCTTTCAAATGTGATCAGAAGAAACCTGGATTCCGTGCAAAAGTTCGGATGTGACTGGGAGACTGGGAGGAGGAGGCAGGCCCAAAAGGGGAAGGAGAGGAGAAAGGAGGGGGCTCTTAGCAACCCAATTCCTTCTTACTAGAGCTGTTCTATATGCTGACTTTCAGTGTAAGATGCCCTTTCTAAAATGAAAGCAAAGGAGAAAACTGCTGATTTTTCTCTAGTTTTGAAAATCACTGGTATTAACATTCTGCCTTCCAGTATTAGTGGTTCAAAGCACGAGGAACTTTATTCCCCAATTAATGAATCAGGTATTGGTATTCAAAGCAGTCTGAGTCAGGGGCCAGTTTCTCTAATTAAGCTTCCAGTGTGCTTCACAAAAGCCAGATGGCTACAGTTTCAGTGCTTTGGCTAAAGATGACACAGTGCTTCCAGTTTACACAACTCTCCAATGAGCAGAAACGAATTACCCATGACAGCACAAAAATGAAATCTTATTCTTTCTTTTACACATGAATGACGTTCACTTGACAAGGCAGAAGCGTCATGTTTCTTGGTTAACTCAGGTATGATCTGGCTGGACACAGAACCCAAGTCTCGAAGATCTCATAAAAAGTTCCTAGAAGTTTTGAGTCTCTATTACGTGGAGCAAATATTTTTTCAGAACTACGATTCACCCCCTCCTTTTGCTGTGCTTGCCTGTTAAAATGGATAGAAATCTTATTTTGAGTATGTTTGTTGTTCAGATACTAATATGCACACACACTTTTCATTATAATTATTAGGAATAGACTAATGTCCAAAAGACAGGATGAATTCAAGAAATACTTATTGGTCTCCTATAGAATATATGCAAAATAACAGATCTCGAAGAGATAAGATTTAATCATGCAAACCATCCAAAGAGCAGAATTAAAGGGGAAATAAGACTTGAACTCAATATAATACAAAAGAGAAAGAAGAGTAATAAAAGCAAAATACAAATAAAATGAAGAGTGAGTGAAAAGACCAATTGCTTTCAACTGGGGCAAGTGATGAGAAATGAAACACGGCCACCTTCCCATTTGTATACCTGGAATGACATTACTTTTGCTCCCAAACTAAACATCAAGACCAGAGTGAGGTTTCTTTGCTTCTTCATTACTGTTTGGATGATGACTGATTTCCTGGCTGTCCCTTGAAGCTATCCCTCCTAGGATGCACAAGCAATCTCAGGCTCCGATAATTACGGTTTTATAGTAAAAATAACACGGATCAGCCAGCAGACCTCAGTTTCAGCCTGAGGGACGTCCAGAGGGGCTCGCCTTCTCTCATGCACGAGCTCACACTCTTCAGTTGCTTTCCCTTCCTGCTGCCCTGTTCCACCTTTGTGCTCCTTCAGCTCTGAATTTCTTCCATCAGTAAAATCATCACACTATTGTAACCGGTGGCTTACTGTGTCTCTTCCATTACCATAAACATGACGGGGAAAATATCAGGTTCTAGTTAATTTTCATTGCATCTCCAGGGTGTACCCCGACTTTTGAACTGTATTAGGTAATATACTTGGAGAAGGCAGTGGCCCCCACTCCAGTCCTCTTGCCTGGAAAATCCCATGGATGGAGGAGCCTGGTGGGCTGCAGTCCATGGGGTCGCTGAGGGTTGGACACGATTGAGCGACTTCACTTTCACTTTTCACTTTCATGCCTTGGAGAAGGAACTGGCAACCCACTCCAGTGTTCTTGCCTGGAGACTCCCAGGGACGGCGGAGCCTGGTGGGCTGCCATATATGGGGTTGCACAGAGTTGGAGACAACTGAAGCGACTTAGCAGCAGCAGCAGTAGCAGGTAATATACTAGCTAAACATTTTGTTAGATGAGCAAATTTTACCATAGAAAGTATAATCGTGTAATATTATTCTAACTGAAGAAAAATTTCAAGCAACTGATCAGATCAATGGTTGAGCCTGAGGCACTGTAACATGGACAATTCATAAAGTGCCAGTTAGATGTTTTAAGATACTAGATATATAAATAATAAGACACACACTTTTACTTCTAAGAAACTTAAGGCTAACCTTAAGGAAACCTTTGAAATGTATTACTTTAAAAATAACTGTGGATGTGTTATAAAGATATAAATGTGTTATATCTTTATCTATACGGATATTCATTGCAACATTTAAGAAATAGCAATGTATATATGTGTGTGTGTGTGTGTGTGTATGTATCTAATACATATACCCATACAACAAAAGTATGTAACCATCAGAAGCAATATTTTAGAAACCTAAAATGATGACTATATTACTTATGATTAAGTATTCTGTTTGTTATCAACTGGACTCCATTAGATTAACTACTCTATCTCATTTACAACCATAAGTCTTCTGCAAAACTCCTGGTACCTAGTAGCATTGTCTCTTGAATTGAATTGAACCTATGTAGCATTGAATCTATGTAGCATTGTCAACTGAAAAAAATAACAGAAAATATTTTTAAAAAGAACCTATTAAGAGAGTATGTGGTAAAAGAGGGGTATACATAGACAGCTATGTATGTATACTGGGTAAGTCTGTGTGTGTATATAATATGCACAGATACAGCAGACAAAGAGAAACAGAGAAGGGGGAGACAAAGTATTAATGAGAGTGACACTAGCATAATTGTCCCTGGAGAAACTTTATTTCACTATTTTAATCAGAAATACCTTCTAAATTTCCTGCAATGAATATATTAATTTTAAGAGAAAAATTAAATACAAATCTTGAAACCAGTATTAGTGTTTATAAGGTGATATGCTTTGACATGAGACAATCTTTTGTTAGAATGGCAAATAGAAGTACAAAACTAAGAAATCAGAAAAATACTAAGAAAAGCTATTGGGGATTCTACCATACAGTCAAAAATACCATCCTGTCCTATTACAAGAAAATTCTTCTTTTGGCATTATTCTCTTTGATCTTCAGAGCACCTAGCTAAAAAGCTACTTTGTAGCAAACCCCGTTCTATTGTGATCATTGAAGAGAATTTTCACATCTCAAGTCTAACTCACATTCGATTCACAGGTCTATTGTTAAGATCAAAGGAGCTGCTACTTGTGAAAGAAGCTGGAAATATCTAAGTGTACAAATGTACCCATGAATAACATTCCAGCTATTTGCCCATCACTGTTTGCAAAGAGACAGGGCTGAAACCAGAAAATGAATTTCTTTACTACAGAAAATTGGTCTAGGAATTTCTGCTTCACAATTTCTCCTCCTCAAATGGCAGACACGTCTGCGCCCTTGTGTGTGTGAATAAGACAGACACAGAACGAGTTTATCTCATTTTTTTAAACCAGTGAATAGATTCGTATCTCTTTTCTCCTTTGCAGGTAAACTGGGTTGAATCCAAACCAGAGAGGGATAATGTTAGCAGCATCAATTCCATTTCCAGAACTGCTTCAGCTTTCAAATATTTTACTGAAGAACGATGAGGTAAGAGCTAAGGTTAGAATGTAAGAAAATTATCTCTGGGCTAATTGGAGTATTGAAAAATCAGATTTTGAGAAGCATGAGAAATTAAAGGGAAAGAGCTTTTACCTTGCTCAGAAACTCGGGTTTCCCTGGATTAAACTGCATGTCTCGCCCCTTAGCAGGCTGATCCCTCTCTTCAATGTGTTGGGAGGTAAAAACTGACTCATGCTGTGTTTGCTTTTCCAATCTAACAAACCTCAATTGTGATTCATATTGGTTATCTTGGGTCAGCACTTAAATAGAGAAGGACTACGGTGTATGGTTGACACAGTATGGGGGATATTTAGTGAAGAGAGGCCTGTGTCATTCACTGAATAGAGAAGCCTGGGAAAGAGACTCTGTGAGCTTCAGTACTCTCTGGACTATAAACAGGGATATCTACACTGCAGGAATTTGGAGCAGCTAAAGATATTCTATGTGCAATCACTAGAATACATATTAAATGCTCAATAAGTGCTGTTATGATTACTGATGACAAATTCTGACCTAGATCTACGTCAGTATGCATGTGTATTTGCCCATCATTAAACAGACTATGTACTACCTCCTCTTCCAAACGTGGTGGCTTCATTCAGCCATTCAAATATGATTGCTCTGGACAATCTCCTCCTATCAGTGTTCAGTCGAGGAATAATGGGAGACAGTTCTGGCAAAATGGTCTTTCTAAAACGCAATTCTCTTCCTGCCACTCCCCTCATTAGAACTCACAGAACTCTCCCAACTTTCTTTGCATGCCTTCTCGATAAGGTGATCTACCTTCACGGGAGGGCCTTTCGGTTACATTTTGCCAGTATCTTCAGTATAAGCTCTCAGCAAAGTCCACTACTCTTCCACCACCACACACACACACACTCACACACACATGGAATGTACCACATTCTCTGCTTTTCCTTTGAGCTCACTCACACTATCTTCTCTTCCTGGAACACCTATCTCTGCTCCTTCTCTGAAAATCTCCTGTTCACTTTTCAAATTTCTTCACTGAAGGCTTTTCTGATCTCCTAGATTCTTTAAGGGCCTAGACAGCTCCTGGACATCTGTTGTCTTTGCAGTATCATTGGGTGTACTGGATTATAACTGCATGTTTAACTACATGTCTCATACACAAGCCTGTAACCTGGACAAGAGCAGAATTTTTCTCCCCCATCTGCCATTTAACTGCCAGTGGATTATACAGGCTCCTTCAGGGATCACAGCCTTGTCATGGCAAAGGGGCTTGAATAACTCAATGAAGCTATGAGTCATGCCATAGAGGGCCACCCAAAGTGAATGGGTCATACTGCTGAGTTCTGAAAATTGTGGTGCATTGGGGAAGGTAACAGAGAAGGCAATGGCACCCCACTCCAGTACTCTTGCCTGGAAAATCCCATGGATGGGGGAGCCTAGTAGGCTGCAGTCCATGGGGTTGCTAAGAGTTGGACATGACTGAGCAACTTCCCTTTCACTTTTCACTTTCATGCACTGGAGAAGGAAATGGCAACCGTTCTTGACTGGAGAATCCCAGGGACGGGGGAGCCTGGTAGGCTGCCATCTATGGGGTTGCACAGAGTCAGACACGACTGAAGCGACTTAGCAGCAGCAGCAGGGGAAGGTAATAAATGGCAACCCACTCCAGTATTTTTGCCAGGAGAAAAATGGACAAAACCCATAACCAAAACCATCCCAAAGAAAAAGAAATGCAGGAAAGCCAAGTGGTTGTCTGAGGAGACTTTGCAAATAGCTGAGGAAAGAGGAGAAGCAAAAGGCAAGGGAGAAAGGGAAAGATATACCCAACTGATAGCAGAATTCTGGAGAATAACAAGGAGAGTAAACAATGCAAAGAAATAGAGGAAAACAATAGAATGGGAAATACTAGAGATCTCTTCAAGAAAACTGGAGCTATCAAGGGAATATTTCACATTAGGTGGGCACAATAAAGAACAGAAAATGATAAATACCTAACAGAAACAGAAGATATTAAGAAGAGGTGGCAAGAATACACAGAAGAACTATACAAGAAAGGTTTCAATGATCTAGATAACCACAATGGTGTGATCACTCACCTAGAGTCAGACACCCTGGAATTTGAAGTCAAGTGGGCCTTAGGAAGCATTACTATGAACAAGACTATTGAAGGTGATGGAGTTCCAGCCAAGCTATTTCAAATTCTAAAAGGTGATGCTGTGAAAGTGCTGCACTCAATATGCCAGCAAATTCGGAAAACTCAGCAGTGGCTACAGGACTGGCAAAGGTCAGTTTTCATTCCAATCCCAAAGAAGGGCAATGCCAAAGAATGTTCAAACTACTGTACCAATTGTGCTCATTTCACATGCTAGCAAGTTCATGCTCAAAATCCCTCAAGTTAATCTTCAGCAGTACGTGATCTGATGCTGGGGTCCAGCCCTGGTGGATCCAGGGTATTCGAAGCGGGGATGGTGTGGGCAAGGAAAAACTTATTTATTTAGAAATATAAGATTAGATTAGGAAGAAATAGTGTAGTAGGAAAATTTTAGATGAAGAAAAGGAGTCTGAATAACTTGGTTTACGTGGAAAGCCAACGAAGTTCCAGACAAGGAGCTTGCACCATCTACGTTAGGCCACCGGCATCCATTTGAATATCAGAGAGTGCCCCGCCCTGGGCTGTCTCTCTTACGGATCTTAGAAGCCTGGACAAATAAGTAGACATGGCGAGCCTCCACACCCTAGATGGGAATTCAGCCAGAAATTAGAGAAAATAGGAGACACGGGGGAGGCCCAGCATCGGTGCAAGACTCCCAAAACTTTATTTTTTAAAATCAGCTTATATACCCCAAGTTGTACATAATGGAATATGCAGAGTTATGCAAGGGCAGCAGTCTTGACCCTCATTGAGACAAGGCTTTCTTTTTTGCATACCCTCCCATTTACAAAAAGGTCTCAGGTGGTTTACATTATCTTCTGGCTAAGAGGCCTGTTAACATTTTTGTGGCTCTTCTTCCTGGGTAATTGTCTATCAACCAGAAAACTCCTTTTCCCTAGAAGTGTTTTTACTTTACTCTGCATTACCCTCAAAATACTAAATAAAGTTACATTCCTGTAGGACAAAGGTGCAGAGAGTTATAATAAAGAAAGTACTTAACTCAAATATCTAATATTGCTAATACCATGTTTACTACCTGTTTTTCTATATACCAACTATATAAGATATGAAATTTTGGCAGCAAGTATTGGCTCAACAAATGAAACCTTTAATCAGTCCTATTCTAATGAAGCCCCTACATTCCTAAGATGTTTTAAGCTTCCTGTGCCTCCTGAGGTAGGGAGGCCTCAAACAATCACATGCGCAGCTGTAAGCATCCTGCAGGCAGGCTAGAAAGCCATCGGAGAGGTTTTTTGATTGAAACACTCTTTCAAGTGCAGAAGACTAAAGCTCTGAATTGATTTTTTCCAGAGAATGTCAGAAGAGTGGAAAAGCAGGCAGATTCTTATTTTGGGGGGTACATGCTTAGGAAACGCCAGGGGGGAAACCTGAGATCTGACTCGTCCTTGCCCATCAAATCTCTGCCACATGACCCTGTCACGGGTGGGATTCCTCACGCTGGCTCCCGGCAATCCGAGGACTTTCAGATGTACAAGCTGGGTTTCAAAGAGGCAGAGAAACCAGAGATCAAATTGCCAACATTTGTTGGATCAGGAAGAAAGCAAAGGAGTTCCAGAAAAACATCTTCTGCTGAGAAATACTGAAGCTAGAAGGGGAAGGGGCAGAAGAGGATAAGATAGTTAGATAGCATCACTGACTCAATGGACATGAATTTGAGCAAATTCTGGGAGACAGTGAAGCACAGGGAAGCCTGGCATGCTGCAGTCCTGGGGTTGCCAAGAGTCAGAATTGAACAACAACAATTTAAAACATATATTGATAGGAAATGAGGAAAGGAGGCAAAGAGCATACTGTCTGCATTGCATAGATTTAGACTGAGAAGACAGAGGAGCCTGGTTGCTATAGCCCATGAAGTCGCAGAGTTGGACACTACTTGGCAACTGAACAACGGCAACAAACTACACAGAATGGCACATGGCACACACTCGATGAATATCTTGAATGGTGGAGCAAATGCTCTAATACACAATTTATATTCCAAAATGTGGTAAAAACTTCTATCATCAACTTCTCAACTACCTCCTCTAAATTTCATAGTAAGTGGGAAAAGGACCACTGGGGATAGAGAGCTCTTCTGACCAGTGATTCTAGTCTGAGAAGGCACAGGGGCGTGGGTGCTACTGCCGTCTCACTGCATATGGCTAGAGGAAAAATAGACACAGGTATTTTTTCCAAAAAATAAATCAGAACAATTTCTTTTCTTTTTTTTGGTTGTCTATCTTATTATTTTTAAATTTATTTTTCAATTGAAGTATAATTGCTCTATCCTTCAATTGAAGAATTTTGCTGTTTTCTGTCAAACCTCAACATGAAGCAGCCATAGGTGTACCTATGTCCCCTCCCTTTTGAACCTCCTTCCCATCCCACCCTTCTAGGTTGATGCAGAGCCTGTTTGATCCCTGAGCAATAGAGCAAATTCCCCATTGGCTCTCTATTTTACATTGGTAATGTAAGTTTCCATGTTACTCTTTCCATACATCTCACCAGAACAATTTCTCTCCAGTCCTGGGAATCTGGTTTCCATTTCTTACATGAGAGCAATAACAAAACAGAGGAACAGGCATCTACTTCTATCCGTTACCCCATGACTGTTTTTATCTGTAGAACATCTCTTAATATGAAGATGGAAAGAAAATAAAATTGCAGGGGTCACTGAATTTGAGTATTAGGACTATGGATGACCTTTTTTTTCCTTCTGTTTTCTAAAGTTTCTATAATCTTAAATTGTCTTTATGGTTGCGGTGAAAAGTGAAAGTGAAAGTCGCTCAGTTGTGTCCAACTCTTTGCAACCCCATGGACCATACAGTCCATGGAATTCTCCAGAATACTGGAGTGGGTAGCTTTTCTGTTTTCCAGGAGATCTTCCCAATCCAGGGATCGAACCCAGGTGTCCCACATTATGGTTATAGATAAAATGGATAGAAAGCACAAAAAACACCCAGATTTCTGAACTGCCATTTCCCCTGTTAGAAATAAAATAAAACCTCTGGATGTTATGGATAAAATTTGCTGCAGACCATTAGAGCACCTTGCAGCTGGTAGAAGTCTTGTGTTTCCTGATTGAAAGTTATGAGAAAAAAGGAAAAATCAAGATACAAATAGCAACATTACAGCTTCCAAACTAATTTTATTTGTTCACTGTGATGCATACACACACACACACACACACACACACACACACCTCACTGCAAGTAGATTAAAAGTTACTCGCTTAAAACTAGGCAAAGAATAAGTTCTCAAATGACAACTTAAGAAGAAACTAACCTGTTTTTTTAAATGGCAAAAGTCTATTGTATCACATTTTTCTTCATTAATAGAGTATCTTCAAAGAAGTAAAGAGTGTTAAGCAGAGATATAACCTGGATGTATATATTCTGATGCGTCCTTAAAGTCACATGTTCTGATCGCTCAAGCCATTAGACTATATGAGCATGCCCCCTTTCATTTGCTTCCCTGTCCCCTTGTAATGGGTATTATTACAGGGCTCCATGGGATGTTCTGGACCCTAAATAAATGTTGTCAGTCAGCCTCCATCAGGTAAGCACAATACTCACAGAATCTGCAGTATCCACAGCATCAGCACTGCCTAACATGGCAATTTTATTCCAAATCTTTGCTGCTTAGTCATGTAAGTTATAGGGAAAAAATACAAAAAATGTCATTTTATGGAGAAAGAAAAAAGGTATGAATTTGGAGCGAGGCAGAAAATGATATAATTGAACGTTTCATGCTGCTAAAGATATTTCAGCAGCAATTTGCATATGACCTTTGTAATGTGGCTTCCTGCCTTGCAAGGTTTCAAGAGTGTTTCACCTAAATGTGCGTGTCACAGAGCAGAGGCTTATGTAAACACCACTGAAAGGAACACACTCTTCATGTTAACTCAGTCTTTAGGGTCACAAATGGTATAGACAAAGTTAGTATTCAAACAACATAGTTATCAACATGCTGTTTGACTTTGTTAGGATAGCCTCACATTTCAGCCATTTTTCAGCAGTTTTATTCAAAGTATGAATCTGTAGTTTAGCTAAAATGTTTTCCCTTCCCAGTTGAAGACAGAATGAAACATAATAGCCAACCTGTGTTTTCCCTTCCATATTAACTGTACCAAAAATGTTCCATGTAAGATGTAATGATGTACTTTAAAAAATGCACTAAAAAGAAATCAGTGCTAGACTCAAAAGCCTGCCATCAAACCCACGAGGCCCCCCCACATGATGATACAGTGATACCTGACGCTTTAGAGTAGCATATAATACAATGTTGAAAGGGACTTTAGCTTGTATTTCTTTGTATTCTCCCTCAGGTCATTAAAGCCAGTGTTATCATTTTATCATAATGTTACATAAAGAAAAGTGATGCTCAGAGAGAAAAGATAATTGATGAGTAATTATTTAACAACTTAGTTACCCCAGGTAGGCCTAAGGTTAGAGTCTAACACTGCCCAACATGACTCTCTGCAATGATGGAAATGTTCTATAAACCTAGCTGTCTGTTATCAGTGAGTACTCAAAATGCGGCGAGTACCAACTAAAGAACTGGATGTTTTATTTATTCAGTTTTAATTAATTTAAGTTTAAACAGCCACATGTGACTTGTAGTGACTGTCTTGAGAGCACAGTGCTGGCCAATCCCTTTTTGATCAGCCCCATTATCAGCCAGTTGCTTCTGCTGCCACTGCTGGGAGCTCAGCTTGCTGGCAATGACGGTTCTTCACCCTCACATCCTCATAGTGTGTTTGGGGAGAAGGTTCTGGTGATGGGGGAAGGCTGGGATGGCAAACCTAAGGGATCAAAAGTTAACAGGGTAAAGAGTAAGGATCCTTGAGTCCACTATCCCTTCCAAAACTATATGCCTTTTCCATTCACCAAGCTTCTGAAAAAGGATGTGGACACATTTTATAATGATTTATGACCTTCCACATTGGACATCAAACCAGTCAATGCTAAAGGAAATCCACCCCGAATATTCATTGGAAGGACTGATGCGGAAGCTGAAGCTCCAATATTTTGGCCACCTGATGTGAAAAGACCCTGATGCTGGGAAAGATTGAGGGCAGGAGGAGAAGGAGGTGACAGAAGATGGGATGGTTGGATGGCATCACCCACTCAATGGACATGAGTGTGAGCCCTGGTGAAGGACAGGGAAGCCTGGTGTGCTGCAGTCCATGGGGTTGCAAAGAGTCAGACATGACTTAGTGACTGAACAACAACCACACTTTAATTGCCCATTAACAGCAACAGTAATAAGTCTACAAGAAAGTAATTTTATATTGCCTTCATACACATGTAAACTAAAGCTAAGCTAAGGGCCCTTGTTCAGGGATGTAGCCACGACAAGTACAATATCATGAGTCTTCAAGAATAAGGATGGTGAAAATTCTTTAAAAACTAGCTCTACAAAAAGTTTCGAACAATGCAGCATATGTTTTACAGTTGTATTGGGTTGGCCAAAAAGTTCATTTGGGTTGCTGTTAAGATCTTACCGGAAAAACCTGAACGAACTTTTGGCCACCCCAATACATTGATCACTGTTGTGCCTAAATGATGATACTGAGAAATCTCATGCCAAGTATTCAAGTTGCATAAGAACAGTATGTATGTTTAATTACTCTATCCAGTAAGCCAGTGCATTTTGTATGCCACATATACTGCCTCTTGATAACTAAAACTATACATATATAATATATAATTATAAAAATTTAAAATATCTGCATTTTCTGAGCACATAAGAAATTATCTGCCACTCTTCTTCCTCTCCCTGTAACTTCATTAGTTTAAAAGCCTATCTTCTTTCTATCACATTTCTTCACATCTCACCTACTCTCTAATCACACCTTGTTCCTCTCCATGTTCCAAATTTACCCTGAACTTTTCCTGCTTTTCTGCCATTATATATGGAGTTCCCTCCCCACCTGTCATCCACCTACAAAATCTTACATTTTTCAGCACCTAGATGCCTCCCACTAACAGAAAATCTTTTCCTTCATCAGAATTCATCAGCCCCTCCTCAGTGTTTCCTTAGCAGTTCTAACCTCAACATCGTGTTTTGCACAATAAATAAATGTCTGAATGCATTTGCTACTAGTTAGCAGTTGAACAGCACCTTGAGGTGAAGACTGTTTGAATGCCTGCCTATAAAATTGATTCTTACATAACACCAGTTGTAAGGAATCTTTTAAAAATCAAGATGTGAAAACAGCACTTGAGAGTCACTTGTTTTTGTCTTACTGATTCTAGACCATCAGTTTCACAAAACAGCATCAAAGGGAATTCAAAATCTCTACTCAAGCATTCTTGATACTACTCATAAGTGAGATCGTGCAAGTGCAAAGCTTAGCGTAGTAAGTTGACACAGGATCCCCTTAGTTTGTTAAATCTGTCAGAATAAATAATCACCTAACACTTTGCCTTAATAAGCCTTGCACATAAAAACTACAGTGTTCAGAATGCAGCTCTCTTAACAGAAGTATTATGTAAAGCAAGGAATAAAATAAATCTTAGTGATAGGTGACATTTATCATAAAACTTTTCTAATTGAGTTTGTTTCTTGGTTGCCCAGTTACTATCCTAAAAAACCATTATTTAGCAGGACTTTCTTCATTTCTTTCATAAACACTTTCTTCAATTTATTTCACAAGTATTCATTAAGCATGCATTTATATGGTAGGCACTCTGCTAGGCTAGAGACTGATTATAAATATTACACTGTCTCTACTCTTAAGAACTCAAAGTCTGGTAGAGGAACAAAATCACATAATAGTTCAAAACATAACTTTAAGGACACTGACTTCCATTTATTTTCTGGCTTGATCAACTAATCATTTAATTTTGGGAAATTCCCTTTGCTCTTCTTGAGCCTTCTTTATACTAAAAGAACAACCCTCAATGGGTTGTTATCTGAAATAAGCCAAAGTATATAAATATATAAGATACTTCCTCCAATGTTTGGAATTTAGTAAGTACAATTAGTAATAATAATTGTAATTCAAGGCAAAAAGTGCTGCGACCAAGGAATACAGAGTCTGCTATGCAAATGTGAAAACACAAGGACCTCATTCTGTCAGAGCTGAGTGGAAGAAGCCTTCTCAGAGGGAGCGATGTTGAAAGTTAAGACTTGAAAGATGAGTAGGAATTTTCCAGGTGACATCACTGGGAAAGAGATGGCTGTTTTCCTTTAAGGAAACATACACAGGAGACTATATTCAGAGATCTTTAAGTAGCACAGGGTAGCTGGAGCTGAAGGCATGTGGAGAAGGAACCATGGAACATGGCAAAAGAATCCAAGAAACACTCAGAAGCTCAGGGCTGGTAATGAATTTCCATTTTACAAGGATCAGTACGGCCACACTTCATACACTTTAGGGAGCTGATGCTTTAAATTAGAAAATAAGTTGGAAGGTCACTTCAATGATAACCAAGCCATCTATGACAAAACTTCAAATTTCGTTACAGGCTACATAGTTAGAGGCAAGGGAGAGATGGGGAAGAGTCAAATGATGGTAACAGAAGTTGAGACATCACCATGCTAGAAGAAAGTATATTCCTTAAATAGCTATTTTTCACCCATTTGCTATGATGAAAATGTATACACAAATGCTTGAATGGTAATTTCTAACAGTAAGTAGTTTAATTCAGTCACTGCTTGGGACCTAACTGTGTGTCCTCAGCCACTCAGTCGTGTCTGATTCTTTGTGACCCCATGAACTGTAGCCCGCCAGGCTCCTCTGTTCATGGAATTCTCCAGGCAAGAACACTAGAGTGGGTTCATTTCCTTCTTCAGGGGATTTCCAATCCAGGGATTGAACGCACATCTCTTGAATCTCCTGCACTGGCAGGCAGACTGTTTACCACTGCGCCACCTGGGAAGTCTCTTGGGATCTAACTGGATCGTATTAGAAACGGTGGGGAGAATTTAATCCAACAAGATGGATGCTATTCTGGTCAGGTACTATGTATCCTGCTGCATGAGAATTTTCTCAAGTACTATATCCAAAAATGAGACATATTTCTGGGTTACCCAGAGAAGGCAATGGCAACCCACTCTGGTACTGTTGCCTGGAAAATCCCATGGAGGGAGGAGCCTGGCAGGCAGTCCATGGGGTCGCTAAGAGTCAGACACAACTGAGCGACTTCACTTTGACTTTTCACTTTCCTGCATTGGAGAAGGAACTGGCAACCCACTCCAGGGTTCTTGCCTGGAGAATCCCCGGGACAGGGGAGCCTGGTGCGCTGCTGTCTATGGGGTCGCACAGAGTCAGGCACGACAGAAGCGACTTAGCAGCAGCAGCTGGGTTACCAGGACTTACATACTAAAAGTAACAAAACATTAACTAAGATTACTCAAAATAAAAATAAAAAGCAATACCATGGGGGGAAACCTGTTAAAGCATTATCTAATCTTGTAACACTCTATTTTCTGATAAGCATTTATTTAAGAGTCTATTTATGAACTGGGAGAGTTTGGTGTAGTGGAAAGTGCATGATTTGAAGGTTTGAATATGTCAGTGATTACGAGGCCTTTGGGGATGTCACCTACTCTTTTGGTTCATTCACAAAGAAATTGAGGATAATATACTGACATGCTTAGATGGTTAAGAGGCCAAAATAACCTGCAAATTTATAGTAACTGGCATAGTCTGGCTTTGTATTTAGGTGCCAAGTAAATATAAGGCCGTTTCCTACTATCACCCATTATAGAGATAATATGTATTTCAGTTTCCCCAAAATTGTCCCAATTTACCCTTGTTATCCTCGTGCCCTTGGTTTAGTTATTCCTCTTGGATTTTTTTTTTGCTTTTAAATAAAGTATTATTTTAATGATCACATTAAACCTCAAGGAAAATATTGTAGGGGCTCTTGGGCATAGTTATGCAGAAAGTAAGATATTTAATTTAATATGTTTCTGAGACCTGGCTGGTGAGAATTCTTTCCTTTGACAATGTAACTCATATCACTAGCAGAATCTTGGTTTCAAGTAGTGAGTTTGTGGTATCTTCTCCATTACATTTCCTAGCCTGTATTTCTTAATCTTACTTGCAGCTATGAGTATCCATGACTATAGTTTTTCAAATGGAATACTAGCAGAAAAGAGGTACAGAGCTTCAGTATTACCTCTTTAAGAGGAAATTGCTTGTCCTGCACTTTTTTCTTTTGCCTTCCACCTGGCTGGTGAGAATTCTTTCCTTTGACAATGTAACTCATATCACTAGCAGAATCTTGGTTTCAAGTAGTGAGTTTGTGGTATCTTCTCCATTACATTTCCTAGCCTGTATTTCTTAATCTTACTTGCAGCTATGAGTATCCATGACTATAGTTTTTCAAATGGAATACTAGCAGAAAAGAGGTACAGAGCTTCAGTATTACCTCTTTAAGAGGAAATTGCTTGTCCTGCACTTTTTTCTTTTGCCTTCCAGCTCAAATGTGAATGGAGATCATCAGCTAGCTTCAAACATGAGATGACAGCAACACCCTAAGCGACTGGAGGGCAGCCAGACAGATGAACCTGTGGCCCTCGGTAATCTCACAGGGCAG
This sequence comes from Aepyceros melampus, assembly GCA_006408695.1. Taxonomy (NCBI): domain Eukaryota; kingdom Metazoa; phylum Chordata; class Mammalia; order Artiodactyla; family Bovidae; genus Aepyceros; species Aepyceros melampus. The sequence goes on from SJXQ01005254.1 coordinate 708,974, forward strand.
AGCCCCCTGCTTGCTGCAGACTGCCTATCCACCTCTCAACATTTTTCTCATTTGGGAAAAAAAGCCTATATTAAAGGAGTTGAGATTTTTTTGTTTTGTTAACTTTTTTATTTTATATTGGATGATTATTTATGTTGTGATATTTTCAGATATACAGCAAAGTGATTCAGTTATATATATGGATATAGGTATAGATATATACACTTTTACAAATTCTTTTCCCATTTAGGTTGACACACAATACTGAGCAGAGTTCCCTCTGCTGTACAGTAGGACCTCTTTGGTTATCCATTTTAAATATAGCAGTGTATACATGTCAGTCCCAAACACTCTAACTATTCCTTCCCCCTACCCTTTCTCCCTGGCAACCAGAAGTTTGTTCTCTAAGCCTGGAAGTCTCTTTCTCTTTTATAAATAAGTTCATTTCTATCATTTCTTTTTAGCTTCCATATATAAGTGGTATCAAATGGTATTTCTCTTTTTCTGGGATGGTTCTGACATCTCTATTTTGTACTTCTCATCTAGTAAAGTGTTTAAAAAAACATGTAATTAAACAATATTGTATTGGTTTTGCCATACATCAACATGACTCCGCCACAGGTATACACGTGTTCCCCATCCTGAACCCCCCTCCCTCCCCGTACCATCCCTCTGGGTCATCCCAGTGCACCAGTCCCAAGCATCCAGTATCATGCATCGAACCTGGACTGGCGATTTGGGAGAATGGCATTGAAACATGTATAATATCATATATGAAACGAATCGCCAGTCCAGGTTTGATGCATGATACTGGATGCTTGAGGCTGGTGCACTACGATTTCCTTTTTGAAACACATTATACATATTTGAAGTTATATTTTTGGGATGTTTTTCCAATTGTATTTTTCAAATCTTCTTTGAGAGAAGCTGAAGTTGTTGTTAGATCCCCAGGTAAAGGTAGGTTGAGGGGAGTACCATATTGTAGGAAAAGTCAACTTCATCCTTTATTTATCTGACATGAGAGAAGAAGCTTTAAATGATTGAAATGAAAGGTTTCAGGATTTCATTACTGACATTCTTTATGTCTAAATACATCCTTAAAGTCCACTGCAGACGCCTTTCACTTTTTCTCAAAAGATTATTGACTAACTGAAATTAACATGATGTCCATTGTTTGGGGGGAATATAGGTTTTTGCCATGACCAGGTTATGGACAAATCACATATAATTTTATTATAATCAAATATTGGGATAAAATTGCTTCTTGAAAGTCTTTAGACAAAGTAAGGACTTTGTCATCTGAAGGCATTACCCCTTGAGGATAACGATCAGGGCTGATGTGACTAGTTCAGTTCAGTTCAGTCGCTCAGTTGTGTCCGACTCTTTGCAACCCTGTGAATCGCAGCAAGTCAGGCCTCCCTGTCCATCACCAACCCCGGAGTTCACTCAGACTCACGTCCATTAAGTCCGTGATGCCATCCAGCCATCTCATCCTCGGTCATCCCCTTCTCCTCCTGCCCCCAGTCCCTCCCAGCATCAGGGTCTTTTCCAATGAGTCAACTCTTCGCATGAGGTGGCCAAAGTCCTGGAGCTTCAGTGACTAGAGCAAAGGTTTATGCTGCCTTTTCCCAATGGACTGCAAGGTTTGGTCCACCAGAGTATGGCAAAAATGATATGGATATGACACTGTGAAATTCTCATCATGGTTATTTTTGCTTTGTATCTTCTGAATATTTGAAAGTGTTTTTTCTAGCATTTGGGGCCCAAATTATTACTTTATGCTAAAGATGAGACATAAGTTCATCATGTAGATGTTGTAACCCAAAACATGGGTATAGAACTGGATGAAAGAGGATCGTTATCACTGCTGTAGTGGTTTGTTTTTTTTCTTCACTATGTTTCAGTGCAAGAGACAATTTATGTTAGAAGTTAATGTTTAGAACTTTAAGTTACATTTTCTAATGTTCATAGTTCATGAGGCCAATACAAAATAATGTTCTATATCTAAACTTTACTGAAATTTTAGAAGCTGGGATGATTAGAAAATACTTTGAACAAAGGTATTGCTCCTGATAGCTTAGCAATAAAGAGCACCTACAATGCAAGAGACGTGGGTTCAATCCCTGGGTTGGGAAGATCCCCTGGAGAAGGAAATTGCAATCCACTCTAGTATTCTTGAGTGGGAAATTCCATGGGCAGACGAGCCTGGTGGGCTATAGTCCATAGGATCACAAAAGAATCAGATATGACTTAGCAGCCAAACAACATAAACAAATTGTTCAGAAGACATCAAGTTCTTTAGGTAGATGTGGTGAGTTTTAAGTCAACTCATGTTTCTATAGTTCAATATATGGTAATTGTATAATTTTAAAGTTCTGTTTTTGAATAGAGGATGCAATGGTTTGTTCTTGGGAGAAATGATTTTATAATCAAATAGATTTAGGTTTTCATCTTTTCTATTTACTACATGGTTCAGGAAACCTCATAATATTCCAACATTTTGGTCAAAATGATGATATTGTTTGATTCATAGTTTATGATGATAAATAAACTATATAAGATGTTTAAAATCTCTAGCATATAGTAAGTAAGTAACCCATAAATGTTTATTTATATTTTCCTCATAATTAGAAAGATAAAACTTATATAATCTCACACAGATACATGAATGTCTGTGCTAATGTTAGATAATAAGAGTGAGAAAATATTAACAGTGTTTATTATAGTGAGAAAACATTTAATGGAGATTTCTCTTTTGATCATCATCATAACCTTCAGAGATAAGTGCTATTTTGTCCTCACTTTACCAAAGAGAGAATAGAGAAAAAATATTTCATAACTTGTCCAAGAGCACATAGTGATGGAGGGAGTGTTTAGTGTTGGCAATTTGACTCTTCTACATGTAACCTTATATATACACCACATCTAGAAATATATTAGATTGGTGCAAAATTAATTGCAGTTTTGCATTGTTGAACTTAGCTGTTTCATATTGGAATACATTCTTAAATATGATTATGTCAACATCATTTTAATACAAATTCTTGCCCTTTTTTTTTTTTTGCTAATGACCTATTGATGTTTATTTTACATCTATTTTTGGCTAGGGAAATAATATTAGGCAAATATTAGGCAATTTGAGTGTTTCTATTATTTGAGTTCCAAATCAGTCATAAAGCAATGGAGATAACTCTCAACATCAATCCATTTGGCCCAGGAACTGCTAGTGAACGTACAGTACAGTGGTGGTTCAAGGAATCTTGCAGAGGAGACTAGAGCCTTGAAGATGAGGAGCATAGTGGCTGGCATTGGAAGGTGACACCAACCAACTGGGAGGATCACCGAAGCTAATATTCTGCCAACTACACCAGGAGCTGCCAGAGAACTCAGCATTAGCCATTCTCTGGCCATTCAGCATTTGAAGCGAATTGGAAAGCTGAGAAAGCTCTGTAAATGGGTGCCTCATGAGCTGGCCTCAATAAAAAAAATCATTGTTTTGAAGTGTCATCTCTTATTCTGTGCAACAACAATGAAGCATTTCTCAGTCAAAATATTGATCAGATTGTGACATGCTACGAAAAGTGGATTGTGTATGACAACCAGTGACTAGCTCAGTGATTGCGCTGAGAAGTGCCAAAGCACTCCTCAAAACCAAACTTGCACCACAAAAAGGTCATGGTCAGTGTTTGGTGGTCTGTTGCCGGTCTGACCCACTACAGCTTTCTGGGAAAACCATTACATCTCAGTAGTATGCTCAGCAAATTGAGACACACCAAAAACTGCAGTGCCTACAGCTGGCATTGGTCAACAGAAAGGGCCCAGTTCTTCTCCACGACAATGCCCGGCCACACATTGCACAATCAATGCTTCAAAAGTTGAACAAATTGGGCTGTGAAGTTATGTCTCATCCATCATATTCACCTGACCTCTTGACAACCAACTACTACTTCAAGCATCTCAACAACTTTCTGCAGGGAAAACATGTCCACAATCAGCAGGAGGCAGAAAATGCTTTCCAAGGGTTTGTCAAATCCTGAAGCATGGATTTTTATGCTATAGGAATAAACAAACATTTCTTGTTGGCAAAAATGTGTTGATTTGTAATGGTTCCTATTTTGACTAATAAAGGTATGCTTGAACCTAGTTATAATGTTTAAAATTCACAGTCTGAAACTGCAGTTACTTTTGTACCAACCTAATAATAATCTGGCTGTAGAAAAATAAAAATAAATTTTAAAAAGTGCCTCAAAGATATGGAAAGAGAATTAGAATGAATATAGAACTTCATACTTCTAAGTACCTACTTTAATATCCCACTTTGCAATTATTATTAAACCCATTCAGAGAATTGTTCATTCATTTTCTGGTTTAGATGTTAGAATTTCCATCGTCATATAATTGCCTTTCTTCTGTTAAGCTTCCCTATCTGATTGAACATTAAGACTGTACTTTAACTTTTTAAATATATCTTGAAGTTTACATTTTAACACATTTTAAGACAAATTCATATGCTATACAATTCTTTCATTTAAAGTACACAATTTCATTTTATAAGTAAATTCAGAGCTGTGCAATTTCACAATTCAAGTTTGCGTGCTAAATTGCCACAGTCATGTCCAACTCTGTGTAGCCCTATGGATTGTAGCCTGCCACCTCCTCTCTCCATGGAATTCTCTAGGCAAAATACTGCAGTGGGTTACCATGCCCTTATCCAGGAAATCTTCCTGACCCAGGGATCGAACTCGTGTCTCTTACGTCTCCGGCATTGGCAGGCAGGTTCTTTACCACTAGTACCACGTGGGAAACCCACAATTCAAGTTTAGAACACAGCAAACTCTGTAAAAGAAACCCCATATCCTTTGTCAATCATTCCTCATTTCCCAATACCACCCCATAGACAACTACTAATCTACCATCTCTTTCTATGGATTTGCCTTTTCTGGATAAATATAAATGGAATCATAGAACATATGATCCTATGTGACTGCCTTTCTTCACTTAGTATAATACTTTTAAGTTTCATCTATTTTGTAGTACATAGGCAAAACACTCTCTGACATAAATCACAGCAGGATCCTCTATGATCCCCCTCCCAGAATACTGGAAATTAAAGCAAAAATAAACAAATGGGATCTAATTAAAATTAAAAGCTTCTGCACAACAAAGGAAACTATAAGCAAGGTGAAAAGACAGCCTTCTGAATGGGAGAAAATAATAGCAAATGAAGCAAATGACAAACAACTAATCTCAAAAATATACAAGCAGCTTATGCAGCTCAACTCCAGAAAAATAAATGACCCAATCAAAAAATGGGCCAAAGAACTAAATAGACACTTCTCCAAAGAAGACATATGAATGGCTAACAAACACATGAAAAGATGCTCAACATCACTCATTATCAGAGAAATGCAAATCAAAACCACAATGAGGTACCATTTCACACCAGTCAGAATGGCNTCCAGAAAAATAAATGACCCAATCAAAAAATGGGCCAAAGAACTAAATAGACACTTCTCCAAAGAAGACATATGAATGGCTAACAAACACATGAAAAGATGCTCAACATCACTCATTATCAGAGAAATGCAAATCAAAACCACAATGAGGTACCATTTCACACCAGTCAGAATGGCTGCGATCCAATACTCCATTTCTTCTAAGGGGTTCCTGCCCACAACAGTAGATATCATGTTCATCTGAGTTAAATTCACCCATTCAAGTCCATCTTAGTTTGCTGATTCCTAGAATGTCAGTGTTCACTCTTGTCATCTCCTGTTTGACCACTTCCAATTTGCCTTGATTCATAGACCTAACATTTCAGATTCCTATTAAGAGTCAGGGCTGCTGACATTGCATACTATGGAATATTGCTCTTTACAGCATAAAATCTTGCTTCTATCACCAGTCCCATTCACAGCTGGGTGTTGTTTTTGCTTTGACTCCATCCCTTCATTCTTTCTGGAGTTATTTCTCCACTGATCTCAAGGAGCATATTGGGCTCCTACTGACCTGGGGAGTTCATCTTTCAGTGTCCTATCTTTTTGCCTTTCATACTGTTCATGGGGTTTGCCATTCCCTTCTCCAGTGGACGACATCCTGTCAGACCTCTCCACCATGATCTATCTCTCTTGGGCATATTAAAAAGCAGAGACATTACTTTGCCAACAAAGGTCTGTCTAGTCAAGGCTATGGTTTTTCCAGTGGTCATGTATGGATGTGAGTTTGGGACTATAAAGAGAGCTGAGTGATGTAGAATTGATGCTTTTGAACTGTGGTGTTGGAGAAGACTCTTGAGAGTCCCTTGGACTGCAAGGAGATCCAACCAGTCTATCCTAAAGGAGATCAGTCCTGGGTGTTCATTGGAAGGACTGATGTTAAGGCTGAAACTCCAATACTTTGCCCACCTGATGTGAAGAGCTAACTCAATGGAAATGACCCTGATGCTGGGAAAGATTGAGGGCAGGAGAAGAAGGGGACAACAAAGGATGAAATGGTTGTATGGCATCATTGACTCAATAGACTTGGATTTGGATGGACCTCAGGAGTTGGTGATGGACAGGGAGGCCTGGCATGCTGCGGTTTACGGGGCTCAAATAGTCAGACATGACTGAGCAACTGAACTGAACTGAATTGATTTGACTACTTTGTTGTAAATGTTTTGCAAAGTATTACCTTTAGTTAATATTTTTAGTTCAATCTGTTCATTTTATTTCTAATTTTCATAAAATGTCTTCATTTATATTGCATGGTCTAGAAGGCTCTTTCCTAATTATTTCATCTACGTAATCTCATCTTTATATTTTCCTTGTACCTCCATAATATGACCTCACTGTGCATTTTAATCCTCAGCATACCACAGCCCGACTTAGTCAACTTCCTGACTGTCCTCAACCGTGTAAGCTAACTCCCATCTCTCCCTGTTTATGCTTATTCAGCTTCCTTGTCCATATGCACTTAACTCCTCTAAAGCATAACTTTGCAACATTGTTATCTTCCTTTTGTCCCCTGCCCCACAACCAGGTTTGATGTCTTTATCTGCAATGACTGTTTTCACTCATATGCAAAATAGCGCAATAACAATAGCCACCTGATTAGTTTGGGGAGAAGTGATAACACATGCAAAGGACACAACATAGCAATAATATTTGGTATACAACACCTTCTTCATACAAGTGGGTTATTGTAATTTTCCCCAAATCTAAATCATTTTTATTCTCTGCCAAGAATTGTATATTACTTAAGTTACTACTTTGAGGATTTTTTTCCTCTTCAAGTATACTATAGATTAAACTTTTAAGAAGGAAGAAATCTAAGTTGTGTTGAAGAGCAGTCAAAACACCATATTCTGAAGTTTGTTTCTAGTCAAGTCTTTGCTTGAATAGTCTTATGACTTCAACTGTCTTATAATGAAGCTTTCCTGCTGGCTCAGAAGTAAAGAACTCACCTGCAAATTCAGAAGATACAAGTTCAATCTCTGAGTCGGGAAGATTGCCTGGAGAAAGAAATGCAATACATTCTAGGATTCCTGACTGGGAAATTCTGCAGACAGAGGAGCCTGGTGAGTTACAGTCTAGGGGGGTGCAAAAGAGTCAGACACCGCTTAACAACTAACAGCAACATTACCTTCTTAGAATAGTTGTAGGCCCTTTTTTTCTTTTTTTGTATCTTTTATATTTTCTGAGATAAATAATTCGGGTTATACAAATGTTGCTCAATTTCTTATCAATATTAATGAATATTCTTGCCAATCTATTTTTACAGAAATCATAAAAAGTTAAACCTACATCCTGTTCTTAATATTTATCTCAACTGATTTCAATTTTGGGCCAGAGAAGTGAACTACATTTAGTTTTTGGTCAATCTCAGTGTTATAATTTATAAATTTATGGTTTGTAAGAATTTTATTATAAGAAATTCTTTTGGCTTCCATGTTTTGATAGTTGATTATGAGGATGTCCATTAAATTTGGATTTTTTATAAGTGTTTCTTATTGCCTACGGTTTAAATAACAGCTGGGCAAAGAGTAGAAATACTGACATTTATGATTGCAGCAATAATAAAAATAATGAGAAGTATAAAAATAAATATTAGAAAGAGAATATAAATAAAAAGTAATAAATAAAAAAAGAGTAAAGAAGTAAAGGAGTACGTCAAGGCTGCATATTTTCACCCTGCTTATTTAAATTATATGCAGAGTACATAATTAGAAACGCTGGGCTGGAGGAAGCACAGGCTGGAATCAAGATTGCTGGGAGAAATATCAATAACCTCAGATATGCAGATGACATCACCCTTATGGCAGAAAATGAAGAACAAAAGAGCCTCTTGAAGAAAGTGAAGGAAGAGAGTGAAAAAGTTGGCTTAAAGTTCAACATTCAGAAAACTAAGATCATGGCATCTGGTCCCATCACTTCACGGCAAATAGTTGCGGAAACAGTGGACACAGTGGCTGACTTTTTCTGGGCTCCAAAATCACTGCAGTTGGTGACTGCAGCAATGAAATTAAAAGACACTTGCTCCTTGGAAAGAAAGTTATGACCAACCTAGACAGCATATTATAAAGCAGAGACATTACTTTGTCAACAAAGGTCAAGGCTATGGTTTTTCCTGTGGTCATGTATGGATGTGAGAGTGAACTATAAAGAAAGCTGAGTAGTGAAACAAAAAATATTAAATTTGGAATCAGAGGTATGGAATATTTTCATTGTACTTCTATCTTGAAGTTGTATATGTAAAGTATTGCTGCCAATTTCTTTAGCTGTGCTGAAATATCTTTTTCTGGAAAGCTTTATTTTAATATAAACATAAACTCCGTGTTAAAATTTCATACACTGGTTTTCAAGTCAAAATTCCATGTGTCTTTTTGCTTTTCTCTAGAGATAACAAACTGAATCTCACAGGATTATGACTGCATTCTTTGAAGTTTGAGGGTTTCATTTATCTGATTCTGTGACTTTTCTAGCTAAGCCATTTAAAGAGATAATGATACTTTGTACGTGATGTTATAAACCATCTAATTTCCTAAAGCAAGAAGAAAGAGAGTCATGGCACATTCATGGATTAAAGTATCCATAGATAAATTCTTACTGAATAGAAAACAATAAAAAAAAAGTAGCTATTAGAGAGTTAAATAAACAATCCAGTGAGTTTAATTGAGATGTTGAGGGTAGAACAAATGAATAAACTCGGGTTGTTCTAGGGTCCTTACTGATATTTTATCCTTACTAATATCAATCCTTACATTCATATCTTACTGGAATGTGGAGGCTGGGGAAATAATGTGTTAAGGCCTAACTAGATATTTCATTTCTTCACAGATAAATTGCAACTTTTTCATATAAATATATTACATAGTTGTAGTCTTTGATTTACATCATTTTCATTCATTACAGTACAATGGAATCACATCACATGCACATTTAGTCTGCTTGTTTGCAACAATATGGCTGGAGAGAGGAGATGAAGATAGACGTAGACTCAAAAGTAAAGGGAGAGATTGAACAAAACAGAGAAAAAGCAGGGACATTTTTGTTTAAAAAAGAAAGAGGTGGAATAATTTTTGGTTCAAATAAATCCTTGACCTCCATTATTTCAAAGGGATGGAGGAAGTACATATACGCATAAATAAAAAACATATTCTTTTCAGAATCTAAGTCCTGGGTTTTAGAAATTAAAAAACAGATTATGGGATTATCAAGATTAACTCTGACTACATTGTGATTTTTCTTCTGGCTGTATGACTTCAGAATCTAATCTATGAGTAAGAGGAAAATCCATTGTATACAACTGTATAAAAGAGAGATAGTCAAAAGCACTTTGTACTTTTTAAGTCAGTTGAGAATAATGTCATACGCCTTCTATCCTACCACATTTCACATGAAAGATTAAAGTCCGTCTAAATTAAAAATTCAAAAATCTAGCAGAGATTCATCCTGCTTATGTTTGAATTTATAGTCCATTCCTTCATCAGTGTCTATTTTTCCTAGTTGACAAGCATTTTTTTTCAAAGATCAGACTGTTCCTTCTTAAGTTCAAAAGGATATAAAGTCCAGAAAAGCTTTACCAAAAGTAGCATGAGATTCAACTCTAAATGTGATTAGAAATGATTCTTAAATGTCAACTTCACTGAATATAATCAGCTTATACCACTGAAAAATGTGTGTTCTCTCCTGTCATCCTTCTCATATTTGACAAGGTCAGTAATACCAAAGCTGTAGAGTTAAGATAGCTTTTTTCATTGTTACTTTCTCCTAAACTACATACAAGACCACTACTGAAGAAAAGGAAATATTAGACTGATTTGGAAAGAGTAAATAAATACTAGTTTATAATTAAATATAAGAATTTTTTCAAAACTTTAAGTAGAATATATAATATTGAAAGAGAAGAAAATAATACCACATGAGAAATGATATAAATCTGCACAGGCATATATTATATCAAAAATATATATGTAGATATCTTGACCAGGCCATGTTATCTCTATCTTGTTTGTAATAACTTTATATAGTTCAAAAAACCAACTCTTTATTTACTGAATTTTTAAATGCCTTTCTTCTCTATCATGTATGTCAGTTCTGGCTTATGTTTTTCAGTATTCTCTCATACTTATTTGAGGAGGACATGGCAACCCACTCCAGTATTCTTGCCTCAAAAATCCCATGGACAGGGGAGCCGGTGGACTATAGTCCTTGGAATTGTCAAGAGTCAGACAGGACTCTTCAACTGAAAATGCATGCACATCCATACTTATATAAAACATAGTACCAGAAAAGAGTTGTAGCAACATGTTAGAAAATAGACTGATTGTATAAAATGTGGAGGAAAAGAGAAGGAGAAGGGGACAACAAAGAATGAGATGGTTGGATGGCATCACTGACTCGATGGATGTGAGTTTGAGTAGGCTCGAGGAGCTGGTGATGGACAGGGAGGCCTGGAGCACTGCAGTTCATGGGGACACAAAGAATAGGACATGACTGAGTGACCGAAGTGAACTGCTGCTACTGCTAAGTCGCTTCAGTCGTCTCCGACTCTGTGCGACCCCAAAGACGGCAGCCCACCGTCCCTGGGATTCTCCAGGCAAGAACACTGGAGTGGGTTGCCATTTCCTTCTCCAATGCATGAAAGTGAAAAGTGAAAGTGAAGTCGCTCAGTCGTATCCGACTCTTAGCGATCCATGGACTGCAGCCTACCAGGCTCCTCCGTCCATGGGATTTTCCAGGCAAGAGTACTGGAGTGGGGTGCCATTGCCTTCTCCGGAAGTGAACTGACTGTGTATTATGTCAATGAATATTTCAGTCTCAAATGTATCCACTGTAACTCAAAAAGAAGTTTACATACTTCCACTCCAGAAGTAAGACAACCAGGTAATTGTCTTTTTATTTCTTCATTACACTGGAGATTAAGTAAAAATAATGATGTAGGCTAAGAATCAGCAGAGAGAGCTGATGAGTGTGTTTGGGTACCAGACTGTGGACTGTCAATTCTCATAAGAAAAATAAACTGCAGGTTAAATTTGAAATTGTTGGAGGAGGAAGTTCAGTTCAGTCGCTCAGTCATGTCTGACTCTTTGTGACCCCATGAATCGCAGCAGGCCAGGCCTCCCTGTCCATCACCAACTCCCAGAGTTCACGCAGACTCACATCCATCAAGTCAGTAATGCCATCCAGTCATCTCATCCTCTGTTGTTCCCTTCTCCCCTGCCCCCAATCCCTCTCAGCATCAGGGTCTTTTCCAATGAGTCGACTCTTCACATAAGGTGGCCAAAGTACTGGAGTTTCAGCTTTAGCATCATTCCTTTCAAAGAAATCCCAGGGCTGATCTCCTTCAGAATGGACTGTTTGGATCTCCTTGCAGTCCAAGGGACTCTCAAGAGTCTTTTCAAAAACTACAGTTCAAAAGCATCAGTTCTTTGGCACTCAGCTTTCTTCACCGTCCAACTCTCACATCCATACATGACTACTGGAAAAACCATAGCCTTGACTAGATGGACCGTTGTTGGCAAAGTAATGTCTCTGCTTTTGAATATGCTATCTAGGTTTATCATAACTTTCCTTCCAAGGAGTAAGCGTCTTCTAATTTCATGGCTGCAGTCACCATCTGCAGTGATTTTGGAGCCCTCCCAAAGAATAAAATATAACACTGTTTCCACTATTTCCCCATCTATTTCCCATGAAGTGATGGGACCAGATGCCATGATCTTCGTTTTCTGAATGTTGAGCTTTAAGCCAACCTTTTCACTCTCCTCTTTCACTTTCATCAAGAGGCTTTTTAGTTCCTTTTACTTTCTGCCATAAGGGTGGTATCATCTGCATATCTGAGGTTATTGATATTTCTCCCGGCAATCTTGATTCCAGTTTGTGCCTCTTCCAGCCTAGTGTTTCTCATGATATACTCTGCATATAAGTTAAATAAGCAGAGTGACATTAAAGGAGAGATATAAAAATGTTTGAGCAAATGAAAACTTGGAAGTCTAAAACCTTGTGAAACTCTTCTACATGAACTGCATTTTCTTTGAGTACTGTACCCAGTCTTTTAAACTATGAAACTTTGAACATATTTCTTCAGAGGATAATCTTTCTTCTTTTTTAACTCTTTAACTCATCTTTAGACACTACCTTTACTGTCACTTTGTCAAGGCATACTCAAAGTTCTTTAGACTAGGTGAGGTCCCACGTCTACATAAAGTCTCCACTAAAACTTCTATCCTTAGCTTAAAATGCTACAATACCTTTATTATCTCTTTCAAGTAGACATTCCAATGTCTATTTAGAGAATGAAATGGCAACCCACTCCAGTATTCTTGCCTGAGTTATCCCATGGACAGAGGAGCCTAGCAGACTACAGTCCATGGGGTTGCAAGAGTCAGACATGGCTTAGCAACTAAACCACCACCACCATCAGTGTCTGTTCAGTTCAGTTCAGTTCAGTCACTCAGTCGTGTCCGACTCTTTGTGACCCCATGAATCGCAGCATGCCAGGCCTCCCTGTCCATCACCAACTCCCAGAGTTCACTCAGACTCACGTCCATCGAGTTGGTGATGCCATCCAGCCAACTAATCCTCTGTCGTCTCCTTCTCCTCCTGCCCCCAATCCCTCCCAGCTCAGTCTTTTCCAATGAGTCAACCCTTCACACGAGGTGGCCAAAGTACTGGAGTTTCAGTTTTAGCATCATTCCTTCCAAAGAACACCAGGACTGATCTCCTTTAGAATGGACTGGTTGGATCTCCTTGCAGTCTATGGGACTCTCAAGAGTCTTCTCCAACACCACAGTTCAAAAGCATCAATTATTCAGCTCTCAGCTTTCTTCACTGTCCAACTCTCACATCCATACATGACTGCTAGAAAAACCATAGCCTTGACTAGATGGACCTTTGTTGGCAAAGTAATGTCTCTGCTTTTGAATATGCTATCTGCTGCTGCTGCTAAGTCTCTTCAGTCATGTCTGACTCTGTGCAACCCTGTAGACCAGGGCCCACTGTCTCTGGAATTCTCCAGGCAAGAACACTGGAGTGGGTTGCCATTTCCTTCTCCAATGCATGAAAGTGAAAAGCTAAAGTGAAGTCGTTCAGTCATGTGCAACTCTTAGAGACCCATGGACTGCAGCCTACCAGGCTCCTCCGTCCATGGGATTTTCCAGGCAAGAGTACTGGAGTTTGGTGCCATTGCCTTCTCCGGAATATGTTATCTATGTGGATCATAACTTTCCTTCCAAGGAGTAAGCATCTTTTAATTTCATGGCTGCAATCACCATCTGCAGTGATTTTGGAGCCCAAAGAAGTCTGACACTGTTTCCACTGTTTCCCCATCCATTTCCCATGAAGTGATGGGACCAGATGCCATGATCTTCATTTTCTGAATGTTGAGCTTTAAGCCAACTTTTTCACTTCCCACTTTCACTTTCATCAAGAGGCTTTTTAGTTCCTCTTCACTTTCTGCCATAAGGGTGGTGTCATCTGCATATCTGAAGTTATTGATATTCCTCCCAGCAATCTTGATTCCAGCTTGTGTTTCTTCCAGACCAGCATTTCTCATGATGTACTCTGCATAGAAGCTAAATAAGCAGGGTGACAATACACAGCCTTGACGTACTCCTTTTCCTATTTGGAACCAGTCTGTTGTTCCATGTCCAGTTCTAACTGTTGCTTCCTGACCTGTATACAGATTTCTCAAGAGGCAGGTCAAGTGGTCTGGTATTCCCATCTCTTTCAGAATTTTCCACAGTTTATTGTGATCCACACAGTTAAAGGCTTTGGCATAGTCAATAAATGAAAGTCCTAGGAAAATTTTTGAATACTGAGAATATATATATATATATATATATATATGCTTGAAGTATGTCCTTGACAAAGCGAAAAGCACTTCACAGTGTTTTGTTTCTGAGCTATATAAAAATTTACCTTGAATTTTCCAGGATCTTTCAAAGAGTTATATTCTCTAGTTACTTTGAGAACTCATACAACAAAAGGAGCTACATTTTTCACATTTTTCATTACTTCAAAGTATCATTTACCTACATTTTATAATAGAAAACCTGATTACTCTGAAGCATATGCAAGGTACACTGCAATTCTGTGTTGAAATTCGGCCTTTCTTATTATTTATATTTTTTAATAGTAACATATTAAAAAAAATCCTTAAATCTGAGCAGAGAGAGGCCCCTGTCCTTAGCTATATGATTTAGAAGATTCTGCCTACCACAAACATTGAATTTTTTTTTAAACTTTTTGTCCTTGTATAACATGTTTTCGGAGAAGGCAATGGCACCCCACTCCAGTACTCTTGCCTGGAAAATCCCATGGATGGAGGAGCCTGGCTGGTGCAGTCCATGGGGTCACTGAGAGTTGGGCACGACTGAGCGACTTCACTTTCCCTTTTCACTTTCATTCATTGGAGAAGGAAATGGCAACCCACTCAAGTATTCTTGCCTGTAGAATCCCAGTGTTGGAGGAGCACGGTGGGCTGCCATCTATGGGGTCACACAGAGTCGGACACGACTGAAGCGACTTAGCAGCAGCATAACATGTTTTATGAAATTTTATCAATTCATTGAGGAAAGGATGTGTAGGCTAAGCCAAGTTCTCATATTGAAAAAACATGGATTTAGAGTGCACCAATGTGTGCTTGAGTTATATGTATTTATGTAGGTTGTGTTGGTGGCAGGTAAGTAGAAAATTATAGCCTTGGCCATGGGAAATTTGGCTGTTTTTGTTTTATTTTGGTCACCCAAATCAGTAATAATAATAATAATAATAAAAGTGTGCGCAGATAGATAGCTGTTCCCTTTCTTCTCTCTACTTAGATGGTCTTAATGAAAGATCTTACTAATTGTCTGGAAATCCTGAATAAGTAAGGTTATTCATAGTCACAGGAAAGTAATCCACTCAACTCTTTGGGGAGTGTAACCCAGTCAATTCGTATCCTAGTTCAGGAGCTATCTGAATTCCTTCAGGTCCAACTCCACCCTCTTTAGTCTCAGCTGCCCCCATGTCACTCCTCTGGTTTCCTGCCCTAGGGTGAAGGATGCCCTGAAAGTCTCTGGCTTGTACAGGTAAGGTGTATATGGGGATATTTGGTGTCAGGGTCCAAGACTGGGGAAAGAGGTTGTCAGAGAATAGTTTTACCTTGGTATAAAATTTTAAAATATTTAGACAGGCACAGGAGGGCCGAGAGGAACCACTCCATGTTCAAGGTCAGGAGGGGCAGCCATGAGGAGATACCCCTCGTCCAAGGCAAGAGAAACCCAAGTAAGATGGTAGGTGTTGCAAGATGGGCATCAGAGGGCAGACACTGAAACCATAATCACAGAAAATTAGCCAATCTGATCACATGGACCAGCCTTGTCTAACTCAATGAACTAAGCCACATAGTGTGCGGTCATCCGGGATGGATGGGTCATTGTGGAGAGGTCTGATAGAATGTGGTCCACTGGAGAAGGGAATGAAAAACCACTTCAGTATTCTTGCCTTGAGAACCCCATGAACAGTATGAAAAGGCAAAATTATAGGATACTGAAAGAGGAACTCTCCAGGTTGGTAGGTGCCCAATATGCTCCTGGAGATCAGTGGAGAAATAACTCCAGAAAGAATGAAGGGATGGAGCCAAAGCAAAAACAATACCCAAATGTGATATGACTGGTAATAGAAGAAATGTCTAATACTGTAAAGAGCAACATTGCATAGGACCCTGGAATGTCAGGTCCATGAATCAAGTCAAATTGGAAGTGGTCCAACAGGAGATGGCAGAGTGAACGTTGACATTCTAGGAATTAGTGAACTAAAATGAACTGGAATGGGTGACTATAACTCAGATGACCCTTATATTTACTACTGTGGGTAGGAATCCCCTAGAAGAAATGGAGTAGCCATCATGGTCAACAAAAGAATCCAAAATGCAGTACTTGGATGCAATCTCAAAAACAATGGAATGATCTCTGTTCATTTCCAAGGCAAACCATTGAATATCAATCCAAGCCTATGTCTCACCAGTAACACTGAAGAAGCTGAAGTTGAACAGTTCTATGAAGACTTACAAGACCTTCTAGAACTAACACCCAAAAAAGTTTTTTTTTTTTTCATTATAGGGGAGTGGAATGCAAAGGAAGGAAGTCAAGAAACCCCTGGAGTAACAGGCAAATTTGGCCTTGAAATACAGAATGAAGCAGGGCAAAGGCTAATAGAGTTCTGCCAAGAGAACACACTTGTCATAGCAAACACCCTTTTCCAACAGTACAAGAGAAGACTACACATGGAAATCACCAGATGGTCAACACGAAAAACAGATTGCTTACATTCTTTGCAGCCAAAGATGGAGAAGCTCTATACAGTCAGCAAATACAAGACCGGGAGCTGACTGTGGCTCAGATCATGAACTCCTGATTGCCAAATTCAGACTTAAATTGAAGAAAGTGGGCAACACCACTAGACCATTCAGGTATGACCTACATCAAATCCCTTATGATTATACAGTGGAAGTGAGAAATAGATTTAAGGGACTATATCTGATAGACAGAGTGCCTGATGAACTATGGATGGAGGTTCGTGACATTGTACAGGAGATAGGAATCAAGACCATCCCCAAGAAAAAGAAATGCAAAAAAGCAAAATGGCTGTCTGAGGAGGCCTTACAAATAGCTGTGAAAAGAAGGGATGAAGTGAGAAATAGATTTAAGGGACTATATCTGATAGACAGAGTGCCTGATGAACTATGGATGGAGGTTCGTGACATTGTACAGGAGATAGGAATCAAGACCATCCCCAAGAAAAAGAAATGCAAAAAAGCAAAATGGCTGTCTGAGGAGGCCTTACAAATAGCTGTGAAAAAAAGGGAAGTGAAAAGCAAAGGAGAAAAGGAAAGATATAAGCATATGAATGCAGAGTTCCAAAGAATAGCAAGAAGAGATAAGAAAGCCTTCTTCAGCGATCAATGCAAAGAAATAGAGGAAAACAATAGAATGAGAAAGACTAGAGACTCTTCAAGAAAATTAGAGATACCAAGGGAACATTTCATGCAAAGATGGGCTCGAAAAGGACAGAAATGGTATGGACCTAACAGAAGGAGAAGATATTAAGAAGAGGTGGCAAGAGGAAAACACAAGAGAACTATACAAAAAAGAGCTTCACAACCAAGATAATGACGATGATGTGATCACTCACCTAGAGCCAGACATCTTGGAATGTGAAGTCAAGTGGGCCTTAGAAAGCATCACGATGAACAAAGCTAGTGGAGGTGATGGAATTCCAGTTGAGCTGTTTCAAATCCTGAAAGATGACGCTATGAAAGTGCTGCACTCAATATGCCAGCAGATTTGGAAAACTCAGCAGTGGCCACAGGACTGGAAAAGGTCAGTTTTCATTCCAATCCCAAAGAAAGGCAAGGCCAAAGAATGCTCAAACTACACACAATTGCACTCATCTCACACGCTAGTAAAGTCATGCTCAAAGTTCTCCAAGCCAGGCTTCAGCAATATGTGAACCATGAACTTCCAGATGTTCAGGCTGGTTTTAGAAAAGGCAGAGGAACCAAAGATGAAATTGCCGAAATCTGCTGGATCATCAAAAAAGCAAGAGAGTTCCAGAAAACCGTCTATTTCTTTTATTGACTATGCCAAAGACTTTGACCCTGTAGGTCAGAATAACTGTGGAAAATTCTAACACAGATGAGAATACCAAACCATCTAATCTGCCTCTTGAGAAACCTATATGCAGGTCAGGAAGCAACATTTAGAACTGGACATGGAACAACAGACTGGTTCCAAATAGGAAAAGGAATACGTCAAGGCTGTATATTGCCACCCTGCTTATTTAACTTATATACAGAGTACATCATGAGAAATGCTGGACTGGAAGAAGCCCAAGCTGGAATCAAGATTGCCGGGAGAAATATCAGTAACCTCAGATGTGCAGATGACACTACCCTTTTGGCAGAAAGTGAAGAGCAACTCAAAAGCCTCTTGATGAAAGTGAAAGAGGAGAGTGAAAAAGTTGGCTTAAGCTCAGCATTCAGAAGATGAAGATGATGGGATCTGGTCCCATCACTTCATGGGAAATAGATGGGGAAACAGTGGAAACAGTGTCAGACTTTATATTTTGGGGCTCCAAAATCACTTCAGATGGTGATTGCAGCCATGAAATTAAAAGACGCTTACTCTTTGGAAGGAAAGTTATGATCAACCTAGACAGCATACTGAAAAGCAAAGACATTACTTTGCCAGCAATGGTCTGTCTAGTCAAGGTTATGGTTTTTCCTGTGGTCATGTATGGATTTGAGAGTTGAACTGTGAAGAAAGCTCAGCACTGAAGAATTGATGCTTTTGAACTGTGGTGTTGGAGAAGACTCTTGAGAGTCCCTTGGACTGCAAGGAGATCCAACCAGTCCATCCTAAAGGAGGATCAGTCCTGGGTGTTCATTGGAAGGACTGATGCTAAGGCTGAAGCTCCAATACTTTGGCCTCCTCGTGCAAAGAGCTGACTCATTGGAAAAGACTCTGATGCTGGGAGGGATTGGGGGCAGGAGGAGAAGGGGACAACAGAGGATGCGATGGTTGGATGGCATCACCGACTCAATGGACATGAGTTTGAATGAATTCTAGGAGTTGGTGATGGAGAGGGAGACCTGGAGTTCTACAATTCATGGGGTTGCAAAGAGTCAGACACGGCTGAGAGACTGAACTGAATTGATAGTATTAATTATGGGACTTCATATATATTTTACATGCATGTATATTATTATATGTGAGAAGCTATATGAATGTTAACAGGAAATTGCCATATGTAAGTACAGTCAGATATTACCAGGAAAAAAAATTGTTTAATAGATCAATTAATAATTGGATTAATATTGGTCAAGTTTTATATGGATTGGTGTAAGAATATAATGATGGATAGATAGAGATAGATAGCTGGCTAAGTAATTAATATTTCATTTTTTGCCTTTATATTTTTCTTTATTTTAATTTAGGTATTTGAAAATACATTTTAATTTTTAAAATTCTTGCAAATATTTTAAAATGTCTGTTTGATAACAGAACCTGGAATAAAATATTTGGTGATGTGTAATTAGAAAGTAGAAAACATTCCTCTTCCAAGACTGAGGGTAAAGATTTTAATTACCCTTGTAATGGTATGGTGTGAATTATAAATTAATTTGACTCTCCTCTCCTAGCAAAATCAGGATTGTGTTAGAAGTTAAAAAAAATGTCATTTGATATTAGGCATTTTTTCAATACTCAGAAAACACAAGATCTTAATGACATCATATTGCTATTTTTTGACAAGTATTAGGAATTTCTGAATCTTCAAAGCAGTCCTGTGAATTCAAATGGCAAATATACTTATAAAAATTATCCACATTGTGAGCAAGTTAACTAAGGACTGAAAGGAAAAAACAAAAAGAAAGAAAACCTGAATTCCTTATTTGATGTTAAATCATTAATGACTGACCACACTATTTTGGCTTTGTCTCTAGAAGGATGACATTTCTTAATGCTTTTTATAATGTAACTTAAATTGAAGAAAATAAAGTAAATTGTGAACCGATCTTCAATGAAAAACATCATTAAATCATTAAACTTTGCACTAAAGTATTATTTTATGGAGCTTTAAATTTCAAATTAATTAGTTATCTTATTGCCCTCAGATACAGCACTGGGCTTGAGTTCTGATAGAAATATAATATGGTTATAATTTTGGAAACAAATGAAATCTGAGTGCTTTACATTCAACTGTTCACTTGGTGGGCATTTTTCAGTTACTGAAATTTTTTCTGACTCATCATATTCATGGCATTTTCAAGAGTGATTGGGCTATGTACAACTATTGGTTCTATTAATTTTTTAAATGTTTCATTTCTCCAGGTGAAAATTCAAAACATATATGTGCTCAGGATTACTTGGCATCTGACATAGGATAGAACTGACTTTGCTATTTTCCTAAATAGTCATTTCCTATCTGTCTATTCAAATCTCTATTTAACAGCCAACTGTATCTGAGGGACATGCAGATTTCCACAAAAGGATACATAAGCAATATCTCTATTCATACGAGAAGTATTTTATTTAGGACATCTTGTGCTGTTACTTCAATATTATTTTAGACCTTAGAGAATCTTGTTTTGAATACATGCTGTTTAAGATTCTTCAGTGACCCAGATTGCTACTGCTTCTTGGCAGCCATCTCTCATCACTCAGTTCTTTAAATTTCAGTTCTCTGCACTATTCCAAAATTCAATCTATTTTCCTTCAACCCAGTGAGACTGTCACTTTCTTCTTTGGCTCCACTTACTTACAATATTTTGGAAATATTCTCAAGTTAGAAGTTGCAGTGATTGTGGTACTTGCTTCCTGCACCTCCTTGTTCTCAAAGATCACATTCCTGTGCTAAAACCTGTCTTTTATATATTTCTCCAATTTTCCATTTCTTTATTGCAGTAGGATAAGTCAGATTCCAAGCAGTCCAGAACTTCCAAACTTCCCAGGTGGCCCAGTGGTAAAGAACCCACCTGCCAATGAAGGCAATGCAAGAGACATGGGTTCAAACCCTGGGTCAGGAAAATCCTTTGGAACAGGAAATAGCAATCCACTCGAGTATTCTTCCCTGAAAAATTTCATGGACAGAGGAGCCTGGCAGGCTACAGTCCATGGGCTTGCAAAGAGTTGGATATGACTGAGCAACTCAGCACACATGCATCAGATTCACTAGGACCAAAAATTACAGTATTTTCCTTTACATAATTTTAAATGTGCAAAAATAAATTATTTATTTTGAATAAATGTATCAATCATTTCAATTTGACATCATCAAACTACTCTAAAACTACTACCTGCTCATTAAAAAAGAGCAGGTCCAATTTTCAGCTCTGTAAAAAAAATGTAACCCACATTTATCTCTCCATACTTCTTTTTTAGAATCAAAGAGAAAAGTTCATTATTACTATTCATGGTATAAAGTAATAATTAATGCATGAAAGAATCCACTCTCAGTTCCTTCCTTGTCTTATCTCTAGATATTCAATATACTTTTAGTATATTTCCTTGCATATGTATATATTCTTGAAATATATTGAAAGTGAAGGGCTGGAAAAAGAATTCCACTCAAATAGAGACAAAAAGAAAGCATGAGTAGCAATACTCATATGTGATAAAATAGACTTAAAAACAAAGGCTGTGACAAGAGACAAAGAAGGCCACTACATGATGATCAAAGGATCAATCCAAGAAGAAGATATAACAATTATAAATATATATGCACTCAACACAGGAGCACCACAATATGTAAGACAAATGCTAACATGTATGAAAGGGGAAATTAGCAGTAACACAATAATAGTGGGAGAACTTAATACCCCCACTCACACCTATGGACAGATCAAGTAAACAGCAAATTAACAAAAAAACACAAACTTTAAATGACACAATAGACCAGTTAGACCTAATTGATATCTATAGGTCATTTCACCCCAGAAGAATGAATTTCACCTTTTTCTCAAGTGCGCACAGAACCTTCTCCAGGATAGATCACATCCTGGGCCATAAATCTAACCCTGACAAATTCAGAAAAATCAAAATTATTCCAAGCATCATTTCTGACCATAATGCATTAAGATTAGATCACAATTACAGGAGAAAAACTAATAAAAATTCCAACATATGGAGGCTGAACAACACGCTTCTGAATAACCAACAAATCACAGAAGAAATTAAAAAAAATCAAATTATGCATAGAAACAAATGAAAATGAAAACACAACAACCCAAAACCTGCTGGACACTATAAAAGCAGTACTAAGAGGAAAGTTCATATAAATATAGGCATACCTAAAGAAACAAGAAAAAATCAAATAAGTAAGCTAACTCTACACCTAAAGCAACTAGAAAAGGAAGAAGTGGAGAACCCCAGACCTAGTAGAAGGAAAGAAATCATAAAAATTAGGGCAGAAATAAATGCCAAAGAAACAAAAGAGACCATAGCAAAAATCAACAAAGCCAAAAGCTGGTTCTTTGAAAGGATAAATAAAATTGACAAACCACTAGCCAGACTCATCAAGAAAAAAGGAGAGAAAAATCAAATCAATAAAATTAGAAATGAAAATGGAGAGATCACAACAGACTAGAGACCATAGCAAAAATCAACAAAGCCAAAAGCTGGTTCTTTGAAAGGATAAATAAAATTGACAAACCATTAGCCAGACTCATCAAGAAACAAAGGGAGAAAAATCAAATCAATAAAATTAGAAATGAAAAGGGAGAGATCACAACAGACAACACAGAAATACAAAGGATCATAAGAGACTACTATCAGCATATGCCAATAAAATGGACAACATGGAAGAAATGGGAAAATTCTTAGAAAAGTACAACTTTCCAAAATTGAACCAGGAAGAAATAGAAAATCTCAACAGACCCATCACAAGCACGGAAATTGAAACTGTAATCAGAAACCTTCCAGCAAACAAAAGCCCAGGTCCAGACAGCTTCACAGCTGAATTCTACCAAAAATTTAGAGAAGAGCTAACACCTATCCTACTCAAACTCTTCAGGAAAATTGCAGAGGGAGGTAAACTTCCAAACATTCTATGAGGCCACCATCACCCTAATACCAAAGCCTGACAAAGATGCCACAAAAAAAGCAAACTACAGGCCAATATCACTGATGAATATAGATGCAAAAATCCTCAAGAAAATACTAGCAATCAGAATCCAACAACACATTAAAAAGATCATACACCATGACCAAGTGGGCTTTATCCCAGGGATGCTGAGCTCTTGACTACAGGTCCTATAGCATCAATGCACTCAATTGCCAAGTTAATCAGGCATGTCCATAAAAGGAATCTTACTGCTTAGGGTCAGTGCCAAGGTCTACAATTGTTTAACTTTGAGCTAATGGTTTTATTAATGACAAACTATGTACTTAACACCCATATTTATGGCTTCACTGTCACCTACCTTAATGTCTTCTAAATCTGTATCCTGCTAGTCTTTTCCTGAGTTCAGAAAAGAAAAAAACTTGTGCAATGCTCCTGTCCAGTTCAGTATAATTAAAACTAAGCCTATCATTCCTTTCCAATTTTTCTATATGTATATTAACTATTTCCAAAATATATTTTGAGAATTACTCTCATGAATTAGTCAAATTCATGGAGGTAAATGGATGACAAAGAAATATTACATAAGATGATAAGTTCTATGCAAAAGATTAAGCAGGTAACAGAGAATGAAGAGAGTGCTAAGTCCTCTATATGGTGATATCTAGGTTGATATATGAAGGGAAAGATATACATGATATAGATATATGTGATATGTGAAGGAAAAGAAAGCTGAGTGCCAAAGAACTGATGCTTTTGAACTGTGGTGTTGAAGAAGTCTTGAGAGTCCCTTGGACCACAGAGAGATCCAACCTGTCAATCCTAAAGGAAATCAGTCATGAATATTCATTGGAAGGACCGATGCTAAAGCTGAAACTCCAATATTTTGCCCATCTGATGCAAAGAACCGACTCATTGGAAAAGACCCTGATGCCGTGAAAGACTGAAGATAGGAGGAGAAGGGGTTGACAGAGAATGAGATAGTTGGATGACATCACTGACGCGATGGACGTGAGTTTGAGTAGGCTCCGGAAGTTGGTGATGGACAGGAAACCTTTCGTGCCACGGTCCATGGGGTCACAAAGATTCGAACATGACTGAGTGACTGAACTAAACTCATATGAAGGAAGTGTTGCAATAAGCCATGTGGATATCTGGAGGTCAAACACTACAGAGATAGGAGCTAACCTGGAGTGTTTTGGAAAAATCAAAATGGTAGGTGTGCCTGGAGCATAGTGACCAAGGAACCAAGTGTAGGAAGTGAGGTCAGTGAAGTTGAATGGGTCAGATCACATATGGCCCTACAAGCTGAAACAAGGGTCATGGTTTTATTCTCAGGGTAATATGTGGGGCCATTCAAGATTTTTAACATGGAAGTGACATGATATGATTCTTTAATATATTGTAAATGGAGCAATGTGAAAGGATAGACATAGTGGAACAAAGGAGTCAGTGTGTCAGAACAAGTATATAGCTGTGCAAGAGTGGTAGAAATTGACTAACGTGGAGGTAATGTCATAAAGACAGTGACATAGCTTGTTCCTGACTTGAGTTTCCCTCATAAGATGACCAGTGAACAATTCTCCATAGACATGACCCTACTGAGAAAATCCTAGAACTCGGGGGTGAGCCTGAAGCAGTTCCCCAGACCACAGAGACCAAGATGGACTTTGCCTGTCTTACCCCTCCACCAGGCTGGCTCAGCCTGGCACTGAGAACCCCACTCTCTAGACCTGTGGGTTCTCTGGTGGGAAAGAGGATCCAGGGTGGACACATGCTTTCTCATCATTTAAGGACGCTTCTTGGAGGACCCACTGTGTTCAAGATTGGTGGGGTTCACTGAAAGAATCTGCCATGCTCAACAATAGCACTTGGCTCTGCAGACCCAAGCTGGTAACCTTGTGGTCCAAGAGAACTGACCGAAAATTCTGTCTGACATAGGTTCCCAGCCTATGGGCCCATTCTATGATTGTTGTACAACATGCTGAATGTGCCTCAAGTCACTGAAACATAATACTTTGAAGTTGTTAAAAATCACCATTTAAAAATCTGTCTGTTACCACAATTAAAGAGTTCTTTGCAAAAGAGAAAGAAACTTAAGAAGAGTCTGCACTCTTTGTTAGTGGAGGGATCTTCAAGTAGAGTCTTCCATGTTTTCTAACATAATATAAAATAAGAGAACTATTTAGCCCAAATTATATAGGAAGCTGCTTTTTAATTGATGTAGATACATGTATTTATACTTTAGATGCTAGATAATTAAGCATGAAGAAGGATGACTATTATTTCAGTTAAAAGTACAAAATTATAGAATTTTGGTATGGTCTGGACCTAACAGAAGCAGAAGATATTAAGAAGAGGTGGCAAGAATACACAGAAGAAGTGTACCAAAAAGATCTTCACGACCCAGATAATCATGATGATATGATGACTAATCTAGAGCCAGACATCTTGGAATGTGAAGTCAAGTGGGCCTTAGAAAGCATCACGACGAACAAAGCTAGTGGAGGTGATGGAATTCCAGTTGAGCTGTTTCAAATCCTGAAAGATGATGCTGTGAAAGTGCTGCACTCAATATGCCAGCAAATCTGGAAAACTCAGCAGTGGCCACAGGACTGGAAAAGGTCAGTTTTCATTCCAATCCCAAAGAAAGGCAATGCCAAAGAATGCTCAAACTACCGCACAGTTGCACTCATCTCACATGCTAGTAAAGTAATGCTCAAAATTCTCCAAGCCAGACTTCAGCAATACGTGAACCGTGAACTCCCTGATGTTCAAGCTNTAATTTCAAGATTTGTATGGAAATACAAAAAAGCTTGAATAGCCAAAGCAATCTTGAGAAAGAAGAATGGAACTGGAGGAATCAACCTGCCTGACTTCAGGCTCTACTATAAAGCCACAGTCATCAAGACAGTATGGTACTGGTACAAAAACAGAAATATAGATCAATGGAACAAAATAGAAAGCTCAGAGATAAATCCACACACCAATGGACACCTTATCTTCGACAAAGGAGGTAAGAATATACAATGGAGTAAAGACAATCTCTTTAACAAGTGGTGCTTGGAAAAATGGTCAACCACTTGTAAAAGAATGAAACTAGATCACTTTCTACAGAGAAGGCAGTGGCACCCCACTCCAGTACTCTTGCCTCGAAAATCCCATGGAGCGAGGAGCCTGGTGGGCTGAGTCCATGGGGTCGCTAAGAGTCGGGCATGACTGAGTGACTTCAGTTTCACTTTTCACTTTCATGCATTGGAGAAGGAAATGGCAATGCACTCCAGTGTTCTTGCCTGGAGAATCCCAGGGACGAGGGAGCCTGGCTGTTCTCTGGGGTCGCACAGAGTCGGACACGACTGAAGCGACTTAGCAGATCACTTTCTAACATCATACACAAAAATAAACTCAAAATAGATTAAAACTCTAAACGTAAGAATAGAAACTATAAAACTCCTAGAGGAGAACATAGGCAAATCACTCTCCGACATAAATCACAGCAGGATCCTCTATGATCCACCTCCCAGAATACTGGAAATAAAAGCAAAAATAAACAAATGGGATCTAATGAAAATTAAAAGCTTCTGCACAACGAAGGAAACTATAAGCAAGGTGAAAAGACAGCCTTCTGAATGGGAGAAAATAATAGCAAATGAAGCAACTGACAAACAACTAATCTCAAAAAGATACAAGAAACTTATGCACCTCAATCCCAGAAAAATAAACAACTCAATCAAAAAATGGGCCAAATAACTAAATAGACATTTCTCCAAAGAAGACATACGGATGGCTAGCAAACATATGAAAAGATGCTCAACATCACTTATTATCAGAGAAATGCAAATCAAGACCTCAATGAGGTACCACTTCACACCAATCAGAATGGCTGTGATCCAAAAGTCTGCAAGCAATCAATGCTGGAGAGGC
Source organism: Aepyceros melampus (assembly GCA_006408695.1). Lineage (NCBI taxonomy): Eukaryota > Metazoa > Chordata > Mammalia > Artiodactyla > Bovidae > Aepyceros > Aepyceros melampus. Next base: position 735,958 of record SJXQ01005254.1, read on the forward strand.
TGTGGAGAAAAGGGAACACTCTTACACTGTTGGTGGGAATGCAAACTAGTACAGCCACTATGGAAAACAGTGTGGAGATTCCTTAAAAAATTGCAAATAGAACTGCTACATGACCCAGAAATCCCACTGCTGGGCATACACACCAAGGAAACCAGAATTGAAAGAGTCACATGTGTCCCAATGTTCATCACAGCACTGTTTATAATAGCCAGGACATGGAAACAACCTAGATGTCCATCAGCAGATGAATGGATAAGAAAGCTGTGGCAATATACACAATGGAGTATACTCGGCCATTTAAAAGAATACATTTGAATCAGTTCTAATGAGATGGATGAAACGGGTCGATTATACAGAGTGAAGTAAGCCAGAAGGAAAAACACCAATACAGTATACTAACACATATATATGGAATTTAGAAAGATGGTAATGATAACCCTGTATGTGAGACAGCAAAAGAGACACAGATGTACAGAACAGACTTTTAGACTCTAAGAGAGAGGGAGAGGGTGGGATGATTTGGGAGAATAGCATTGAAACATGTATACTATCATGTAAGAAACAAATCGCCAGTCTATGTTCGATACAGGATACAGGATGCTTGAGGCTGGTGCACGGGGATGATCCAGAGAGATGATGTGGAGAGGGAAGTGGGAGGGGGTTCAGGATTGGGGACTCATGTGAACCCATGGTGGAGTCATTTCAATGTATGCAAAAACCAATACAGTATTGTAAAGTAAAATAAAGTAAAAATAAAAATTAAAAAAAAAGTATACATGTTGTGAATCAACAACAACAACAAAAACACAAAACAAAACAAAAAAACAAAGTATACAGATGTTGCTGACAGAATCCTATGGAAGACCATAATTATTCTATTCCTTATCTTTCTAAATATGTTTTTGTTGCATTATAAAAATAAATATATATTATTAATAAAAAAATATAGGCCAGTGTATTCTGTTATTCTAATTTTTTAAATGTATTTGTGTGTGTGTGCACACTAATAATAATTGATTCAGCTTGATATTTCTTTAAATAAAGGCAATATTGCATAGTGATTGAGAAAGATTAGAAGGTAGACTTTCTGGATTTTAAATATCATTTGGATCATCAATACTTCCATAACCTTTGCAGTTTGTTATCCATTATGCATCTATTTTTTCATCTATGAAGCAGGGAAATATTAATACCTGTTGAATAAAGTTGTGAAGATTAAATGAATAAAAGTTTGAGAAAAATACCTGGTACATAGCAGAACTCAGAATATGTTGCTGCTTCTGCTGCTGCTGCTGCTGCTAAGTCGCCTCAGTCGTGTCCGACTCTGTGTGACCCCAGAGACGGCAGCCCACCAGGCTCCCCCATCCCTGGGATTCTCCAGGCAAGAACACTGGAGTGGGTTGCCATTTCCTTCTCCACAGAATATGTTAGCTTTCATTATTGTATGTTTTCATAGCATTAATTAGATGCAATCAGATTTTGATAAACATTATCTTGTTCACAAAAAATTTTGTGAATATGGTTTAAATATTTAATTTTATTTCATATGTATTAATTTTTTTATAATTTAAATATAGAAGTTTGGCTGCTTGTCCAGCCCCATACACATCTTCTAAATTTGGTCTATGTGGCTAGATAAACAAGAAGCATAAATTTCAAATGAAGACATCCAGATAAATAGTGTTTTTCACTGTGTAGCTGATTTGCAATATATAATATTGTAATAGCATTCATATGTGAAATAAGTCAATTAAACTTAACAGAAGAATTGACATTTCTTAGCATGTATGATTAGCTAATCAGTAGTTAGCAACTAAAGAAAAAGTGGTCAGTTGCCACAATAAGATGGTCAGATGAAACACACTATATAAATATCAAGGCAGTATTGAATCAGAGATCTAAATGAAATAAGCACTTATAGGAATGTTAAAGGGCCACAATTTCTCATAGCTATTGTTTCATTTTAATAATGTCATTCATTGATAAAACATTCATTTGATTAAGAAGGTATTCTAGGCTTTATAACTGGATATTTTATTATATTTTGGTATGCAAAGGATCAATAAAAAATGAACAGACAAAATGCAAGTTGGAGTTTTCATCCTTAAAACATTTTATGTCAATGGAAGAGATAAACAGTAAGTTATGGAAATAGAGTATATAAGAAGTATGTATAAAATGTCATGTGAATAAACAGAAGGAAAGGCCTGTGAGAGTGATTTCAAAAATTATGCAATTCTTTGATATTCTGGAGTAGCATCTTATGAGAACATACAGTTTAGTTTCTAAGATGTAAGTGAAGTCAGGTTTTAAGTCTTAATTTCACACATAGTTGCATGAGCTTGTGCAAAGGCTTTAAGCTTCATCTTAACTATTATAATGAGCATTAAGTGACACAAAGCATTCTTGTCATTATTGTTCAGTATGTTAGTCATGTCTGATCTTTTATGACTCCATGGACTATAGAATACCAGGCCCTTCTGTCATTCACTATCTCCCTGAGTTTGCTCAAATTCATGTCTGTTGAGTTGGTGATGCTCTTTAACTATCTCATCCTCTGTCACCCATTTCTTTTGCCTTCAATCTTTCCCCGTGTCGGGATATTTTCCAACAAGTCAGCTATTCCTATCAGATGACAAAAGTATTAGACCTTCAGTTTCTGAATCAGACTTGCAATGGATATTCAGGGTTGATTTCCTCTGGGATTGATTGGTTTGATCTCCTTGCAGTCCAAGGAACCCTTTAGAGTCTACTCCAGTACCACGATTGAAAAATATTAACTCTTCAGCCCTCAGCCTTCTTTATGGACCAACTCTCACATCCGTACATGACTACTGGAAAGATCATAGCTCTGACTACATGAACCATTGTCAGCAAAGTGAAGCCTCTGCTTTTTAATACACTGTCTGGGTTTGACATAGCTTTCCTTCCAAGAGCAAGTGTCTTTTAATTTCATGGCTGTAGTCACCATCCTAAAGGATTTTGGAACCCAAGAAAATAAAATATATTAAAGCTTCTACTTTTTTCCCTTTCTTTTTGCCGTGAAATAAAGGAACCAGATACCATGACCTTAGTTTTTTGAATGTTGAGTTTTCAGCCAGCTTTTTCACTCTTCTCTTTCATCTTCAACAAGAGGCTCTTTATTTCCTCTTAATTTTCTATTAGGGTGGTATTGTCCACATATCTTAGGTTGTTGATATTTCTCTAGGCAATGTTGATTCCAGCTTGTGAGGATTTCGCTTGATGAACTCTGCATATTAGTTAAATAAGCAGGGTGACAATATACAGCCTGGACTTACTCCTTTCCCAATTTGGAAGCAGTCTGTTGTTTCATGTCCAGTTCTAACTCTTTCTTCTTGACCTGCATATAGGTTTCTCAGAAGACAGGTAAGGTGGTCAGGTACTCCCATCTCTTGAAGAATTTTCCACAATTTGTTGTGATCCACATAGTGAAAAGCTGTAGTGTAATCAATGAAACAGAAGTAAATGTTTTTCTGGAGTTCTCTTTCTTTCTCCATGATCCAACAAAGGTTGGCAATTTGATCTCTGGTTCCTCTGCCTCTACATAACACAGCTTATATATCTGGAATTTCCTGGTTCACATATTGCTGAAGCCTAACTTGAAGGATTTTGAGCATAACATTGCTAGTATGTCTAATGAGTGAAAATATACTGTAGGTTGAATGTTCTTGTTGTTGTCCTTCTTTGGGATTGGAATGAAAACTGACCTTTTCCAATTTCACTCACATATCAATAAGTATTTCCTGTTTAAAACAATTAAGAGTATAATTAATTTACAATGTTGTGTTAGCTTCTGCTGTACAACCAAGAGAATTATCTATAAATGTATATTGATACTTGGGCCTCAAGAGTCCCTCCTTTTTGAGCTTCCTTTCTATCCTACTCCATTCCACGTGTCTAGGTCATTCTACCACAATCTCACTCCTCTAGGTCATCACAGAGCACTGAGCTAATCTACTTGTGCTATACATCAACTTCCCATTAACTATCTATTTCACACATGGTGGTGTATATATGTCAATCCCAATCTCCCAGTTTGTCCCACCCTTCCCTTCCTCATCCCATGTCCATATGTCTGTTCTTTAAGTCTGTGTCTTTACTTCTGCCCCACAATTAAGTTTATCTATACCATTTTTAATATTTCAAATATATTTGTTAATATATGATATTTGTTTTTTCTGAATTGCTTCTTTTTGTATGACAGTTTCTAGGTCCATCTACATCACTAAAAATGACACCTTTTATGGCTGAGTAATATTCCATTCTGTATGTGAACCACATCTTCTTTATTTGCTTGGCTGTCAATGGCCTTTTAAGTTGTTTCCATGTCCAGTAGTTCCTTTACTAAAAAGCTTTGTAATAACTCCTCGAATATTGTGCTGTTTCCTATTGAGATACACTGGTACACAACCCTTCTTCAAGCCACAAAAATGGCCTCTAACTGATTTCATGCCTACAGGCTCATCCTCTCCCCAACATTTTTACAGCACACCCTTCAACCATGAGCTTAAACATAAATATTACCATGAACAAAATCTTCAGAGTTTTACATCATCATTGGCATTGGTTTCTAACCAGACTTATTTCAAATGATCTACAAATCTCTGTACACTCAGGAATTTTCTGTGAAATTATCAGTCTCTCTATACACAAATATTTTTTAAAATTGAATTACTGTGATGAGTTAAACACAGCTCATTTAAAACATGACTGACTTCATATTGACCTTTTTATTATATGTTTGTCCAGGCAACTAGATCTTCCTTTATGCATATTAAAATTGTTCTTATTCAAAATAAAGCTGAGAGTCTTTCTAATATCCTAGTTTATTCATCTAATGCTCACTCACATATACTTCTATTTTACTTAAGTGCCATACTCTCTCCACATCTCTGCTTTATGTAATCTCCTTTCTACTTTTAAAAGGAACTCACCTATGCTCCATATAACACTTTCATGGCAAATTCTCTCAACTTTCATAATAGAAACATTATATTGAAAACCAATAGGCTAGAGTTTAAGTGCTTTGTATGCATTAAGAAAAAGAAATGCAAGAAGGCAAACTGGTTGCCTAAGAAGGCTTTACAAATAGCTGAGGAAAGAAGAGAAGTGAAAGGCAGGGGAGAAAGGGAAAAATACCCAACTAAAGGCATAGTTTCAGAGAATAGCAAGGAGAGATAGGAAGGCCTTCTTAAATGAATGATGCAAAAAATAGAGGGAAAAAATAGAATGGAAAAAAACTATTGAAGAAAAACTTTCTTGAAGAAAGACCTCTTCAAGAAAATTGGAGACATCAAGGGAACATTTCATCTGAGGATGGGCACAATAAAAGAAAGAAACTGGAAGGACCTAACAAAAGCAGAAGGCATTAAAAAGAGGTGGCGAAAATATACAGAAAAAACTATACAAAAAGGTCTTAATGACTCACCTAGAGCCAGACATCCTGGAATATGAATTCATATGGGCCTTAGGAACCATTACTATGAACAAGGCTAGTAGAGGTGGCAGATTTCCAGCTGAGCTACTTAAAATCCTGAAAGATGATGCTTTTAAAGTGTTGCACTCAACATGGCAGTAAATTTGGAAAACTCAGCAGTGGCAACAGGACTGGAAAACCCCAGTTTTCATTCCAAACCCAAAGAAAAGCAATGTCAAAAATGTTCAGTAGATGAGAAGAAAAGAAACATTAAGAAATTATAAAATATACAAAAATTTTACTTGATACTTGAAAACTCCTACCTCAATTTCTAACTTTGAACTTCAGATTTGAATTTTCACACTTGTTTTGCTACAGGTATTTCTTTTTTTTTATAATTTCTTTAATTAAGAATTAAATTTCCCATTTGCTTCAGTGCTTGTATCTTAGAAATTCTTCTCCTGCTGAGATAAAATTCCAAAAAGTCTAGTCTACTGAATATATATCTACCTATATATTACTCTTTTTTAAATTAATTTTTATTTTTTAGTTTGTTTTGCTTTACAGTACTGTATTCATTTTGCTATACATTGACATGAATCAGCCACGAGTGTCAATGAACTCCCAATCCCGACCCCCACCTTCCCCCTCCTGCTCCACACCATCTCTCTGGATTATCCCCGTGCCTCAGTCCCAAGCATCCTGCATCCTGCATCAAACCTAGACTGGCAATTCATTTCACTTAGCAATCCCACTGCTTGGTATACACACTGAGGAAACCAGAGTTGAAAGAGACATGTGTACCCCAATGTTCATTGCAGCACTGTTTATAATAGCCAGGACATGGAAGCAACCTAGATGTCCATCAGCAGAGGAATGGATAAGAAAGCTGTGGTACATATACACAATGGAGTATTACTCAGCCATTAAAAAGAACACATTTGAATCAGTTCTAATGAGGTGGATGAAGCTGGAGCCAATTATAGAGTGAAGTAAGCCAGAAAGAAAAACACCAATACAGTATACTTACACATATATATGGAATTTAGAAAGATGGTAATGATAAACCTGTATGCAAGACAGCAAAAGAGATACAGATGTATATTACTCTTAATTTAATTTCAAATTTATTTTTTATCATGTTTTATGCAATCCTTCCAGGTGTATTTTTGTACATAAACCAAATGGAGCAAGTGATTTAACCATTTTTTTTGCATCAGCTATCTCTTCTACAAAATGAGAATAATAATCGTACCTATCTTAGAGATTTATTGTGATCTTTAAGTGAATTCATGTAAAGTGCTTAAAGCAGGACTTGAACATTGTAGGTACTCAATAAATGTTATCCATTATCCTTCATAATCTATTTACTAAATTCTAAAATCTGGAAATCTCTGAATATTGAAAATTTTTTTACAACTCATTTGGTACAATCTGACCTGAACTGACTCAAGGCTCCTTTTATTACACTTGATGTGAAACTTCATATATTTTATTGCAGACATAATGTTGTGTAACCTAGACCTAGTGGGGATATTATACCAAATATATTATATATTCTCCTTTATATTTAAACAAATAAATGAATAAAATAAGCTGACCTAGACCCCTGTGGGGATATTATACAAAATGTATTATATATTCTCTCTTTTATTTCTAAACAAATACATGAATAAAATATTTTAGATGTTATTAGTCTCCAGATCCAGAATTTGATGCTATCTTAGTTATTGACCAGCTGCTAAGTACCAGACATCTTCTTAGGTATCATCATTCTGTTATTTTACTTAGTCATCATAATGATCCAGTCATATATTAACTCATTCAAGTGAGAGTTCTCAAGTCCTGTTCAGAGTGTTTAGATATATAATTAATTTAAAAAATAATAATTTCTCCTTCCTTCTTTGAAATAACATCTTATTTCTTTGAAACTTCAACACCAACTCTTGCTATACTTAATAACTTTTTGAAGTAGTGGAAAATAACAATATATTAAAATTACACTAGAAGTGCACATCTGGAGTTCAAAAACACTACACTAAACTAATAAAAATTACTTTCATTTTACAGGAGAAAGTGATGTTCAGAGAGATTAAGATATTAATCAAGGTATGCTGCTGCTGCTGCTGAGTCACTTCAGTCGTGTCTGACTCTGTGCGACCCCATAGACGGAAGCCCACCAGGCTCCCTGTCCCCGGGATTCTCCAAGCAAGAACACTGGAGTGGGTTGCCATTTCCTTCTCCAATGCATGAAAGTGAAAAGTGAAAGTGAAGTTGCTCAGTCGTGTCTGACTCTTCATGATCTGATGGACTACAGCTCACCAGGCTCCTCTGCCCATGGATTTTCCAGGCAAAAGTACTGGAGTGGGGTGGGGTGCCATTGCCTTCGCCATAATCAAGGTATAGTGAATGGCAAAACTGAGATTAGAACCTTTTCAAAGGTCATTCTCTTTTCACTGCTCTATTTTCACACCTATTGGAAAGCTCCTCAGCAGACTAAATCTTTCCTCCTCTTCCTTCTTCCCCTTCTTGTCCCAGTTATCAAAAATCAACCACACATGATTCAATGTTCATTCTATCAATATAAGACACAGCTCAGGAAGTTCCATCTAGAGTTGTTAAAACTATTACCCTACCTTTATATCACACTTCCAACTCTAATTCCATTTATCTTAAAATCCTCTCAAGTTGGACAGATGTCATTAACTTCCTTTCCTAAATGATAATGATAAGGTGGCTAGGTTAAATGAATTGCTTAAGCCATAAAGAAACTTAGTCACTAAGAGTGTCAGGTCCAGAAGCAAAGTCATAGCCCTCTGAGCCCCTTCCATATGGCTCTTAGTGTATGGTGTACTTCAGGAATTAAAGTTGACTTGGAAAATCAGGAATGCCTATTAGGGTCTTTCCTTGGTAAATATGTTTGTTAGTGCTTTTTCCTATAATAGTTAAAAATGATACAGCTTAGAAAAGTAGTTTACTGTAAAGATTAAGAACTATGACTCAAAAATCAGAAACCTATCACCTTGTTGTGAATATTTAATTCTGTGTTATCTTGAATTACATGTCTATAAATGGGGTCAGCTGAGGTAATTGAAGTAATATGAAGATATAAACATGATTACAGGTTCTCAGTGGAAATATTGGTGACAGATCACGCATGCTACTGTAACATCTGAATGCCATGAACATTTGATTAAGAGAAACTAATATACGCTCAGATAAATTGGTATCTCTACTTTTCAAATATTTTTATTTTAGGAAAGATTATATATACATCACTTTTTCAAAGCCTCATAATGTTATATTAATATATAACTCCATCTTCCTTTTTACCAACAGTGTGGCATTTCAGATAACTTTCCCCATTTGTTCCTCTACCTTTGAACAAAAGTGTTTCCTCTTGACCGTTTTCCTCTAAGACCATTTTCGTGTCCTGTTAATTTCAATGAACTGCTACAGACACCGCATAACCACCTGTCCTGTAAAATAAGCATGTATACTGAACTTTTCTATTTAAAAAAGCTTGGTTATACATTTGTGCCCAGGGAATATTGTTTTCTATGAGAAAAATGTGTGGGTTCTTTGAGATACAATTTGTAAAATGATCTGTTTTTCTTGTTTACATCCACAGAAAGGAGGAAGTCTCTGTTTGAATGAGTGGGGCAGTTTGCTCCCCAGATCTACTAGCAGACCAAATGTACAGAGAAGACAGTTTCTGAGGTAATCTCTATGTTTATTCATATTTTAATGTGTCTTTCTTTTAAATTTTCATTTTATAGTTATCTGTCTCCCAGTATGAATTCACTGCACCTTGCTTTCTGTCTGAAATTCTTTAAGGATACTTTAGAAACTAAAATGCATTGATATCCTGAAGTACCTTTACTTTATATTAATAAATAACCTTGGAAGGATTTCATTAACAGGATGATGAAAATAAATTTTGTAATGAATTTCATAATTGATAGCAAAGATCACAAAATTGTATTCTCCACCTCACTAAATAGGATATGTATATAGAAAATCATCATGCTGTTACTTTTCCAGAGAAAAATTATCTAAAAGTTACTAGCATGCATTATGAAGATTAGCTTTGTGTACTTAGGCTGATAGAATACATTCTTAGCTTTGACTTGTTACTTATTTTGTTAACTGGCCAATTTTTGTAACCCTTTTAGGTATCTGTTTCCTCATATTCAAGAGAGGTTAATAAGATATTCATGTCCTGAGTCAGTTTTAAAGATCAAAGGGACATATATATGTAAACAGCACAGTATCTGACATTTAATAAAGGCTTAATAATATTAGCTTTGCTTATTATGTATTAATAAATTCATATCTATCAAACCTTGTTTTAAAAAGTCACTATTATTTTACCAGTGTAAAAAGTTATATTTCTTGAAATTCACAAAGGAAAATACTAAAATGTGTTTATTTTCCCCTGAACATTCATTGTTTTGTGAAAAGAATCATGTCTCAATATGAAAAGGGTGCAACCAAGCATCAATAATTGGGGCAAAGTTAATATTTCCACTCAAAATCTTCAGTTTCAGCATTTTATATATTCACCATTTGAATGAAATTAGAATGTAAGTTTTGTAAGATATGAATTTAGATGTATTTTTTCTAAGAATTGTGATACTCTTTTCAATGTAATAATTAAATGTTTTGTTTTAGTCATGTATAGCCATTTGTTTGGATAAAAATATCTTAAAATAAGGCAAGAATACTGGAGTGGGTTGTCATTTCCTACTCCAGCGCATCTCCCCTACCCAGGGATTGAACCTGTGTCCCTTTTGTCTCCTGCATTGCAGGTGGGTTCTTTACCACTAGAACCACCTGAGAACCCCATGACAGTTCTGTAGAGATGTAGTTAATTCACTATGCTAAGATCAAGGGCCCCAGAAAAAGTGACAACACAGTAATTTTAATTCTCAAAAAGGTCAGAATCATATAACTGAAGAGTTTTCCATAGGACCAAATACATGAACACATACAGAAACAATTCATTTTTCTTAGAGTTTTCACTGTAACCCTTTATTGCAGCATTAATAAAAAAAAAAGTTGAGAGATACATTTTCTTATCTTTTTAGTTATTTGGCTCAGTCCCTCAGATATGCTACGGTCCTATGAACTTCTTCTGTCTCCTTATTTTTGTACTAGTCCAGAGAATGTTGCAGAACAGCAAGATAAACAGAGACAATGTAGATAGATGGGGCATCAAAGAAGCAATCTAGGACTTTCTACTACACTTAGAACAGCATCATTTGCAGTTCTAGTTACCTTCTTTCAAGCAATGAGATGATTTTTTTTCAAAGATAGCCATTGCTTACATTACCAAATTCTTACCTCTCAGTTTTTTTTTCTTTTTTACATCTAGTTTATTTCCTAGTTGCCCTGAATCTTAAAATCTTCAGCATTTTGTCATTCAAAAATACTTGTTTCTTAAAGTTGTTCATATACTTTATATGTTTTTTTGTACTTTGATTTGAGGGAAAGAATAAGTGATTATCCTTAAAAATAATTTTTTAATCTTAAAAAAGTAAGGATGTTAACAGGGATGGTAAATATACAATGTATAGATTAAAATATTTTGGGTATCATATATATATATAGTTAACATCCTTACATATATACATCCATGATACCCCAAATGTTTTAATTTTAAAGTAAACAAATGTAAGTTAACACATAGGTTTCCTATATTATTTACATGCTATGTGCATCATGACCTTTTTGATATTTTATTTTTAAAAATAATTTCTGATGCAGATTCTCACAATTTTTTAACCTTTTCTATGAGATGCCCTAGTGGACTTCACAATTTCATAATGCATAACAACACCTGTTTAATGCAGCAAATAGCTATCAGGTTGTTATAATGTTAAGTCCTCCTCCTTGTATTTACAAAGATTAAGGAATTCCTCATTGTACCTATACTTTAAATAAATGCTGTTCCTACTCTCTCTTTCTAAAGGGAAGGTAGAGACCAGGAGGAAAAGTGCGGGTTCTGCTGCAAAGGTTGAAAAGAAAGATGATGGATGAAACTGCCCGCAGAGTTGTTCTTGCCCAGGCACACCCAGGACAGCCTGTCTCCCTGTTGTTGGTCATCTCTTCCAAAATTTTAGCTTCTAAAAAGGATGAACTCTCATCCTGGGAGGTAGGCAATCCTGGGAGCTTCAAGAGATAACAACACAGCCTATCACTTGTTATCAACATTGAGAGTTTTTAACATGATTGATGTAGGGCTAGGTCTCAGGTGTGTTTGGGTGTGTGTCCATTCATACAAGGGAATTCAAAAGTACTGAAGCTGTTTTCCTGTTTCTCTAATAAAATCTCAATTGACATTATAGAGAATATTAAACAAAAAGGATTGACATTACATCTTTTATGGCTCTTAATGAGCCTCTTTGATTTAAAGGGTTTTATCAGTAAGGTAGTCCTTGGGAGGCCACGAGGAAGTCACCTCTAGAGTGTCCAACAGTATTTGGTGGGGAGACAAGGAGCAACAAACTAAGGCCACGGGTGAGTCTCTGTTATTGGTTTCTCCCTTGGGAGAAAACGTCTTTTCCGTGTTAGTTTCCTGGGTCATCGCGTCCCCATTTGCTTCCCAATGCTTTGTTTCAGATTCTTTCTCCCATAAACAGTGCACGCCTTTCTTCATTCTTTTAGCTGCTTGTCACTGAAGCTGCCAATAGCCAGACATTCTAAACTTTCACACTGAGGTTAGGGCTCCAGAATCCCAAGGATTCTGGTCAGTCTCCAGGCTGCAGCAAAGGTGTCCATCAGTGTGCTGGGGCTCATGAGCTGCTGAGAAGCCAAAAAACTTTTTCACCCTCAACATATACAGTCAGTCTGAACATCAATATAGAAACCTTTACAGAAGAACCCGCACTTTTCCTCCTGGTCTTTACCCTCACCCGGCTTGCTCATACCCTCGGAGCCACCCTTTGGCAGACCCCTCCCTGTACTGTCCTTGACTCCTGCGATGCTGGTCGGGTGGACTCTGGGCGCGTCTCGGGTTCAACGCCGCCTCCGCCCGCGCTGCGTCCTCGCGTGCGCGCCGGGTTATCCAGTCTTTGAGCATGGCAGCTTTTCACCAGATGACATCATGGGAGCTAGTGAGTGCCGGCTCCACAAGGGGGACGGAGAAGGGGAGGGAGGAAGGGAGGGGAGAGGCTGGGAAGCCGCGCCAGAGCAGTTGCCTGCCGCCCGCCGTCCTTCCGCCAGCCCGGGAGGAGCGCTCCGCCGGTTTCTGACAAAGGATGGGAGGATGCCTGCGCCCCGAGATGAGCACTGTGCGCAGCCGAGCGGCCGCCTGAGCAGCTTCGCCCTTCGCCGGTGAGTGACCACGAAGATCCTCCAGGAAGCGCCGCTGCGAGCCTGTAGCTCTTCAGTTAGCGGTCCCAGAAGCCTGGGTCTTCCACCCGAGCGAGGCTTCCCGTGCCGTCAGCCGCCCAGAAGCATAGGCAGCAGGTGCCCTTGTCCGGTGGGTCCGCACGAGAGCTCAGGGTCTGCTTTTGCGCTAGTGCTGGGACCCATATCGTCGGCGGCTGCCAGGGCGGTCCCCAGCCTCTCCGCCGGCGCTCTCCCTGTGCGCCAGCCCTTTCTGGTGGGTCCCCGGTGCGCGGCAAATGCGGACACCACCTTCGTGTTAGGGCCGAATGGCGCCGCTCAGACAGCGCTAAATCGATGACAGTCCCTTGACAGGCTCGAGTGTGGTCTTGAGGGTCGGACATCGATTCCCGGAGGAGGCGCGCGCAGCTGGTCGCGGAGCTCAGCCTTTGTTTCGCGTTTGCGCCGGGGCGCTCAGCCCCGCGGGTGTTCTCGGCGATTATCCAGGGGAGAGCGGGTCCCAGCTCCGCCCGCCTAGAGGGGTGCTGTCGCGTTCTTTCCGCGGGCAGGACTGAGACCCCAGAAGGGTCTTGGGCGCACAGGTGAGAATCGCAGTTCTGCAGAGCGAGCTTCTTAAGCTCCAGGAAGTGAAGTGACCAATCGAGGCAGAAAGACGCCCAAGTTCTGTCCCCAAGTGGTAAGAGTGAAAGAGCAAACTTAGGGGGGAGTCACTCTTTTTTTTTTTTTTTTTTTCTTCCTTGTTTCCGAAGCGCTGTTTTGTCGAGGATTCTTTGTGGCAAGTGAATGGAGTTAGGGAGGCATATCCAGTATATCATTAGTGAGACCCACGTTTACCTGGCAATCCCTTTTGTTTTTCAATAGTTCCGGAAGAGATTTGCTTGCTAAATATTTTTGAAGTCAGCATCTGTCTTAGTACAGAGCTTTGTGGGCTGGTAGAAAAGTCCCTTAGTTTAGAAAAGTCCCTGGCTGCTCAAGTCCCTTAGTTTAGAGTTGGGCTGCCTCTGAAAGCTGGAAGCTACAGTTCCCACGCCCACGCCTGCTCGCTGCCTGTCTGTTCCACACACATTTTACTACTGAATTCCTGTTTAGGAAGAGTCAGATTTTCAGATGACAAAGCACGTACCTATTGGAATATTTGATTTTAATGTCAGTTTATTTCACTTTGTGAAAAAGATGAAAGACAATAAAGTTTGCTACTTTGGGTTCAGTTAATTTATTTTAGACTTCCATATACTGCCATTGACGTCTGAAAATATGTAAAATTTTAAGTTAGTTCATATTCATGAATTTAATGATGATAAATGATCTCTGAATGGTAACGAGATTCTTGGTATACACATTTGATATTCCAACACCTAAGGTAATAGGAGAGTATGAGAAATTCGGGACGTCATTTTGTTTTCTTTTTATTATAAAAAGATTTGCTGTTTTTTCTCTGGACAGGTGTTCCTAAGTAAGCTTTTCCAAACTAGAAGTATCAAAGTATATTTTGTTGATCAGTGCATGCTTTTCTGATAAACATAATGTCTTTTCAGAACAGAGTTGATAAAAAAAAAAGTTATTGGAATAAGAAATGCTGTGGAAGTGAAAAGGAACTGGTTGAGACCCATAGGCAGGTTTTACTAAATAGAAACGGTGGGAGGAAGATGGGTTTCAGAGGATGTCATATCAATTTTTGTTCATTGTAGCTTTTACATAGTTAAATATTTGACAGTTATGTTGAGAGACCAGTGATATAAACAGAAACCCTATCTTTATCCAAAATTTCTGTGTTTAAAAACAAGGTTTTCTCCCTTTGATTCAGAAATGATTTTTACCTCATTATTTGTTTCCTGACTTCTTAACAGAAAGGGCTTCACCAGTTTCTTAAAAAGTTTTATTTCTAACTTTGTTGTACACACTATTTATAGTAAAGCTTAAGGAACTTTCCATGAAAGTTCTTAAAGAGCCTGCTTCTCACATCAGCTGTTCTCCTGAAATACAGTAATACCAGAATCTGCTTGAAACTAGCCTAGTGAATGACCTTCCTGATATGCTCACGTGATGGCATGTACCAGACAAAATAATATACATTTATGTAAAGTATATAATTCCAATCTGACAGTCAGCGAGCAGTGATAAGCAGGAGGTGTATGGTATTTGCAAATTATATTCCCTTTAACAATAAGTTATTTTACTCCTCCCCCTTTATATGATAAATGAAGATGTACATTAAGATAACAGGTTATACTTTAGGTCTGAAATCTTTTATGTCAAAAATATTTATCCAAGAAGGTAAAAGTGCTCTGATGCTTTACTATACATAAAATAGAATATGTGAGGAAAGTCCTCAGAAAATGTAAGCATCTCATAAATCAATATTCTTTAAGGTATTTGATAGGCAGTACAACATAGATTTTAAATATATGAAGTAATATTCTCATAATGTTATTTAATATGTTTCACAAATGTTTGAAACTGTTTTATTACACAGGACTCCAAATTTGGAAAGATTAGGGGAAGAAGAGGAAGTTGTAAGACAAAAACAGAGCTATACTATATTACCACAAGTAGTCAGCAGTGGTGTTTCAGGGTCATGGAAAAGAGCATTATGTCAGAAGACAGGAAGATTCCTGAGAAAAATAACATATGAGGAATAAGTCTATAGTTTTTGGTGACCTCTTGGTTTGTTATTTCAGTTGCTTGATATGAACAGATAATATAAGATTTCTTTAATACAGTAAAACTCTCTTCATCTTCCTTGAGGCAAAATTAAATCTTGAACCCATTCAGAAGTTTGTTTTATGGTCTTAAGGATGCTTTATAAATCATAAAACATCATGACCTGGGTATTGAAATTGATCAGTAAACGCTTTGTAGCTGAAAGGTTTTTGTGTTTCAGCCTTTTCTGGAATTAAAATTTAAGAGTGAAAACCAGAAGTTATGGAATTGTTGAAAATTCTCTGGGAGGTGATGATATTTGGGGCTTCCTAGGTGGCTCATTGGTAAAGAAACTCCCTGCCAATGCAAGAGACATTGGTGTAATCCCTGGGTTGAGAAGATCCCCTGGGGAAGGAAATGGAAGCCCACTCTAATATTTTTGCCTGGGAAATCCTATGGATAGAAGAGCCTGACGGGCTACAGTCTATGAGGTTCCAAAAGAGTCACATATAACTCTTTCAGAACTAAAAAACAACAATGATGATATTTATAAGAGAAGATAATTTTGATAATGAGGTTTTTAAAAATAATTTTTTTAAGAAATTGAAAAAAAAATCCTCAGAAGCCAAAATTATTCCTGTTATATATTGGATACATTTTGCAACTTAATGGACCCTTTTGATAATATTAAATCATTTTCTACTTCCCAGTGTAAGAATGTTGAGGACCAGGTAAGAAAAATATGTTCTAGCTTTAACTTTGTCATCAAATTGAGGATGAGTCTATGAATCTCCTAACAATTTACTCTTAACATAAAATAAAGATGACAGCATCTGCCCTGTATTTCTCACAGGAAGTGCTAGATAGTAAATGAGCTAATATGCAAATATGATTTTAAAAATAGAAGAAGAACTAAAGATTATGTATTAGTTACCTTTTAAGGTATTTTCAGTTAAAGAAGTAAATTTATATAAAAGTTAATTTAGTTTGTGATTTCTATTTTAAACATCTAGTATTTTTAATTAGAGGCATTCTTAACAATTCACTTATTGTACTCTTCATAGAAGATTTTAAGTAGATTTTTATAAAGTTGTCAACTAACAAATTCTCTCAATTTTTGTGTATCTGAAAATATTTGCTTCCCTGGTGGCTCAGAGGTTAAAGAGTCTGCCTCCAATGCGGGAGACCTGGGTTCAGTCCCTGGGTCGGGAAGATCCCCTGGAGAAAGAAATGGCAACCCACTCCAGGATTCAATCTTGCCTGGAGAATCCCGTGGATGGAGGAGCCTGGTAGGCTACACTCCGTGGGGTTGCAAAGAGTTGGACATGACTGAGTGGCTTCACTTTCACTTTCTTTCTTTCTTTCAACACTTACCTTGTTATTCTTTGATTCTGGAGTCCATCAGATCTGTCAGTCTTGTTGTTGCTTTAAAGATACTGTGTCTTTGCCTCTGACTGATTTTAAATTTCCATTTGTCTTTTTTTCTCACATCTACTATGATGTTCCTGGGTATTCTTTTGATTTAACTTCTTATAAGTTTGTAGAGTTTTTGCATGTGTAGATAGACATCTTTCATCAGATGAAATTCATAGTGAATTCTTGATACTATACTCCATTTTCTTTCTTTTCCTGAGATCTCAAGTATATTTTTAATACATGGTTTCACTGTGCCCAACATGGCTATTTTACATATTCCACTATTTTCTACTCAATCCTTATTTGGAAAATTTCCTTTGACTTTTTCTTCTAATCTTTTCCTACACCTATACTATGGTCTTTAAACTATTGAGCTTATCTATGGGTTTCTACTCTAAATAGTGCAGTTTTTCAGTTTTCAAATGTATATTTCATTCTTTTCTATGAATATAAATTTATTTTCACTATCTTTTCCTGTTATTCTGCACATACTAATTAAATTATTTTTTTCTGCTAATGCCAATAACTGGATTATTGTGAACTTCTTTTCAGCATCTCTTTACTTTCAATTTTAGTAATTGTATATAAAATTTGTTATGTCTCTAGACAATTCATCCAAGACCAAAGAGTTGTCAACATTTCCTCTGCTAAGTAGATAAAATGGAAGTGAAGTGAATTCACTCAGTCATGTCTGACTCTTTGCAACCCCATGGATTGCAGCCTACCAGGCTCCTCCGTCCATGGTATTTTCCAGGCAAGAGTGCTGGAGTGAGTTGCCATTTTCTTCTCCAGAGGATCTTCCCAACCCAGGGATCGAACCCATGTCTCGCACAGTGTAGGCAGATGCTTTACTGTCTGAGCCACAGTGGAAGCCCTGTAACACGCTAGGAACAGATGAAATGGAGAGGTGGACAATCATTGCAATCCAGTTGATGATGGAGCTGGCTCCAGTGTAAATGGAGTTCATCCCAGGCAGGTGTCCTAACTGCCAAGGAATAGACATCCAGAGCCTTCCACCAGTGCATTCACAAATACTAAACACAATTACTCAGAGCAAGACTTCTGAGAATCCTGCTCTTCTTTTCAGATGCTTTCTTGTTAGCCTCTTAGCCTCCAATCATATGCACAACATTATATGAGCAAACATCATGTGGTAAAACCAGGCATATGCCAGTTTGGTACTTCATCATTTATTTCTTACTGGAATCTCAGCCTATTCTAAATTTAATCTTTTATCTTTCACCCCAAAAGCCTTTTTTTTTTTTTTTTATTCCTGGATTCGCTACCCCGAATCAGGAGTCCTTTGCCCAGGCAAAGCCCATATTCTCAACCTCTTGCTGTGTGTTTAGGTTGGCAAATGCCCCAATTCTCTGTTCCAGAGGAGAAGAGCTCCTTCAACAGTTCAGTTTACCTGTGCATGTTTCCTTTATTTGGAATCTTGAAGCCTCTAGTCTTGGCTTCTTCAGAAGCTCTTCAACAGTTTTTAACAGATTTGCTTTCTGGCTTTTCTTCTTGTTCCAGGTAGTAACATTGGTCATTGTGAGTTACTCCACTATAACTGTCAGGTGTATTGAGTCGTTACTTTTCACTGATTACAAAAACAGATGTGTAGAGATGTAAGATAATTACTTGGTGATAAAGCTGGAGTAAGTAATCTCAGTAATCTTAATTTATAGGCTCCTAAGCAATAGAGCTAACTCGGAACCCATTTGATTTTAAAAAGTGTTGTTATAAAAAGAGGTCAGATGGTTTGGGAAGATCCTCTAGAGAAAGGAATGACTATCCATTCCGGTATTCTGGCCTGGAGAATTCCATGGACAGAGGAGCCTGCAGAGCTACAGTCCATGGGGTTGCATGCAAAGAGTCAGACATGACTGAACAACTTTCACTTTCAGGTAATAGAGCTAACTCTGAACCTATTTGATTAAAAAAAAAACGGTTTTATTAAAAGAGGTCAGATTCTACAATACTATGCAGTTTTATTATGTACAATATGATTTGGAAACTTTTAATTTCCTTTTTGAGGTAGAATTTCACAACAATGGAATCCAGTAATTCAAATAGTTAGTACATTTACATTCATGGTAAATAAACACAATAAACTGGCAAAATTTTTCTTTCTCTTAGGTGTGATGCAACACATACACATGTGTGTATTAAAAAAGCACTCCTTTTGAACATAAACATCCCATGATTTGGGAATCATCCTAACTCACGTAAGTTCTACATATGAGGAGTAAATAGGGAATCCTCTGGCAGCCTGGTGATTAGGACTGACTGTTCCCACCACAGGGGCCTGTTTCGATTTCCAGTAGGGAAACCAATATGCCATGTGATGAAAAAATAAATAAATAAAAATAAAAGAGAGTGAATAATGTAGGAAGTCTGGAGCCACTCTCTTTGTAGAAACAACTTCCCTTTGTTTTCCAGATTGTTACTTCAGAACAGGAAGACACAGATTTAGCTTGTCATATCCATATAATAGAGTTAACAAGTTAATAGTACATCAGTTTTTGTTCTCTTTGTTATATGGTTGACACTCAGAATATATTTCCTCCAGAAGAAATGTTACAAATGATTGTCAGTTGGTTTTGAAATGATGCCTTTAGCAATATACTTAAAGCATGACCTAAATTAACTCTACTTACATGCTTTAGCCTAGAAATTTTGTTGAATCTGTTTATCAATGGATGGATACTCAAAGTGAACTAAAATATGTAATGATATTTCTAAGTGATTATAACATATGAGAAACCACTGACTTTTGTGTAGAGATTGGAGAATCCAATTCTATTAGGTGGAAATTGGAGAATGCTGGGAATGGACTTTTTGCTGCCTTCAGTTCAGGGTCCTGAAGTCCTTTAGGAAATTGAGTGATACCGGTAAGAGTGATGTGTCAGTACTTGGTCACTATTAGGGGCTGACACTCTGATGATCAGTGAATTGGTTCTTATGGCATATCACATGCTTCAAGAGTCCCTGCCTGATATACTTTCAGTCTCACTCTGCTTCTGTCTGTGACTATGGCAAGCATGGTAGCCAAGCAATAACTCAGTTGTATTGATTTCTCACATTGAGCTTCTGCTAAGTACCTTTCACTTTCTCCTCTGTAACTTACCAGTGTGTCTTCCCTCTGCCCCTGGAAGTGCAGCCTAGAAACGGGAGGTGTGAGACTGAGTGGGCAGTTTTGAGAGGCTTCTATGGGGACTCAGAAGTTCCTGAGTGGAACTTCAGGTGACCATGATCATGACCTGAATCTATACACCTGTATTAGCTTTTATTTGCCTGTTGCACTTTACCTGGCATTTCATTCTTATTCTCTGGGATCACCTTCCACTATATGCACAGTAGTTTTTCTTTCAGACACTGCTTTTGAAGAAAACTTGGTCTAAGTTATGTAATAAGTTGACTTTTCTTCCCAAAGGAAAATGAAAAAAAGAAAGAGTAAAAGAATTATGGCTGAAGCCTAAGTGAATTAAAGTGAAAGTTGTTCAGTCATGTCTGACTTTTTACCACCGTATGGACTATACATTCCATGGAATTTCCCAGGCCAGAATACTAGACTGTGTAGCCTTTCCCTTCTCCAAGGAATCTCCCCAACCCAGGTCTCCCACATTGTAGGCAGGTTCTTTACCATCTGAGCCACAAGGGAAGCCCAAGAATACTGGAGTAGGTAGTCTATTTCTTCTCCAGCAGATCTTCCTGATCCAGGACTTGAAGCAGGGTCTTGTGCCTCAGCTGGTAAAGAATCCGCCTGCAATGCAGGAAACCTAGGTTCAATCTCTAGGTTGGGAAGATCCCCTGGAGAAGAGAACAGCTACCCGCTCCAGTATTCTGGCCTGGAGAATTCCATGAACTGTATAGTCCATGGTGTCACAAAGAATCAGACACAACTGAGGGACTTTCCCTGTACTTCCCTTCACTCCTGCATTGCAGGCAGATTCTTTACCAACTGAGCTATCAGGGAAGCCCATAAGCCACATTCATTTACAATAAGAGAAAGTGATAAGGAAGAAGATCAAAATGTGTTTCTCAAAGGAGGTATTTAATTTACAAAGTCATAATTTTTAGATCACCAAATGGAGTCCTCTGAGGTCATCTGTTTACTTAATGATTAATTTCCCTCACTTCCTCCCTTCTTTTCTACTTCCCTTTAATATATAATTACTGGTCATCTAATTTATAGCTTGTATTCAGCTAGGTCCTGGTAGTATAATGTTGGAAAATGTGGCATGATCCCTGCCTCTTCAGAGTGTTTTATTTCGTGAAATGAATTAAACTCTTACCCAAGCAGATACACATATGGGAGAGTGAATGTATTGAAAGACAGCTATACACTGATGAGAAAAAGCCTGTATCTGTGGTCTTTGACTTAGTTCAGTTTAGAGGGAAGGTCTAGGCAAGGCTTCTTGAGGCCAGGACATTTGAGCTGACAGCAAAAGGGTGAGTGTGAATTAATCAGGCAGGAAGAGGAGGGAAGAGTCTTCTAGTAGAAGGACAAATGTACTGTGCTCAAGGCTCTTGTTGGGAAAAGTCTGACAAATTTCAAGGTACCATTGGCATCTTGAAAGAAGGAGTGTGATGTGGTTGAGTAGTTGGGCCAGATATGAGGAGCTGTTACAGAATATTTCAAATATTGTAGAATGAAGTGTGTGTGTGCATCTGTGTGTGTGATTGTGTTTGTGTGTGATGGTGGCAGTAAGGAGGGTGCCTCACAAATAAATGAGATGATGCATTAGCAAAAAAGAAATCTATGAAGCCTCTGGGTAAAACACTGTATAATATATACAGTCTAAAAACAAAAGTTATGAGCATTTGAAAGATATGGTATGGAGGCTAATTACTTTACAATATTGTATTGGTTTTGCCATACATCAACATGGATCTGCCACAGGTATACAATATTGTAAAGAAATTAGCCTCCAATTAAAATAAATAAATTAAAAAAATAAAAAATAATAAATGAAAGGGACAGTTAAAAAAAAAGAATAAACATTTGTAAATTTGATAAGAATTAAAAAATATAAAAGAAAGATATGGTATGAATGGTAGGAATTGATCCTTCTATGTTAGTCCATTTCTGAATAGAGCTGAATAAAATGGAATGAAGTATTCATTCATTTTTTTTTGCTCAATTTATTTGTCCTAGCTCATGTTACCTTAAAAACTGTAAAAATCTTCTTTTTTAAGTTCTAGATATCTAAGTAGTTTTATATTGCCATCAAATTTATATATCTTTGTAGTTATGTGTTAATTTTTAGGGTGGTAGGAATATAGGTAGACTTTTCTCTTTGAAACCTATTTCAACTAAAATGTTACATGAGGTTGCTTTTAGTAGTGTAACACAGAAGGCATCTACTTGAATGCATGGTAGCATGGTGCCTGGCCATGTTTAATTACCCAGTCCCAAGTTAGCTCCTGTACTGAGGTTTTAATAAAGTTAAATTACCTTTTTACCCACACAAGTTTGGATCCTGGATCTGCTAATTTTTCTTGAACTTGAAATTCAAGGGACTAAAGACAAATGATTTTGCAATTAGAGCTATATTTCCTTTGGTATGTCTTGTCATTAATTTTGCCTTAATTGAGCTAAAGTTATACTCCAGACTCGGTGTGAAATGACCCTTTAAGATTTAGCATAACATATACAACAGCTTTTGCTAGCTATTCTCCATTCTTGGTGAGATAGCGTGGTTTATTTTTATAGGTTACTTGTAAACTTAATCTTTTATGAAATCTCTTAGTCACATGAGTATGTCTTATATTTTTAAAGTTTAATAAATAAATGGATAAGCAAGTACTGATTTAGAAAGTACAACATGAAAAAAGATTTCTGCCAGGAACAAACACCAAGAATTAGTCAGAAATGGGGGAATTAATTGGAAGATTATTAAGATAATGAATAACAAGTTTAAATGGAAAAGCCTGGGTCTGTTTGATTTGTTCTTTATGATGTTCATCATGGAGGATAACCACCCCTAGATTCAGAAAAGCAAACTTAGAAAACTCTCCTCCTCTATTTTTTCTAGACCAAAAGTTAGAAAAAAATATCTGAAAAGCAGTGATAATAGACACTATTTTCATGAACTTTTCTTATTGGGATGAACCATAGCTGTCAACCTACAGAAATTATTAAAAATGATGCAGTAAGTATTAACTTATTTTTTCATCACATATTTCCCAGTAACCCAGAAAGCCCAAAAATCTATTTTGGGGATATGTAAAAGAGATCTTAGAATTTGAAGTCTAATTATAATCATCTTTTCTCTTTAAATAATAAATAAAAATATTTCAAAATATTGGCAGTAATAATAGGAGTATGGTTAGTTATTTCTTTATTTTTAACTGTATTTTCATATAATCATAAGTAAGTATGATTTATTTTTATAGAGAAAAGGAAATAAATACTTCTTGAATGGAAAAAATAAGTATCTGAAGCAAAACTTCAAAGTGATAAATTCTGTTAAATTTGGGTTGTTTTGTAGATGTTTGTTATTTTTAATACTTTTCTCCACGTGTGTGTATATATATATTTTTATGATAAATTTATTTATAGAGAAAAATTATGTAAAAGGAATCTTCTATTTCACGCTTAGTTACACTCTATATCTAGTGCAAACATTTCTTTGAATAACGTGCTCAACAGTATAAGTGACAACATACGTTTGTCAGTTTCTTACTGGGCTCCCAGATTTTTTATTTTGTTTCAAATAAATTGTTGATTATCCTCACTAACTTGTCTTAAAAAATAATAAAAAGAACACTTTAATATTGTAAAGTTTTGCTTTTTACTTTTATATGTTTTCATGAAGAGCAAAGAGTTATCCACATTTTTTGCCTCTCTATTTTTTATGGTAGAAGCATTTGTCTGGATTCGGCACTCTAAGCTCACAGCCACTTACACCTGCATGATTTCCTCCCCCAACAACCGCAGGGTCATTTACTCATGTGCATTTTATCATGTGCGTGTCAGTGGTGCTTGTGCTTTTAGGAAAGGAATAATTTTGTGCTAGTTCTTCCTCAATGAGTGAAAAACTGCTATAATTCAATTTATACACTTTACTTAAGGAAATATTTGTTATATAAAGGCAATTTGAAAGTTGATTTTAAACAGAAAGGCCTATTAGAGGAATAGTAAGCGGTAGTAGTTGGAAAAAGCTCAGATTCGAAGTCATATGTAACTCCCCACCCACTAGTGAAGTACACTAACCAAAATGCTTAATCTGTTTGAATGTCAGCTTCCTTATTTGCAAAAGAAGGATAATAACCCCTCCCCATTAGGGTGTTGGGCTTCCCTGGCATCTCAGTGGTAAAGAACTTGCCTGCCAATGCAGAAGACACGGGTTCAATCCCTGGAGAAGGAAGTGGCAACTTATTCCAGTATACTTGCCTGAGAAAGAGGACAGCACAGAGGAGCCTGATGGGCTACAATTCATGCGGTTGCAAAAGAGTCAGGCATGACTTAGTGATTAAACAACAGCAGCTAGGGTTTTAGACATTACTTTGACAGACAAAGGTCTGTCTAGTCAAAGCTATGGTTTTTCCAGTAGTCAAATATTGGACTACAAAGAAAGCTGACACTGAAGAATTGATGCTTTTGAACTGTGGTGTTGGAGAAGACTCTTGAGAGTCCCTTGGACTGCAAGGAGATTGAACCAGTCAATCCTGAGGGAAATCAGTCCTGAATATTCTTTGGAAGGACTGACTGATGCTGAAGCTGAAACTCCAATATTTTGCCCAACTGATGCGAAAAATTGACTCAATGGAAAATATGCTGATGCTGAGAAAGATTGAAGGCAAGAGGAAAAGGGAACAGAGGATAAGATGGTTAGGTGGCATCACCGACTCAATGGACATGAGTTTGAGCAAGCTCCAGGACTGGTGATGGACAGGGAAACCTGGCATGCTGCAGCCCATGGGGTCGCAAATAGTCAGACACGACTGAACTGAACTAAACTGAGGGTTTTATGAGGATTAAAGTAGTAAGTAAATTCCCTAATAAATATTAGGTATTTAATGCAAGTTCTTCATGCTATTATTAAAGCCAATATTATATACTGTCTATAAACTCTCAGGTAGATATTTATCTATCTGTCTATCTATCTATCTATGCCTTTCCTGGTGACTCAGACTGTAAAGAATATACCTGCAATTAAGGAGACCTGGGTTGGATCACTTGGAAAGCGAGTGGCTACTCTCTTGGGTCTTCTTGCATGGATAATTCCATGGACAGAGGAGCCTGGTGGGCTACAGTCCATAGTGTTGCAAAGAGTCAAACACAACTGAGTGACTAACACTACTTTTGCATTATATATATGTTAGATATGATACACATGCATTTTAATCTTTGAATTATCTTGATACTTACTAGGTGTAGATGAAATTTGAAGATGAAATTTAGTTACATGAGAAACTAAGAAAATTGCCAGCAGACACCACCATCATGACTTCCAAATGAATGAATGAGTTAATATATAAATATTATTTTTACATGGCATCAGTTTATAGTGAGTGCTCTTATTTTTCCTTTTTTTCTTCCTTTGTTTTAAAAGTTTTC
Source organism: Aepyceros melampus (assembly GCA_006408695.1). NCBI lineage: Eukaryota > Metazoa > Chordata > Mammalia > Artiodactyla > Bovidae > Aepyceros > Aepyceros melampus. The sequence continues at coordinate 761,361 of SJXQ01005254.1, forward strand.
AATGAGAGCATATCACTTGATAATATAAATAGAAAGGAAACTTTGCTTTTAAAATGAATTCTTACTAGTTTGTGACTCATAACAATATAAGAATTCAATCTGATTTCTAAAGTATTGTTACTATATCATAGTAGGGTAATAAACATAATACAAAACAAAAGAACAAATGTGGATTTTTTTCAGTGTTTTTGAAGCTAAAACGCTATAAAAACAGGTTTGTTGTAAAAAAATTTAAACAATATGCAAATATGTGAGTGAAAAGTGAAAGTCCCTCTTTAATTCTCTCCAAATTCAAAATTACTGACTTTCTTCCTGAGATGTGGCCAAAATGCTGACATTTTATGTTCATATATATCATGTATATTTACGTTCATATATATTAGAACACATACATTTTAATAAATGTGGATTGTTTTGTGCCTTGTCTTTTATTGTATCTCTTGGATATCTTTTTCAGGTATGGAATTATACTTCTGGACATATTCAGCAGTTTAACTTTTAGAAAAACCCTAGCATGTGGGCACAAAAAGACATGAGTTCATGAGAGTATCTTTGTATTAATTTAAAAATCTAAAAAATCATAAGATTATAGTATATTTGTGTAGCTGAATACTATATATAAGTTGAAATGACTAAGCTAAAATATATGTGTTGCCATAGATCAGTCTGTAAAATTTAGCTTGAATGAAAAAGAAGATTGTAAAAGATGATTATAATGTTACATCATTTTTATAATTTTACAATTAAAAAGTTAATTCCATATGTTACATAGGTTCCTTAAATATGTAGTAAAGTTTTGAAAATGTGCATTGTTTTGAGAGAGCAGTTTCTATTTTCAATGTATCTTTGTAGATCCATCTCTCTTCACAGTTATTATGAAGTTGCTCTTCATAATTGTTGTACCAGTACATGCCCTTCAGCAATGTATTATCAGACTTCTTAGTTTTGCATATGTATGCTTAAATATCTCATTGATATTTTATTTTCTTCCATCTGAGTGGTATGTTAAGCATCTTTATATAAGGACTATTCAGTTCTTCTCTTTTGTAAATTATCTTTTAAATATGTTGTTATTTTTTTACCCTCAGTTTGGATATTTAAAATTTGTTCACTTTGGGTACTATTTATCATTTATATACATTGAAAGTATTTACTTTGCCAATGGCCCTTTTAAAAATATTATAATGTTATTTATTGTACAGAGATTTTGAAATTTTATTACTTTCAGTTTTATTATTCATTTCCTTTATGAATTTTGGTTTTACTTGTTTGGGTAGTCTTTTCTTAGGGATTATAAAGCTATCCTCTAGTTTCCTCCTGAAGCTATAACTGTTTTTTGTACTGAAATCTGAAATAGTTGGAAGTTGACATTTATTTTTGTAGTTATTTGAAGTATGAATCACCAATCTCCTCCCCCCTCAGAGCACCCTCACCCCCACCCATGTATATAGCCAGTTTAATTTTTTGCATTGATTTTAAAGCTAATTTATAGGTTTGTTCTAGATTCTCTATTCTGTTACATTGGTTCATCTGTCCAATCCCATGTCAATTCAGTATTTAATTCTTTAATCTTTTACACATTATAAACAATCTTTAATCCTTATATCTTTTATTAAGAACTCCACTTCCATGAAACTGAGAGTAGTTATCAGTTAGCCATTAATAAACAGTAAACTGTAAACTGTTTTCACTAGTCAGGCTCTCTTTGTTTCTATAAAAACTTGTGTGCCTTCTACATGTCATGTAGTGCAAACAATAAAATGTTTGTCCCAGTTTTTTTTTTTTTTTTTTTTTAAAGGAACTTGTAGTTAGTCTTGTTTGAGCTGGAGCCAGTTAAGACCATCAGCCCTCCAACTAGTCACGCTCCAGTGTCCACTTGTGACCTTTTGATGTCAAGGGCCAAAAACTCCACCCTCAGAGTATCTTAATGCTGCTATTTTCTGAGCATGCATCCCATGGAAAAACCTGTAAGTTATGATGATTACCTTGCCTTTTTCTTACCTCCAATTACCTTTCCCCTTTCCTTATCTTATCTCATAAATACCCCAACCCCCTCACCTTCAGGGAGGCAGATTTGAGACTTGTTCTCCCATCTCTTCACTTGGCTGAGTGACAGCAGCTGCTGGCCAAGTCGCATTCACTGCCACTTATGTCCTGCAAGTCCTATATGGTAGTCCCCCTTGTCCAACATTTTGCTTTTTGCAGTTTAACCTCTGTAAGAAAATATTAAATGGAAAATTTCAGAAAGAAACAATTTGTAAGATTTAACTTGTGTGTCATTCTGAGTAGTGTGATGAAATCACCTGTCTCCCTGTTCCATCCTGCCTGAGACATGAATCATCCCTTTCAGTATATCTGCACTGTATACAGTATCCATCTGTTAGTGCTGTAGGAAAAAAACATAGTATCTGTGAAGTTTGATACCATCTGAGGTTTCAGGCATCCACTGTTGGTTTTAGAACATATCCCATGTGGATAAAAGGTGGCTACTGTGCTACAAAGCTCCAGTTTCAACTACTTTCTGTAACTCTGTATCTCCCCCTTGCCCTATCAAGCCTGGGAGATAGTGGTGACAAAGAGGTGGTTAATAGCATCCTTCTTTTAACTATCATGCCTCAGTAATTTTTCCCTTTGGTTATGATATCTTTTTTCCTCCAAGCTTTTGACATACAGCTTGGTGGGATTGAAAGGGCATCCATTTTACAGTTTAATTTAAGAGAACTGTTATTTTTATGATAGAGCCTTTCTACTTATATATATGTTATACATCTCTGTTTACCTAGTTCTTCTGTGTGCTTCTATCATGTTATAATTTATTCTATAAAGATATTACTTAGCCTTTTTGAGATTTATTCCAAGAATTATTCTCATGTTTATTATAATATGAATGAGATATTTATAAATATATAGGGCTATTGTTGATAAATATTGATTTTTGCATGTTGATTTCCCATACAAAAACTTACTAAACTATTCTATTTCCTCTCATAGATTCTTTTGGAGGTTCTCTTCCATACTTTAGGTAGAGAAGTATATTGTCTTTGTATAATAAATATAGTAATAATAGTCATTACTAAATTTGCATTGACAATATAGTGGAGGACAGAGGAGTCTGACATGCTAATCCATAGGGTCTCAAAAAGTCGGACACAACTTAGTGATTGAATAACAACAAAAATATATTGTGAAATCATTGTGTGCATGTGTGTGTACTCAGTTGCTCGGTTGTATGGTTTATTTATTTTGTGTGATCAGACATTTAGGATCTTACCTCATAGCAAATGTCACATGTACAGTGAAGTATTATTAATTATGGTCATCTTTCTGTATATTATATCTCTAGCAGTTATTTAACTTATAATTGGAAGTTTCCACACTTTTACCCCATCACCTATTTTTTCCTAACCCTCAGGCTCTGGTAGCCATCATACTACTACTTACATACATTTGGGTTTTTAGATTCTGTATATGAACGAGAAACTATAGTATCCATTTCTCTGACTTATTTCACTTAGTCTTAAATTTTTGGCAGGATTTACTTCTTTTTTAAAATACTTCCAATAGGCTACTGGAGACTTCCCTGGTGACTCAGACGGTAAAAGCATCTGCCTACAATGCGGGAAACCTGGGTTCGATCCCTTGGTTGGGAAGATCCTCTGGAGAAGGAAATGGCAGCCCACTCCAGTATTCTTGCCTGGAAAATCCTATGGACAGAGGAGCCTGGCAGGCTGCAGTCCATGGGGTCACAGCGAGTCAGACACTACTGAGCGACTTCTGTATTACGTATGCTACTGGAGAAGAGCAGAGAAATAACTCCAGAAAGAATGAAGAGGCTTCACCAAAGTGAAAACAACAACCAGTTGTGTAAATGTCTGGTGGTGAAAGTAAAGTCTGATTCTGTAAAGAACAATATTGCATAAGAACTTGGACTGTTAGGTCCATGAATCAAGATACATTGGAAGTGATCAAACAGGAGATGGCAAGAGTGAACATTGAAATTTTAAGAATCAGTGAAATAAAATGAGCAGAATGGGTGAATTTAATTCAGATGACCATTATATCAACTACTGTGGGCAAGAATCACTTAGAAGAACTGGAGTAGCTCTCATAGTCAATAAAAGAGTCTGAAATGCAGTACTTGGGTACAAACTCAAAAATGACAGAAAGATCTCTGTTTCCAAGGCAAGCCATTCAATATCACAGTAATCCAAGTCTATACACCAATGACTAATGTTGAAGAAATGGAAGATGAATGATTCTATGAAGACCTACAAGACTTTCTAGAACTAACACCAAGAAAAGATATAATTTTAATCATAGGGGACTGGAATGCAAAAGTAGGACATCAAGAGATACCCGGAGTAACAGGCAAGTTTGGTCTTGGAGTACAAAATGAAGCAGGGCAAAGGCTAACAGAGATTTGCCAAGAGAACTCACTCATTATAGCAAGCACACTCTTCCAACAAACTAATGTTGAAGAAATGGAAGATGAATGATTCTATGAAGACCTACAAGACTTTCTAGAACTAACACCAAGAAAAGATATAATTTTAATCATAGGGGACTGGAATGCAAAAGTAGGACATCAAGAGATACCCGGAGTAACAGGCAAGTTTGGTCTTGGAGTACAAAATGAAGCAGGGCAAAGGCTAACAGAGATTTGCCAAGAGAACTCACTCATTATAGCAAGCACACTCTTCCAACAGCACAAAAAACAACTCTATACATGGACATCACCAGATGATTGATATGAAAATCAGACTGATTATAATCTTTGCAAGCAAAGGTGGAGAAGCTCTATACACTCAGCATAAATGAGACCAGGAGCTGACTATGGCTCACATCATGAACTCCTTATTTCCAAATTCAGACTTAAAATGAAAAAAAGTAGGAAAAGCCACTAGGCCATTCAGGTATGTTGCTGCTGCTGCTAAGTCACTTCAGTCGTGTCCAACTCTGTGTGACCCCATAGACAGCAGTCCATCAGGCTCCCCCGACCCTAAGATTCTCCAGGCAAGAACACTGGAGTGGGTAAGACCTAAAGCAAATCCCTTACAATTATAAAATGAAAGTGACAAATAGATTCAAGGGATTAGATCTGATACACAGAGTGCCTGAAGAACTATGGACAGAGATTCATAGCATTGTACAAGAGGTGGCATCAAAATCATCCCAAAGAAATAGAAGTGCAAAAAGGCAAAATGGATGTCTGAGGAGGCCTTACAAATAGCCAAGGAAAGAAGAGAAGTGAAAGGCAAAGGAGAAAGGGAAAGATATTTACATGTGAATGTAAAGAATAGCAAAGAAATAAGAAAGCCTTCCTAAGTGATGAATGCAAAGAAATAGAGGAAATCAATAGAATGGGAAAGGCTAGAGATCTCTGCAAGAAAATTAGAGATACCAAGGGAATGTTTCATGCAAAGATGGGTACAAGAAAGTACAGAAATGCTATGGATGTAAGAGAAACAGAAGATATTAAGAGTTGGCAAAATACACTGAAAAACTATACAAAAGAACACTTCATGACCCAGATAATCATGATGGTGTGATCACTCACCTAGAGCCAGACATCCTGGAGTGCAAAGTCAACTGGCCTTAGGAAGCACCACTATGAACAAGGCTAGTGGAGTTGATGAAATTCCAGCTAAGCTATTTCAAATCCTAAAAGATGATACTGCTAAAGTGCTGCCCTCAATATGCCAGCAAATTTAGAAAACACAACAGTGGCCACAGGACTGGAAAAGGTCAGCTTTCATTTGTATCCCAACAAAAGGTGGTGCCAAAGAATGTTCATCAGTTCAGTTCAGTTCAGTCACTCAGTTGTGTCCAACTCTTTGCGACCCCATGAATCGCAGCACGCCAGGCCTCTCTGTCCATCACCAACTCCTGAAGTTCAACCAGACTCACGCCCATGGAGTCAGTGATGCCATCCAGCCATCTCATCCTTGGTTGTCCCCTTCTCCTCCTGCCCTCAATCCCTCCCAGCATCAAAGTTTTTTCCAATGAGTCAACTCTTCACATGAAGTGGCCAAAGTACTGGAGCTTCAGCTTCAGCATCATTCCTTCCAAAGAAATTCCAGGGCAGATCTCCTTCAGAATGGACTGGTTGGATCTCCTTGCAGTACAAGGGACTCTCAAGAGTCTTCTCCAACACCACAGTTCAAAAGCATCAATTCTTCAGTGCTCAGCCTTCTTCACAGTCCAACTTTTACATCCATACATGACCACAGGAAAAACCATAGCCTTGACTAGACAGACCTTATTTGGCAAAGTAATATCTCTGCTTTTGAGTATGCTATCTAGGTTGGTCATAACTTTTCTTCCAAGGAGTAAGCGTCTTTTAATTTCATGGCTGCAGTCACTATCTGCAGTGATTTGGGAGCCAAGAAAAATAAAGTCTGATACTGTTTCCACTGTTTCCCTGTCTATTTCCCATGAAGTGATGGGACTGGATGCCATGATCTTCGTTTTCTGAATGTTGAGCTTTAAGGCAACTTTTTCACTCTCCTCTTTCACTTTCATCAAGAGGCTTTTCAGCTCCTCTTCACTTTCTGCCATAAGGGTGGTGTCATCTGCATATCTGAGGTTATTGATATTTCTCCCAGCAATCTTCATTCCAGCTTGTGTTTCTTCCAGTCTAGCGTTTTTCATGATGTACTCTGCATAGAAGTTAAATAAGCAGAGTGACAATATACAGCCTTGATGTACTCCTTTTCCTATTTGGAACCAGTCTGTTCCATGTCCAGTTCTCACTGTTGCTTCCTGACCTGCATACAGATTTCTCAAGAGGCAGGTTAGGTGGTCTGGTATTTCCATCTCTCTCAGAATTTTCCACAGTTTATGTGATCCACACAGTCAAAGGCTTTGGCATAGTCAATAAAGCAGAAATAGATGTTTTTCTGGAAGTCTCTTGTTTTTTCCATGATCCAGTGGATGTTGGCAATTTGATCTCTGGTTCCTCTGCCTTTTCTAAAACCAGCTTGAACATCTGGAAGTTCACGGTTCATGTATTGCTGAAGCCTGGCTTGGAGAATTTTGAGCATGCATACTACCACACAGTTGCACTCATTTCACATGCTAGCAAAGCAATGCTCAAAATTCTCCAAGCTAGGCTTCAACAGTACATGAACTGAGAACTTCGTGTTCAAGAAGGGTTTAGAAAAGGCAGAGGAGCCATAGATCAAATTGCCAACATCTGTTGGATCATAGAAAAAGCAAGAGAATTCCAGAAAAATATCTGACTCATTCACTGATACACTAAAACCTTTGACTGTGTGGATCACAACAAACTGTGGAAAATTCTGAAAGAGATGGAATACCAGACCAACTTACCTGCCTTCTGAGAAACCTACATGCAAGTTAAGAAGCAACAGTTAGAACTAGACATGAAATAGACTGGTTCCAAATTGGGAAGGAGTACCTCAACGCTGTATATTGTCACCCTGTTTATTTAACTTATATGCAGAGTTGCTAAATGCCAGGCTGGAAGAAACACAAGCTGGAATCAAGATTGATGGGAGAAATGTCAATAACCTTGCATATGGAGATGACAATATCCTTATGGTAGAAAGTGAAGAGGAACTATAGAGCCTCTTGATGAAGGTGAAGAGGAGAGTGAAAAAGATGGCTTAAAAACATTCAGAAAATGAAGATCACTTCATGGCAAATAGATGGAGAAACAATGGAAATGGTGACAGAGTTTATTTTCTTGGGCTCCAAAATCACTGTAGATGGTGACTGCAGCCGTGAAATTAAAAGACACTTGTTCCTTGGAAGAAAAGCTGTGCCTAACCTAGACAGAATGTTAAAAAGCAGAGACATTATTTTGCCAATAAAGGTCCATATAGTCTTTTCAGTAGTCATAAAACCTACATGCAAGTCAAGAAGCAACAGTTAGAACTGGACATGAAATAGACTGGTTCCAAATTGGGAAGGAGTACCTCAAGGCTGTATATTGTCACCCTGTTTATTTAACTTATATGCAGAGTACATCTTGCTAAATGCCAGGCTGGAAGAAACACAAGCTGGAATGAAGATTGCTGGGAGAAATATCAATAACCTTGCATATGGAGATGACAATATCCTTATGGTAGAAAGTGAGGAGGAACTAAAGAGCCTCTTGATGAAGGTGAAGAGGAGAGTGAAAAAGATGGCTTAAAAGCATTCAGAAAATGAAGATCACTTCATGGCAAATAGATGGAGAAACAATGGAAATGGTGACAGACTTTATTTTCTTGGGTTCCAAAATCACTGTAGATGGTGACTGCAGCCATGAAATTAAAAGACACTTGTTCCTTGGAAGAAAAGCTATGCCTAACCTAGACAGAATGTTAAAAAGCAGAGACATTATTTTGCCAATAAAGGTCCATATAGTCTTTTCAGTAGTCATACTCCAGTATTCTTGCCTGGAGAACCCCATGGACAGAGGAGCCTGGTGGGCTACAGTCCATGGGGTCGCAAAGAGTCAGACACAACTGAGCGACTTCACTTACTAGCATGTGAGACAAGTGCAATTGTGTGGTAGTTTGAGAATTCTTTGGCATTACCTTTCTTTGGGATTGGAATGAAAACTGACCTTTTCCAGTCCCATGGCCACTGCTGAATTTTCCAAATTTGCTGGCATATTGAATGCAGCACTTTCACAGCATCATCTTTCAGTATTTGAAATAGCTCAACTGGAATTCCATCACCTCCACTAGCTTTGTTCGTAGTGATGCTTCCTAAGGCCCACTTGACTTCACATTCCAGGATGTCTGGCTCTAGGTGAGTGATCACACCATCGTGATTATCTGGGTCATGAAGATCTTTTTTGTACAGTTCTTCTGTGTATTCTTGCCACCTCTTCTTAATATCTTCTGCTTCTGTTGGGTCCATACCATTTCTGTCCTTTATTGAGCCCATCTTTGTATAAAATGTTCCCTTGGTATCTCTAATTTTCTTGAAGAGATCTCTAGTCTTTCCCATTCTATTGTTTTCTTCTATTTCTTTGCATTGATCAGGGTAACTAGCAGGAAACCCAGAACTTTGCTTTAAATACAGNCTCTTCTTAATATCTTCTGCTTCTGTTAGGTCCAGACCATTTCTGTCCTTTATCGAGCCCATCTTTGCATGAAATGTTCCCTTGGTATCTCTAATTTTCTTGAAGAGATCTCTAGTCTTTCCCATTCTGTTCTTTTCCTCTATTTCTTTGCATTGATAGCTGAGGAAGGCTTTTTTATCTCTTCTTGCTATTCTTTGGAACTCTGCATGCAGATGCTTATATCTTTCCTTTTCTCCTTTGCTTTTCACCTCTCTTCTTTTCACAGCTATTTGTAAGGCCTCCCCAGACAGCCATTTTGCTTTTGCATTTCTTTCCCATGGGGATGGTCTTGATCCCTGTCTCCTGTACAATATCACGAACCTCTGTCCTTAGTTCATCAGGCACTCTATCTATCAGATCAAGTTCCATATCTATTTCTCACTTACACTGTATAATCATAAGGCATTTGATTTAGGTCATACCTGAATGGTCTAGTGGTTTTCCCTACTTTCTTCAATTTAAGTCTGAATTTGGCAATAAGGAGTTCATGATCTGAGCCACAGAAATTTTCACTATCACACATTATATATAGAAAGTCAAAATAGGAAGTATATGAGAGCAGCATAAAACCATTTCACACACAAAATATGCTTCCTTCTGATATGAAACATTGTAAAAAAATTTTAAATGTGAGTCATCTTTGCCTGGATTTTGACAATAATAATATTAATATAATACATGGTTTTATATGGTATACCTTTGTGCTATTTTTAATCAGGCCATGCAAACACAGATGTAAATTATGGCCAAACAATCTTCAAAACTGCTGCCTGCCAGGCTCCTCTGTCCACGGAATTCTCCAAGCAAGAATACCGGAGTAAGTAGCTGTTGTCTTCTTCAAGTGATCTTCTAAACCCAGGGATCAAATCCAGGTCTCTCACACTGCAGGTGAATCCTTTACAATCTGAGCCACCAGTGAAGACTAATGAAGCAATCTTCAGAAGGGGCTTCCCTGGTACCTCAGCTGGTTAAGAATCCGCCTGCAATGCAGGCGACCTTGGTTTGATTCCTCGGTCAGAAAGATCCGCAGAAGAAGGGATAGGCTACCCACTCCAGTATTCTTGGGCTTCCCTGGTGGCTCAGCTGGTAAAGAGTACGCCTGCAATGTGGGAGACCTGGGTTCGATCCTTGGTTTAGAAAGATCCCCTGGAGAAGGGAAAGGCTACCCACTCCAGTATTCTGGTCTGGAGAATTCCACGGACTGTATAGTTCATGAGGTTACAAAGAGTTGGACACAACTGAGCGACTTTCACTCATTCACTAACATTCAAAGATTGGGAATATACTTTGAGCTCCAGAAATTCCCATTCGAGCTAGGGTGCTGCTCTACAATAGGACTTAAGGTAAGAAATTCTAAATTGGCTTGCTATACTTTATTCTGGATCAGATAGTAAAGCGCCTGCCTACAATGCGGGAGACCTGGGTTGGGAAGATCTCATGGAGAAGGAAATGGCAACCCACTCCAGTATTCTTGCCTGGAAAATCCCACAGACAGTGGAACCTGGTAGGCTACAGTCCATGGAGTCGCAAAGAGTTGGACACAACTGAGCAACTTCACTTTCACTTCACTTTATTCTCAGCTTGCCAGAGACTGAAAAAGAACCATCATCTCCTCTCTAAAGCTGATGCACCTTGCCAATTACCACATAGGTTCCTAATCTGAAATAATGTGTGAGCTGTGGTCCTTTTTAGATAGAAATTTTAAATTCATCCCTCACAGCGCACTTCATGATAATACGGCATATGTGTAATTCCTTAGCAGCTTTGCCAAATGTCTTTTCTCTGAGTGCAGTACATGTACACATATAGGATTCACAAGGCCCTATCAAGTCCCCCAGACTCTAGTTCCAATACTAAAAAAGCAGATGCCATCATCTGTTGTTCAGTAAAAGGGACTACGTTTCCTCCCTGGATTGGGAGGGTTTGGGTTTTCTGCTTCTAAGGGCCTTGCCTCTCTATTCCCTGTCTAAGGTACTTAAATGCTATCACCACCACCACCATCATATGTTCATGAACCATATCTGCACCCCATCCTTGTAATGCTGACATTAAATGTCTGGGAAAGAAAAGGGTGTCAACAGAGCAGAGGAAAAAATGGCTAGGAAAGAGGTTTTGAACTTATGCCATTTTACTCAGCATATCATCTATGTTTCTCACATTCTGTCATTCTTTTGATAAATCCTTCTTATAACCATCTCACTAGAAGGCTGACAAATACAAAGATGAACATAAAATAAGGTCACTGAGTCAGTTCAAATGTCATCTTTCATATAAGATTTTATCATTATTTCAACCATGCTGCCATTATACAAAATATTTCTGAATTCTTTTAGAAGAAGCTCCTTCACAAACAAGAATGCTATTTTCATTATTTTATGTAACATTGGTATACCGACCAGTTAACCAGATTGACTACTACTTTTATGTAGTAAATTCAGCTTTTAGTTAAAAACAGTAATGACAGCAATGACAATTATTAATTATATTAGCTACCATTTATCAATCACTTATTATGTAATGGGTTGTACAAGGCACTTTGCATAATTATCTCATTTTATTAACTTGATCATAATTTCTAATTTATTCATAGTTCAAAAATAAAAATTATCTAAAAGGATGGAGATTTGGTTCCATGTTTAGACGTTTAGACAAATGTATCACCAAATTTGAAGGTGGCTGTAAAGAGGCTCTGAAAGCATTGTGAACAAAATATACAGCTTTCTCAAGTGAAGTCTGTCACCTATCACCTTATTTTATGTTCATCTATGTATCTGTCAATTTCCAATGAGATGGTTTTAAGAAGTAGATTATAAGGAATGTGGAATGACATGTTGAATACTCACCAGGGTATATAAGTTCTGATACACTACTTTAAAAATGTGTGTGTGTATCCACGATATATAATAATAACACACACAAAGTGTGTATACTTTCTATACTGTCTTGGAAGCAAGCTCTCTTAAAGTATAACGACAGGCTGTACACTATCAGTATTTTGAAAGCAATAAATAGAAACAACAATCCATGCAGACATTTAAAGACATTTAAACACGCCCATGTTCTCAATTTTAATAAGAAAGGAATTTACTCTTTTAGTCCGGTCTCTGTACTATTCCCAGATATATCTGAACCAAGAGAAATGCCAGCAGGAGACTGTCGTCCAGTGAAGCCAGATGAAGAAAAAGAGAGTCCATATGGTTCAAAATTGAGAACTAGAATTTTGAAACAAAAACAGAGGTTCATATTTAAAACAAAGCAACAATTATGGGAAAAAAAGCAAAAATTATCAAAGGCACCATTTAATACGAAATAAAATAACTGAATACTAGGATTCGGTGACAATTCTTAAATTGGAAAGGGTTTGGGAAATAATCTAATCAAATATTTATAGTAATAATAATAACAAAGCAGCTATTATTTGTTGAATCTCTACTACAGTTTTCAGACAATTAGTTTATCAAAGACAAACAGTCTTTCATTTTTTTGCCTCCCTTCAAAGCTAAAAACAATTCAACCAGGAAAGACAACTGATAAGTCAGGTCTACTGAAAAGTTGCTCTTCTCATGCAAAAATGTTTAATGAACTATGAATGAAGATCTCACTATGTTTTTGTTTCACAAATGCTCTTAGGCACATTCCTGTACCAACTGGACTGATGGAACCCTCAATGTAAAACCTCCCTTACTGACAAAGAACAAGGTTTACCCAGATTCAGATTTCTTTGAGTCTGTATACCCAAATGATTCATCCAGAGCCACAAAATTCATATTGTGATTGTGGTAGACCACATATTGATATCCACTCTCCTCTTCTTTATAAGGTATAGAACCCTCCATTCTTAACTAGGTAAATAACATTTCCAGACTCTTCTACCATATGACTGAATTCTGACCAATGAAATTATATGCACATTTTGTGCACAACTTCTGGAAGGAATCCTCCTGAAAGAAAAAAAAACTTCCTCTCTTCCTTCCTCTTTTATGTTCATAAAGCCATCATCAATACTAGGCTGCCTACTTCCAGATTTCTTTAATGGGAAAAAGCAATACCCTGTGCCTTGCATAAGGCCCTGTTTTCTAGTATGTTATTTAACTAAATTTAATCTTAAATGGCACATTATCTCTTTGGATTGACTATTTACAATACAAAGTCAAGTTGCTCAGTCGTGTCTGACTCTTGGCGACCCATGGTCTGCAGACTGCCAAGCTCCTCCATCCATCAGATTTTCCAGGCAAGAATACCAGAGTGGTTTGCCACTAAAGACCTTCTTAAATAATAAAAAGTATCTCAGAAAACAAAATGTAAACTTCTGCAATTATTATCCTCTTTACAAATGAGGAAACTGGTCAAGAGCCTACAATGAAGACACCCAAGAGTACCAAGACAAGAAATGAAAGAGGCAGACTCAACATCAGATACTCTGGTTCCAGAACTGTACCCTCAATCATATTACACACTGTCTCCTTCAAAAGAACACCACCTAATCTAAAGTGTACTAAATAAATCAGCCTGTTTGTTAGCTAAATGAAAGATATAGAAGAGAACTACTTCTCAGTAGAAAAAAATAATGGGCTCATTAATAATCAAGAGAACCAGTTCTTGATGTAGGTTGGGTGTTAACTAGATTGTGAAATAGAACTTTCTTTTGTCTGTAAAGTGAAGATCAGCAGTTTCCAAGATAACCAAGAATAAACTGACTTCACAGAATCTATAAATCTTTTTTAACCCACAACCAGGCTTTCAGAGACACAGATACAAAAGGTATAGGAGTAAGACTCAAAAATCTGTATCATTTTTTCAAAACTCTCTTTGTGATTCTGATTCTTAATCATTTTTAGAAACCACTTGTCTAAGTCTTTCTAAGGTCCTTTTCAGCTATAATATCCTCTCATTTTAAGCTTTCAAATCATCTGGTTTAACCTTCTATCCCATATTGGTCTCTTTTAAATAGCATCCGTGACAGTCAGCCATCCAGCCTCTGCAATGACACTTCAGTAATAGTAGAGCTCAAGAAATGTTTCAAGAATTTAAGACATTAAGATAAGAAGTTTAAGCAAAGACCAGAAAGAATTCAAAATTAGAGGTAAAAAGTTGAAAATACAGGGGAAGAAAAGACTAGACATGAAAGAGGACAATATTTGGAGAATAGTCAGATAAAATTCTGATTGTGATACAGAAGAATTAAAGATTGTCATCTAAGAAAGGCTGAGAAAGGCTTAACATTGAGAATAACATTCAAACCACATTATTTTCAGTAAGTGAAAATTTCTCAAGATTCTTACAGAGATAAATTACTAGAGAGACAAAAATTGGAGAGAGTTAACTAGATGAATATGTGCAAACTGAGGAGAGGAAGAGAATAATGCTATACAGAGAGTCAGGAGAAGACAGAAGATGGCTGAACTAAAACTTAACGGACATGTAGAAGTTAACCAGATGAAGGGCAAGTCATACAGAAGAGAAAGCATGAGCCAGAAGCAGAGAGAGTCCTTGGGAGTTGGGAGCTACCAAGAGAAATCCAGGTGAGAAATAAAAATATAAACTATCCTAAAAGTGAGTCACTCAGTTGTGTCCGACTCTTTGCGACCCCATGGACTATACAGTTCATGGAATTCTCCAGGCCAGAATACTGGAGTGGGTAGCCTTTCCCTTCTCCAGGGGATCTTCCCAACCCAGGGATCAAACCCAGGTCTCCGACATTGCAGGCGGATTCTTTACCAGCTGAGCCACAAGGGAAGCCCATAAACTATCCTGGGCATAAGTAATTCAATATTTAACTTGGTTGTATCCTTCACAACTTTAAGGCCTTGACTATATGCACATTCCTTCTTTATCTAATCTTGTACAGCAGTTCTTTTATACCTTGATCATTTGGCTATACTTCTCTGACTACCCTCAGCTATTATTAATTTTATTTTTTGACAGACCAACAAACAGTCTCAACTTGATGTGGTTTTCAAAAATCCTTAATTTTGTAGACAGGAGTTGCTGCTGCTGCTGTTCAGTTATTAAGTGGTGTCCAACTCTTTGTGACCCCACAGACTGCATGCAGCATGACAGGCTTCCTTGTCCTCCACTATCTCCTGAAGTTTGCTCAAACTCATTGAGTCGGTGATGCTCTCTAACCAGCCCATCTTCTCCTGTCCCCTTCTCCTTTTATCTTCAATCTTTTCCAGCATCGGAGTCTTTTCCAATGACTCAGCTTTTCACATCAGATGGTTAAAGTACTGGAGCTTCAGCATCAGTCCTTCCAATGAATATTCAGGGTAGAATTCCTTTAGGATTGACTGGTTTGATCTCCTTGCTGTCCAGGGGACTCTCAAGAGTCTTCTCCAGGACAATTCAAAACCATCAATTCTTCAGTGCTCAGCTTAAGGTCCAACTCTCACATCTGTACAGGACTACTGGAAAAACCATAGCTTTGACTACATGGACCTTTGTTGGCAAAGTGATACCTCTGCTTTTTAATATGTCGTCTAGGTTTATCATAGCTTTCCTTCCAAGGAGCAAGTGTCTTTTAATTTCATGGCTGCAGTTACTGTCCACAGTGATTCTGGAGTTCAAGAAAATAAAATCATTGCTTCCATTTTTTTTCCCATCTATTTGCTATGAAGTGATAGGACTGGATGCCATTATCTTTTTTTTTTAACAGAATAATCCACACTGATTCTTCAATGTTTCTCTTGGGTACAAACTGGTAGTAAGTTTGTTCCTCACTATCCCACCTATTTCTGCCAATTTTTAGTATCTTACAATATTTTCCTGAGATTTGTTGTTAACATGCTTGGCATTTTTCTACCCAAGAGATTGAAGTACTGTATCCCTCATAAAAGTGACATTTAACTATAAATTATTTACAAAAATTTCAAACAAGATCAGCATCAGAACCAATTGACACTTGAAAGATTCCAGAATTAACAACTTTTTAGGCTGAAAATACCTATTTTTCACCAACTTTTTACTTCCTGTCATTGCCATCAAATCAAAAGATACATGATTTTATAACTTACCCTCAAGTACTTACTAAAGTACTTACTATGTCCTGTCTTGTAACTGATTCCCTTTCCATGATGGAACAGACAGTCTAGGCTCATGAAATTTCAATTCTACCTTAAAGAACTTTTAAGAAATAGATTTGGAAGGAGAGGGGAAGAGCCTAATTTGACAGTTTAACTCCATTTATAACGATGAACCTATGATTAAAACTGTACTGGGCAAAATAATACACTAGCTTGCAGAGTTTCGGGGCTATTATATTTGTCTCAGCCACTTAACTTATTTTAAGAAAGAAGTCAGGGAGTGCAAGAAATTAGACCCCTTGTTCTACCTCCCCTTCCCTATTCTAGCCTTGAATTGCAGTAATAACAGCAACTGATGGGGAATTCCTGGTGGTCAGTGGCTAGGGCTGTGCGCTTCTGCTGCAGGGAGCACAAATTCAATCCCTGATGAGGAACTAAGATCCCATATGCCATAAGCCACAGCCAAAAAAAAAAAGAGCAACTTATAACCCGCAAACATTTGAAAATAAGGAAATATGGCAACTGGACCATGTCTCCCACTCTGGAACTCTGCATTTTTCACTTTGTGCCTTGGCTACCATAAGACATGCACTACAGTCAGAGGTTGGGTAATTATAATTTAAAATTTTTATTTCCCCCTCTATATATTCTATCAATATATGAGGGTTAAATAAGAAGGAAACTGATTACCCTTTGACAGAAAATTGAACTTTCTACACCATTAGGTATCACTGTACAAAATAACGTATTAAACTATAAAGAGAGCTGAGCACCAAAGAATTGATGCTTTTGAACTGTGGTGTTGGAGAAGACTCTTGAGAGACCCCTGGACTGCAAGGAGATCCAACCAGTCCATCCTAAAGGAGATCAGTCCTGAGTGTTCATTGGAAGGACTGATGTTGAAGCTGAAACTCCAATACTTTGGCCACCTGATGTGAAGAGTTGACTCATTGGAAAAGACCATGATGCTGGGAAAGATTGAGGGCAGGAGGAGAAGGGGACGACAGAGGACGAGATGGTTGGATGGCATCACCAACTCAATGGACATGGGTTTGGGTGGACTCTGGGTGTTGGTGGACAGGGAGGCTTGGCATGCTGCAGTTCATGGGGTCACAAAGAGTCGGACGTGACTGAGCGACTGAATTGAACTGAAACCTTAAAAGAGAAAATACTTCTACTTCTGCAAAAAAATACCATCAAGCCAATTATATAAATGTTTATACTTTTTGGTTTCATCATAGGATTATCCATTTACTTGAACTTATATGCCTAGCACAGAGCCTGAATTAACAAGTACTCAACAAAATCATTAAAGAATGAATAGAAGGCAATGGCACCCCACTCAAGTACTCTTGCCTGGAAAATCTCATGGATGGAGGAGCCTGGTAGGCTGCAGTCATGGGACTGCTAAGAGTTGGACATAGCTGAGCAACTTCACTTTCACTTTTCACTTTCATGCATTGGAGAAGGAAAGGGCAACCCACTCCAGTATTCTTGCCTGGAAAATCCCTGGGACAGGGGAAGCTGGTAGGCTGCCATCTATGGGGTTGCACAGAGTCAGACACGACTGAAGTAACTTAGCAGCAGCAGCAGCAGAACAAAAAAGGACCTTTTAGCATTAAACTTTTTAGTATTAACATTCTGAATTCCTGTATATATGTCAATGGTCTCCCTTTATTCATATCCCATCTACCATCAAATATTTCTATAATCTCCTCTTGACTAAAATCATGAGAGAAGTCTTTCCCTGACACCCTACATTTTTAAAATATAAAGTTATTATTTACTTTCCTAGCCATTACTAAACTCACTGATTAGATATACAAGATTGTTCAGAATGAAAATGAAACTCACTAGTCCATAGTAACCAGTAACCATTTTTTTTCTGAAGCTTTTCTGCAGATATGCTCACAGGAACATCTGTCAGCCCTTTAGTACAGTGACCAACATGATAATTCTACCTTCAAGTTCTTTTAAAATTATAAGATGATCTGAGGCACTTATGTACATGAAACCTATGACTTTTGGAACCCCTCTTTTTTTTTCCTGTTTACCCCAAATAAGGCCTGGGTGAACAAGTCACAAGCAGATTTAAAGAAGAACAATAAATCTTCTCAGTTATATACTTACATGACTATGATATCAATTGCATGCAAAAAATGTCCCTACGATGTAACTTATTATAAACTCATGAAAAATTACCTTTTTCCTGAGAAAGCTTTTCCTCCTGCCGTTGGTGGTGAGGTTTGTAAGGCGCTGCCCCTTGTGTTAGTTCTTCAGCCACAAAACCATCCAAAAAAGATAAGGAAGCATCTACCTAAGTAAAGCAAAAATTAGGAATTAAAACAATTAGCCTACACAGTAGACTTCACAATCATATAAGTACTTTTAGCCCACATTTCCTAAAAATAATTTTTAATGAAAAACAGAACTTCAATTCTAAATTGCTACTCAACTCTCTAGCTTTTTGAAACACCAATAATCAAATCCCTCAGCTCTATGAATCTAACAATTTAACTCATTTGCACTTATTATTAATTCACTACACTGCAGAATACATTTTTGAGCATCCAATATATTAAAGAATCATGTTGGATGCTAATCATTCAGAAAAGGGAAGGCACAAGACCTGCCCTCATGAGACTTGTGACTTACTAGAGGAGAAGACATATACACTATGAGCTATACTGTCTTCATTAGTTTCCTCCAGCTGGGGGCTAAAAACAAGGTGGTGGCAAAGGCTAGCTCCTTCTGGAGGCTCCAGGAGAGAATAGGTTCCTTGTCTCTTTCTAGAGGCATTCCTCAGCTTGTGGCTGTATCACTCCAATCTCTGCTTCTCTTGTTACTTTGCCTTTTCCTCTCTGACTTCTTGCCTCACTTTTACAAAGACACTTTATGATTATATCATGCCTACTCAGATAATCCACATTAATCTCCCCATTACAAAATTATTAATCAAACCTACAAAGTCCCTTTTAGCACATAAAGTAATATATGCACAGGCTCTGGGCTTCTCAGGTAGCACTAGTGGTAAAGAACCCATCTGAGAATGGAGTTGTAAGAGACACGGGTTTGATCCCTGGGTCAGGAAGATGCCCTGGAGGAGGGCATGACAACCCACTCTAGAATTCTTGCCTGGAGAATTCCATGGACAGAGGAGTCTGGTGGGCTATAGACCATGGGGTTGCAGAGTCAGACACAACTGAAGCAACTTAGCACACACACACACAGGCACAGGCTCCAGGGATTAAGATGTGAATATCTTGGGGAGGGCTGTTATCCAGCCTCTCACACTGATTTCACTATCCTATTCCTTTCAACAGCAACAGTTCAATAGCAACAGTTAGAACCGGACATGGACAGTTTGGTCCATGTCCAGTTTGGTCCATGGAACAGATTGGTTCCAAACAGGAAAAGGAGTACGTCAAGGCTGTATAATGTACCCTGCTTATTTAACTTATATGCAGAGTACATCATGAGAAACGCTGGGCTGGAAGAAGCACAAGCTGGAATCACGATTGCCGGAAGAAATATCAATAACCTCAGATAGGCAGATGACACCACCCTTAGGGCAGAAAGTGAAAAAGAACTAAAAAGCCTCTTGATGAAAGTGAAAGAGGAGAGTGAAAAAGTTGGCTTAAAACTCAACATTTAGAAAACTAAGATCACGGCATCCAGTCTCATCACTTTATGGCAAATAGATGGGGAAACAGTAGAAACAGTGGCTGACTTTATTTTTCTGGGCTTAAAAACCACTGCAGATGGTGACTGCAGCCATGAAATTAAAAGACGCTTACTCCTTGGAAGCAAAGTTACAACCAACCTAGACAGCATATTAAAAAGTAGAGACATTACTTTGCCAACATAGGTCTGTCTAGTCAAGGCTATGGTTTTTCCAGTGGTCATGTACAGATGTGAGTTGGACTATAAAGAAAGCTGAGCACAGAAGAACTGATGCTTTTGAACTGTGGTGTTGGAGAAGACTCTTAAAAATCCCTTGGATTGTAAGGAGATCCAACCAGTCCATCCTAAAGGAGATCAGTCCTGGGTGTTCATTGGAAGGACTAATGTTGAAGCTAAAACTCCAATACTTTGGCCACCTGATGTGAAGAGCTGACTCACTGGAAAAGACCCTGATGCTGGGAAAGATTGAGGGCAGGAGGAGAAGGGGACGACAGAGGACAAGATGGTTGGATGGCATCACTGACTCAATGGACATGGGTTTGGGTAGACTCCAGGAGTTGGTGATAGACAGGGAGGCCTGGCGTGTTGCGGTTCATGGGTTCGCAAAGAGTCGACACGACTGAGCAACTAAACTGAACTGAACTAATTCCTTTCTACCTAGAAATGTTTCTTCACAAATCTGTGGAAAACTAACTTAATTTCAACAAAGTACAAGAATAGACAGGTTAAATGAAAAGAAATAAAGAAATTTAAAAAAGTAAGAAGGAGAAAAAGAGAAATTAAGTGAGAAAGGAAAAGAGGATACAGCAATAACAACCTCAGAAACCACAAATCTGCTTCTCCTGATTTAGCTAAGTATATACAATTAGCTCAGATAATTTATAAATGCAGGTAATTCTCAAAAATTTAATTGGCATCTCACACTCTGAATTTGAAAAAGTTTTGTTCTGATAAGATTCTTAAATAGATGAAGCTATGTCATCATCATTCTCTTTCACTGATAGAAAGAGAAGTAGAGTTACTAACTAGCTTAATAGCATATGTATTCATACAGTCTCAGGAATGTTAAACCAAGGCCTCTGCCCATGAGGAGCTAATGAAAAAAATTAATGAACAAAGGTTCAAAATGAATACAAGCCATGAATGTGCTCAGTCACTTTGGTCATGCCCGACTCTTTGCAACCCTATCCACTATTGCCAGGTTCCTCTGTCCATGGGATTCTTCAGGTAAGAATACTGGAATGACATTTCCTCCTCCAGGAGATCTCCCTCACCAGAGATCAAACCTGCATCTCCATCTGAATCGTAATTAGTGGGAATGCCCATCCTCTTCTCTAGAATATGGCATCTAACATAAAAATCTGAAAAATCTGACTTTCTCCTTGAAGTTTACAGATTTATACCAATCTGAGGGAGAACTCGAAGTGAAATCTAACTAAGTGCTTTGCCTAAAAGGGGCAGGTGCTGAAAGCAGGTAGGAGAAGGAAAGATGAGTGATCAGTTTCCAAAGTAGTCAAGATTTAGATGGTAGATGCATAAAATAAAATGGAGAAAATTTTTTCTTACATTCTCAAAGACAGTAATAATAAAATGATATATTAGAGACATTCGAAGGAGATAAATTTTTAATTTCTCAAATTACTATATGTTAAAAGAGATTGTCACAGAATATAAACCCCTTCCACAGCAGTTCTCCAGAACAGATTAGTCTTCCTTACTATTTAGGATCACTACTGAACTAGAGGAGAAAGGAGAAACAGAGGATGAGATGGTTGGATGGCATCACTCACTCAATAGACATAGTTTGAGCAAATTCAGGGAGATAATGAAGGACAAAGAAGCCTGGAGCGCTGCAGTTCATGGGGTCACAGAGTCAGACACAACTTAGCGACTGAACAACAACTGAATAGAAGCTCTCAAATGCTCTCTCACATTGACATGAGAAAAATGCCAACCTTCATCTTAAGTGCTACAGAAATTACATTTTGGTACATTATAGATATATCTCAAATGCAAGAATTATTCTTTTTAAACACAATGCAACCCTTAAAAAGACAGAATGCAGATGTCTTACCACCATGTCTTCACAACTCTTATCAAGTGGAAGTAAGCTCTTCATCAATTTTACATTCTCATGCAAGTGTTTTAATTCAAATGCATGCTGTCTCAAGCAAGTATCCAAAGACGTGGTAAATTCCTGGATTAATCTCTCAACTATATTAGAAGAGTGTGCTTGGGGTGTCAACTTGGTCACAGCAGCTATTATCCAGGCTTTTGTTTCTGAAGAAATGGAGTCATTCATAAGTAACTTGTAGAGCTTGGTTATAACTTCCTCTGGTGTTTCCTTATTTAAGAGATAGGAATACTCCCCTAACACCTGTAAGTAAAACAAAGAAATGAATATATGCAAACATCAAGTTAGATAGCAATTATACTCAGAAATCTAAACAAAGTGTCTGCAGAGTAAATTTAATCTATACTAAGCATATTCTCACAGTACAAAAATTATTAAAAATAAAATTGCATATTTAAGGTCAAAATTACACCATGAATTGGGGAGGAGGAAATGGCAACCCACTCCAGTATTCTTGCCTGGAATATTCCATGGACAGAGGAGCCTGGCGAGCTACAGTCCATAGGGTCACAAAGAGTCAAATACGACTAAGCAACTGAACACCACCACCATGAACTGGAAGTGAATACAAAAAGGACTTTCACATTTTTATTATTAACAATATATAAAGCATCATATCTTTACAAATTAGCTTTCTTCTGAACTTCCAGGTTTGGATGTTGGTTTTTACAAGCACTTTCACATTCTGTACTATTATCCAATAACCATTTAAACAAGTGGTTACCACACATTAGCATGCATAAGAGCCACCTGAAATTTTTCACAAAAATACAGATTTCTGACTCTACTCCCAGATAATCTGATTTAGTATGCCTGTGGTGGGGATCTACAATACACATTCTGAACAAATACCATCTGATTCTGATACAGATGATCCACACAAGACACTTTGAGGAACAATGATCTATGTTACACAGTCTCTTTTCTACATCTAACTTATTCAGGTCTCAACACCATCACCAAAAGAATTTAATCAACATCTATAGAACACATCACCCAACAATAAGCAGAATACTTTTCAAGCACCCATAGAACATTTAACAAGACAGACTATATCTTAGGCCATAAAATAAACCTCAAGAGACTTAAAAGAACTGAAATTGTAAGAGTATTTTCTCTGACAACAAACTAAAATCAGTAACAGGAAGGACAACAGGAAATTTTCAAGACACTTAAAGACAAAACAACATCCTATCTTTCCATTAAATAAAAGAGTAAAGAACACTCCCAGTCTATGAAGCCAGTATGACCTATATCAAGGTTTTATATCAGAAACCAA
This sequence comes from Aepyceros melampus, assembly GCA_006408695.1. Classification (NCBI taxonomy): domain Eukaryota; kingdom Metazoa; phylum Chordata; class Mammalia; order Artiodactyla; family Bovidae; genus Aepyceros; species Aepyceros melampus. The sequence continues at coordinate 784,556 of SJXQ01005254.1, forward strand.
ATAGAGTAGGAAAAAGAAAAAAAAGAACATCCCTCATAAACAGAGATGCAAAAATTATTAACATAGTCTCAAGAAATCTAAAAAAAATTCTAGATTAATAAGTGAATTTAGCAAGACTATAGAGTATAACATCAAAATACAGAAATAAACCACTAATCTATGAAAAAGGAGGCAAGAGTATAGGATAAAGAAAGGAACAGTCTCTTCAATAAGTGGTGCTGGGAAAACTAGACTGCTACATGTAAAGCAATAAGATTATAACATTTCCTCACATCATATACAAAAATAAACTCAAAATGGATTAATGATCTAATTGTAAGACCTGAATCATACAACTAGAAAAGAACATTCTTTAACATAAATTGTAACAATATTTTTCTTGGATCTGTCTACTAAGGCAAAAATAAATAAATGGGACCTAATTAAACTTAAAGCTTTTGCACACTAAAGGAAACCATTAACAAAATGAAAAGACAACCTACAGAATGGGAGAAAATATCTGCAAACAATGCAACCAACAAGGACCTAATTTCCAAAATATACAAACAATCCATACAACTCAGTATCAACAAGACAACTCATGAAAAAATGAGCAGAAGACCTGAATAGACATTTTTCCAAAGAAGACATAAAGCTGGCTAACAGGCACAAGAAAAGATGCTCAACATCACTAATTACTAGAGAAAAGCAAATCAAAAACCTCAGTGAGATATTACCTCACACCTGTGAGAATGACTATTCTCAAAAAGTGTACAAAAAACAAATGCTGGAGACAATGTGGAGACAAGGGAACCCTTCTACATGATTGGTGGGAATTTAAATTGGTGAAGCCACTATAGAAAAACAGTATGGATGTTTCTTTAAAAAATACAAAAGAGCTGCCAATATAATCCAGCAACTTAACTCCTGGGCATATATATCCAGAGGAAATCATAATTTGAAAAGATACATACATCCCAATGTTCAGTGCAGCACTATTTACAATAGTCAAGATATGGAAGCCACCTAAATGTCCATCAACATACTGAAAGGATAAAGAAGATATGGGTGTGGGTGTGTGTGTGTGTGTGTGTGTACTACTCAGCCATAAAAAAGAATAAAATAATGGTATTTGAAGCAACATGGATGGAACTAGAAATTATCATACTAGGTGAAGCAAGTGAGAAAGAAAAAGACAAACACCATATGATATCACTTACACGTGGAATTTAGAATGTGACAAACCAGTTTATCTAAGAAAGAGACTCATAGAGAAAACAAATTTATGGTTATCAAAGAGAGAAGGGGATAGGGGAGATATAAATTAGGAATTTGGGATTAGCATATACAAACTGCTGCTGCTGCTGCTAAGTCACTTCAGTCGTGTCCGACTCTGTGCAACCCCATAGACGGCAGCCCACCAGGCTCCGCCATCCCTGGGATTCTCCAGGCAAGAACACTGGAGTGGGTTGCCATTCCTTCTCCAATGTGTGAAAGTGAAAAGTGAAAGGGAAGTCGCTCAGTCATGTCCGACTCTTAGCGACCCCATGGACTGTAGCCTACCAGGCTCCTTCGTCCATGGGATTTTCCAGGCAAGAGTACTGGAGTGGGTTGCCATTGCCTTCTCCGACAAACTACTATATATAAAATAGATAAATAACAATGTCCTACTGTATAGCACTGGGAACTATATTCAAAATCTTAAAATAAATCATAATGGAAAAGAATATGTATATATATGTATAACTGAATCACTTTGCTGTATGCTAGAAATTAACACACACTGTAAATCAACTATATTCAATAAATAAAATAGAAATAATAATAAAAAAACAAATCAGTGGTCACCAGTGGAACGAGGGAAGGAGGGAAGAGCAAGTTAGGCATAAGGGATTCAGAGATACAAACTGCTATGTATAAAATAGATAAGCAACAAGGATGTACTGAATAGTACAGGAAATTAGACCCATAATCTTATAATAACCTTAACGGAATATAATTTGCAAAAAAAAGAATCAACATGCTGTACACTTGAAACTAATATTAACACTGTAAATCAACTATACTTCAATTTAAAAAAAAAAGAATTTGAAGTTTCTCCTAAATTTGTATCACTTTCGCATCACCAGAATCCGAACCCTAACTCTAACCTGAACTATCTTAAATCAGGGACCATCTGTATCTAAGTATAGAAGAATGAAATGATCACTTTCTAACACCATACACAAAAATAAACTCAAAATGGATTAAAGATCTAAATGTAAGACCAGAAACTATAAAACTCCTAGAGGAGCACATGGGCAAAACACTCTCCGACATAAATCACAGTAGGATCCTCTATGAATCACCTCCCAGAATACTGGAAATAAAAGCAAAAATAAACAAATGGGATCTAATTAAAATTAAAAGCTTCTGCACAACAAAGGAAACTATAAGCAAGGTGAAAAGACAGCCTTCTGAATGGGAGAAAATAATAGCAAATGAAGCAACTGACAAAAACTAATCTCAAAAATATACAAGCAGCTTATGCAAGC
>SJXQ01005255.1:0-67442 GCA_006408695.1 Aepyceros melampus
AACACTGATGAAAGAAATCAAAGAGGACACTAATAGATGGAGAAACATACCATGTTCATGGATTGGAAGAATCAATATAATGAAAATGAGTATACTACCCAAAGCAATCTACAGATTAAATTCATTTTTAGATGTTACATATTCTAGTGCTAGTAGCTAACTACAGTACATGAAATGGAACAATGTTATTTTTTTCTAATTGAGAATGATTTCAATTTAGCAGATTGTATTTATATAGACTGTTACAAAATGAAAAAATACTTTTTAAAGATATAGAACAGATAATTCTTGCATAATATCAAGAAATACTCAAAATCACTTTTCCCATGGCCTCTTCAGTATTTAAAATTATTCTCAACATACACTTCCTTAAACATCCTACTCTAAATTTTTGTGAAAGATAATCATGCATTTTCTCAGGTTCATGAATTATGTTCTAAAAGTTCCTATGGTTAATCATTCTAAAACTTCTTTCACTTACATGTAAAGAAGCAGTTGGAATTCTGTCCCTTCCATTTAGTTTAAGCTTTTTAGATATATAAATTTGACTATCATCATGATGGAATTTTCAATTAAGCATAGTTTTCAGGGTTTTTCATTAATATATGCCAACCTCTGTCTTTGTAAATATTATTTATTGCAAATTGGTTTCACTGTTCTATTTTTGAGTTTATATATGTACTCTGTGTTGTTGTTGTTCAGTCACTAAGTCGTTTCTAACTTTTTGCAACCCCATGGACTCAGCACAACAGACTTCCCTGGCCTTTACCACCTCCCAGAGTTTGCCCAGACTCATGTCCATTGAGTTCGTGGTGCCATCCAACCATCTCATCCTCTGTAGCCCCCTTCTCCCCTTGCCCTTGATCTTCCCCAGAATCAGGGTCTTTTCCAGTGGTTGGCTGATTGCATTAGGTGGCCAAAGTATTGGAGCTTCAGCTTCAGTATCAGTTCTTGCAATAAATATTCAGGGTTAATTTCCTTTAGGACTGACTGGTTTGATCTCCTTGTAGTCCAAGGGACACCAAGAATCTTCTCCAGCACCACAGTTTGAAAACATCAATTCTTCAGCACTCACCCTTCTTCATGGTCCAACTCTCATACCATACATGACTGCTGGCAAAACCATAGCTTTGACTAGATGGACCATTGTCAGCAAAATGATGTCTCAAAGCTTTTTAATATGCTGTCTAGGTTTGTCATAACATTTCTTCCATCTTTTACTTTCATGGACACAGTCACTGTCCACAGTGATTTTTGAGCCCAAGAAAATAAAATCTATGACTGTTTCCACTTTTTCACCTTCTATTTGCCATGAAGTGGTGGGACAGGATGCCATGGTATTAGTTTTTTTGAATGGTAAGTTTTAAGCCAGTAATCTTGAAGAGTCCCTTGGACTGCAGGGAAATCAAATCAGTCAATACTAAAGGAAATCAACCCTGAATATTAATTAGAAGGATTGATGCTGAAGTTGAAACTCCAGGACTTTGGCCACTTGAGAGCCAACTTCTTGGAAAAGACCTTGTTGCTGGGAAAGACTGAGGGAAAAAGGAGAAGAGCAGGCAGAGGATGAGGTGGTTAGCTGGCATCACCAACTCAATGGACATGAATTTGCGCAAGCTCCAGGAGATAATGAAGAATGGGGAAGCCTGATGTGCTGTAGTCCGTAGGGTCACAAAGAGAGACACAGGACTTACTGACTGAACAAAAATATGTTAAGTATATTATATATACATTACCATTTTGAATAATCAAATGACTCAGAATTTTAAAAAGGTAAAAAAAAATTATGCATTTAAACTTTTAAAAAGTAAAAAACTGAAAAGAAAATTGAATCGCAGTGTTAGTGTGACTATGTAACAAAAGATCTGTGCTTGAGTGGAAAAAAGACTATGTTACGCCCAAGTCGTGAAATCTCCCAATGACCACCAGGGAGCCGATATCCGATGCAAAAGCAAGAGAGTTTTTATTACCAAGCTCGAGCTGGGGCTCCCACTGTTACCGACGCAGTGGCTAAGGAGAGGAGCCTCAAACTCTGGGTTTCATTCTTATATAGGGTATTCTCACGTGAAAAATGTTACCTTCTGTGGAAGGGTTAGGTGTTGGGTTCTGATTGGTTCTCATTTCCCGGGCAGGTCATAAGTCCTGAACTAGTCAGGAGATCCTGATCTGGGATCTGATTAGCTCGCAGGTGATGGGATGAGGTCAGGGGATTTTCAAAGACTCTTTTCCTCAGAACTCTAAAATGGAGTCTTTTCCAACAAAATGGGGTGGCTTAGGTTCTTCAACTAGAAGCATGTACCAAAATGTTAATAGAATAAAAGATCAGTAAAATATATACTGAAGAGTTTTAGGCAGTGGTTACCAAATGTGTTCTTTGACTAGAATTACTAAAGATTTTTAAAAGCCAGAATTGCCTGGACTCCATCTCATACCTATTGAATTAAAATCCTTGTGGGTAGTGTTCGGTAATCTGTATTCTTAGAAAATTTTCCAAGGGACTTTTAGCCCATGGTATTGTGTTTGTGACCTACCAGTCTAAAGAGTAAAGTGTCTATTTGTTTCTTTAGAATATTTTTATTTGTAGGATTTCCTTATTAGAGACAAAACATGACATCCCTTCACTTTTATTGATAATGGTTTTAAGAAACGGTAACTTACAGAACATTTCTGAATGTTTTGCAAATTAGTACTAAGGAGAGGATCAGTTGATATATACCTTAGGCATCTGTTTCAGTAAATAGATAAAGAAATAAGTGTGTAACTCGTTTGATATTGGTTAAAAATTACAATTGTTCAAGTCATAACTTTGTGAAAAAGTTTTAACATAATGCAAAATAACAAAAACTTCCTCTTTTATCCCTAATTCCCTATTTCTAGTCATTTCCAATGAAATGACCAAAGAAACAGTTAACAGTTTGTGAGTACATCATCCATTATACTTTCTATGCATTTATGTTAGTACAGAATAGATTTACCCAATTTTTTTGTTATTGTTCAGTCGCTCAGTCATGTCAGACTCTTTGCAACTCCATGGATTTTAGCATGCCAGGCTAAATTATTTTGCACAGATATTTGATTTAAGCTATTTTCACATTTTAAACACTCATTATGAGCAATGTTTTATTTTTTAAGCCATTTTCCATTATTTAATCATATTTTATCTTATTGTCAAGGTGTTAAGATGACCTTGTTTTTCTTTTTGAAAATATTTAGCTCTTAAGATAATCATTGATAAAAATTTTTCTATATCTGTATTTATGTATAAGGTATATATTCTACCAAGTGACACTATATGTCATTTTTTAAAATTAAAGTGAATAATGAATTCTGTTATTATTATGAGATAGCAAGAGTCCACCTTTCCCACAGAGGCATTTTTCTTTCTTCTCGTGTAACTTTACCACTCTGTGTCTTGTGCTGTTTGCAAATGGAATATTTCTAGGCAGGAGTTAAAACAGAAAGTAGTCATCCAATGATCACTGACATATTTACTGGTAGCAGAAAAGATGCTACCTCTTTTATCCCTAATTCCCTATTTCTAGTCATTTCCAATGAAATGACCAAAGAAACAGTTAACAGTTTGTGAGTATATCATCCATTATACTTTCTATGCATTTATGTTCGTACAGAATAGATTTACCCAATTTTTTTGTTATTGTTCAGTCGCTCAGTCATGTCAGACTCTTTGCAACTCCATGGATTTTAGCATGCCAGGCTAAATTATTTTGCAAGAATAATTGCCCAAGAATAATTATTAGAAAGGAAAATTCAGGGGATTATGGTTTCTGTTCTTTCCTCTCACTTTATTTAGATGAACCAATGTCCAGTCTAACCAGATGTTGTCTTAACAGAAAATTAAGCATTTAGAATTTAGACAGCGTATGTCTCTAAATATATACTCTCACTACCCAGGAACCTTCTTTCATAAGTACAGCAAAAAGAGCATACATTATATTGCTATAATGTGTGTTCAGATCAGAAGACCTGATCAAAATTTTTAAGTTCTTAAAGTATGTAACTGGAGAGGGCAATGGCACTCCACTCCAGTACTCTTGCCTGGAAAATCCCATGGACGGAGGAGCCTGGTGGCTGCCGTCTATGGGGTCGCACAGAGTCAGACACGATGGAAGCGACTTAGCAGCAGCAGCAGCAAAGTATGGAACAAACCTAACAAAGAATGAGAATCATGCTCCCTGGCTCTGAAATAGAGTTTCTAATGCTGAAAGTGCATAATCTGGGTGCTAATTGTCAGAATAAAAATATACCAAACTATAGTATTCCAAGAGGCGACTCATCATAGAAACAAAAGGGAAGGGCATGATTAACTCTCATTTGTACAACGCAAGCATAATGTGTCCACTAATCTAGATTTAGATCCAGGCTAGAAAGTATTTTATGTAAAGAAATTATTAAATTTGCACATTAGCCTACTTTTGAGTTATAATAAATTTCTTGAGCAAAAATGTCCTAAGAGTAAGAAAAGGATTCCTGCTTTGCCCCAGAGAGCAATGCTGCGATTAATTCTACCACCTGGAGCAAAAGAACTCGGAGCAGAAGTTCTGCCTTCAATACAGCAATCCCTACTGAGAAAAATAATTCCTTAAATGTTCTCTAATATATTTTTGTTTCTCATAATATGTAAGGCTTTGAATCTCTGTACTGTTGTAGCTTACATGCTGTATGAATTATCTTTTATTTAGGGTACTTTTCAAATCTTGATATTTCAACTGGAGCCATTCATCTCTCTATATATTTAATTGACAATCATACTATTAGAAAGGGTGGTTTATAATGATGTTGTGGGTTCTAAGAATGTACATTTCCCATATATAAGCTTTATGGTAAGCACTTTACTTCTGAAATAAATATTTCTGACTTTAAAACATATATTTCCTAGTCAGTGAACTGAGCACTTTGAGCAAAAGTAAAAATATTTTGTGTGATTCATAGTTTAGTTTCTTAACTTTAAATTAGATAGATTATAATACTGGGACTTGAGTATTTGAACAAAAACTATCTAGAAATTCTGTTGAGTATGAGTGGATGTTGGTGGGGTGGTTGTATTAAGGACCAAGAAAAAGTTTCAAATAATTATGCTAGTTTTAAGTCATTTTGATACATTACTTGATAACTAGCTTTTGCCCCCAAGTAGTATAATACGATTGTATTCCCAGAGATGACTGATAAAGATTAACAGTCAAAAGCAGAGACTGTTTTTCCATCTGCAGTCTCTTGACTTTACTGTAGCATATGTAATGCCTCTGCCAACTGTTTCCTAGATTAACCACAGTATTTGGTCACAAGTGACAAAAAAAAAACCTACTCAAACTTGCTTTTGCAAAAAGAGAATATATTGGCTAGGAAATAGGAAGAAGGGGGATGTGTCTGTTCTCAGTCACACTGAATCTGTAGACTGCTAGAGTTCTTGTCATCCCTCCATGTCTTCAGTTAGCTTCTTGCTGTGTGTCACTCTTTCCTGATTTGAAGGGATGCTATCCATTTGGTAGAGAATATGACTACTAGCAGATTTAGTCACATTCTTATGTTAGTGAATCATGGGGAAAGAAAATTTCTCTTTTCTAGTAACTGTAAATCTCCGGGAAGGGCTCTCCTTGGCCCAAAGTTCACATCCACCCCTGTGACTGTGCCACAGTGTCCAGCGATTGTAAGCCCCAACAGAACCATGTAGAGTTGGATAGGGGGATGTCAGTCTGCAAAGGGTTCAGGGAGAGAAGGGTAAGGGTCTTAGGAAACATTACTTTGCTCCTAATTCCTCTTTGAAATTTGTTTCTTTTTCCCGATTACTGCATTGTCTTCTCATCTTCTTACTCTCTGTCTCTCCTTTAGACTTAACATTCTGCTCTTTAAAAAATCTGTTCTCTTCCACAAATAGCTCATCTTAACACAGTTTCAACTAGTATCAATGCAGAAGCACTTTGAGTTTCTATCTGCACATATCATTACATTCACCTACTTGTCACACAAGAGCATGGGTGTGTTTTACAAGTTTACCCATCGTCCAGATGCTTATAAGCTAAAGAAAAAATACAAATAGGCAACATCCATGATAAGGTTAATTTTTCACTAATTTCTTAAATTTTAACAGAAAATTTTATGGACCACATTTTACTCTTCCCAGCACTGCTGAGACTTAAATGTGGAGTTGGCATTCTTATGAACAGTTAAGTAAGAACTGTGACTAATTGGACTGTGTTTCACGTATCAGAAACATTAAATGCATTTACCATTCAAAAAATATCTGAGGAAACTCATTCTCTGAAGAAGAAACCTTTGCAATATAACCTACACTATGATACTGTTTATAGAGTTTTCTCGTTCCAGCACTCTACTAAATTTAGTGAAGCCTTTTCACTATTATACATTGGTCATATTCTTAGTTCATTCCTTCATAAAATAGAAGCAGACAAAACACCCCTTTTAATATATCACAGCAAAGCGCAACTTTGAGAAACCAACCTAATTGTTCCGTTCCAGGTACCGCTCACCCATGTTTGTACAACAATGGACTACCATGGGGGAAAGAAGATTGCAGTCATTTGATTCACGGTGGTCAACTTGACATAGCTGTGTATCAGTTATAGGACAGCTAGAAGCAAAATATGGCAAATGCCAAAAGAAAGAAAGCACATTTACAGGAGTTGACAGGGAGGAGAGGTTACTATTTGAAGGGGCAGAATAGGTAGAAAAACAGATTAAGGAGATGTATAAGTTTGAGGTTGAACATTTTCAATTTTGAGAAACATTCATCTGGAAATTAAAAATTAGAGATTAGGTTTCAGGACAGATTTCTGCTAGAGTTTGAAATATGGGAACCATTTAATAAAATTCTACAAATGTATACCCATGTGAATTGAATGAGCAAATAATTTCACAGACTCCCAGTTTCCCTATCTTCAAAATGGAGGAAATAACATATAATGATTAAGATTTCTGTGAAGATTATGAATTTATGTAGGAAAATGTCTTTGCCCCATTTTTATTAACTAGTACACCATTGTTGTCAGTATCCCACTTGCCATTAACAGTGTGCTTGGCTCTGTCATGGGGATGGGAGTAAATAAAGTTGTTAAGAAATGAATCTAATAGAAAAGACCACCACATTTGACTCTTCCTGTGACTGTCTTCACTGGGTATTGTCACTTTGTCCTGACCCTCTTTCTTCATTTCCTAGGACCTTTGTTCTTTCTGATTCATTCCTTCACTTTTTTTCTAATGTATTTATTTTTATCATTTTATTTATTATTTTTTGTTTTATTTATTTTATTTTATATTGGAGGAACAATATTGTGTTTGTTTCAAGTGTACAGCAAATTGATTCATTTATACATATGCATGTATCTATTCTTCTTCAAATAATTTTCCCATTTAGATTATTATAAAATATGGAGCAGAGTTCCCAGTGCTATATAGTAGGTCCTTGTTGGTTATCTATTTTAAATATAGCAGTTTACATGTCAAACCCAAACTCACAATCCAGCCATTCCCTCTGCCCTCACCAACCATGACCATAAGTTCATTCTCTAAATGTTGAGTCTGCTTCTGTTTCACAAATAAGTGAATTTGTATCATTTTTTTAAGATTCTGCATGTAAGTGATATATTTGTCTTTATCTGTCTGACCTATTTCGCTTAGTATGATAAGCTCCAGGTCATCATGCTACTGCAAATGGCATTATTTCATTCTTTTTAATGGCTAATATTTCATTATATATATATGTATGTATGTGTGTGTGTATATATATGTACCACATCTTCTTTATCCATTCTTCTGTTGTGGCATTTAAGTTGCTTCTTTGTCTTGGCTGTTGTGAACAGTGCTGCAGTGAACACTGGGATGCATATATCTTTAAAACCCTGTTTTTTTCTGGATATATGCCCAGGAGTGGGATTTTTTGGATCATAAGGTGGCTTTGTTTTCAGATTTTTAAAGAACCTACATACTGCTCTCCATAGTGGCTATACCAGTTTCAGTTCAGTTCAGTCGCTCAGTCGTGTCTGACTCTTTGTGACCCCAGGAATTGCAGCATGCCAGGCCTCCCTTTCCATCACCAACTCCCAGTTTACGGTCCTACCAACAGTATAGGAGGGTTTCCTTTCCTCCATACCCTCTCCAGCATTTGTTTTCAATTTTGTTCTGTTGATGGTCATTCTGACTGTAATGAGGTGATATCTCATACTTTTGATTTGCACTTCTCTAATAATTTGCTAATTATTGAGCATTCTTTTATCTACCTGTTAGCCATCTGCATGTCTTCTTTGGAGAAATGTCTGTTTAGGTCTTTTGCCCATTTTATGATTTTTTTTTTTTTAACATGGAGCTGCATGTACCATTTGTAAATTTTGGAGACTAATCCCCTGTCAGTTGCATCATTTGAAAATATTTTCTCCCATTCTGTGGGTTGTCTTCTTGTTTTATTTATGGTTTCCTTTGCTGTGCAACAGCTTTTGAGTTTTAGTAGGTCCCATTTGTTTATTTTTGATTTTATTTCTATTACTCTAGGAGATGACTGGGAAAAGATATTATTGTGATTTATATCAAGAGTATTCTGCCTATGTTTTCCTCAAAAGTTTCATAGTATCTATCTTACATTTAGGTCTTTAATCCATTTTGAGTTTATTTTTGTGTTTGATGTTCAAGACTTTTCTTTTTTTTTTAATGTAGCTGTCCAGCTTCCCAGTACCATTATTGAACAGACTATCTTTCAGCTTTTCAGCATGGAGTATGATATTAGCTGTAGATTTGTTATATATGGCATTCATTACGTTCAGGTAGGTTCCCTCTGTGCCCACTTTCTGGAGAGCTTTTATCATAAGTGGGCAAATTTGGTTAAAAGCTTTTCTACATCTATTAAGATGATCATATAGTTTTTATTTAGATCATATAGTTTTAAATAGAATTTGCCTGTGAATCCATCTGGTCCTGGACTTTTGTTGGGAGACCTTTAATCACAGTTTCAATTTCAGTGCTTGTAATTGGCTGGTTCATATTTTCTATTTCTTCCTGCTTCAATCTTGGGAGATTGTACCTTTCTAAGAATTTGTCCATTTCTTCCAGATTGTCCATCTTATTGGCATATAGTTGCTAGTGGTAGTCTCATGTTTCTTTGTATTTCTGTCATGTCTATTGTAACTTCTCCTTTTTAATTTCTAATTTGGTTGATTTGAGCCCTCTCCCTTTTTTCTTTGAGTCTGGCTAAAGGCTCTGATGCTGGGAGGGATTGGGGGCAGGAGGAGAAGGGGACGACAGAGGATGAGATGGCTGGATGGCATCACTGACTCAATGGACGTGAGTCTGAGTGAACTCCGGGAGTTGGTGATGCACGGGGAAGCCTGGCGTGCTGCGATTCACGGCGTCACGAAGAGTCGGACACGACTGAGCAACTGAACTGAACTGAAAGGCTTATCAATTTAGTTTTGTTCTCAAAGAACCAGCTTTTGTTTTCATTGATCTTTGCTGTTGTTTTCTTTGTCTCTATTTCATGTATTTCTGCTCTGATCTTTATGATTTCTTTCCTTCTACTAACTTTGGGGTACCAGAACAAAGAGAAAAAAGAGAAATGACTTGAGAAAATATTTGAAGAGATTATAGTCAAAAATTTCCCTAATATGGGAAAGGAAATAGTCAACCAAGTCTAGGAAGCACCGAGAGTCCCATAAAGGATAAACCCAAGAAGGAACACACTGAGACACACATTAATCAAACTAACAAAAATTAAATACAAATAAAAAATGTTAAAAGTGTTTTTAAAAAAAAGTTAAATGTTTGTTCTTTCTCTAGCTGCTCTAGGTGTAAGGTTAAATTGTTTATTTCTGATATTTCTTGTTTCCTGAGGTAAGATTATATTGCTATAAACTTCCCTCGTAGAACTGCTTTTGCTGAATCCCACAGGTTTTGGATTGTCATGTATCTGTTATCATTTGTCTCCAGGTATTTTTTTATTTCTTCTGTGATCCATTGGTTATCTCATAATAGATTGTTTAGCCTCCATGTGTTTGTGCCTTTTACAGTTTCTTTTCCTATAATTAATTTCTAATCTCAGTTTTGTGGCTGGAAAAGATACTTGAAGTGATTTCAATTTTCTTTTATCAAGGCTTGATTTCTTTTGCAAGATGTGATCTACACTGGAGAATGTTCTGTTTGCACTTGAGAAGGAAGTGTATTTGCTGCTTTTGGATGGAATGTCCTAGAAATAGCAATTACTCCATTTGCTGTTAATATGTGATTTTTAAAAAATTGTCTATACTGCATGGCATATGGCATTCTAATTCTTGATTGTAGGTTTTGGCCTTTTATCACTTTAAATGTATCATGCCACTTCCTTCTGGCCTGCAGAATTTCTGTGAAAAATCAGCTGATAACCTTATGAGGGATTCCTTGGTATGTTATTTGTTGCTTTTCTCCTGTTTCTTTTAACATTTTTTATTTGTGTTTAATTTTTGTTAGTTTGATTAATATGTTTCTCAGTGTGTTCCTTCTTGGGTTTATCCTTTATGGGACTCTCGGTGCTTCCTAGACTTGGTTAACTATTTCCTTTCCCATATTAGGGAAATTTTTGACTATAATCTCTTATTTTTTCAACTCCTTTCTCTTTTTTCTCTTTCTTCTGGTACCCCTATAATTCGAATGTTAGTGCATTTTATGTTGTTCCAGAATCTCTGAGACTGTCCTCATTTCTTTTCATTCATTTTTCTTTATTCTGCTCCATGGCAGAGATTTCCTACCATTCTGTCTTCCAGGTCACTTAGCCATTCTTCTGCCTCAGGTACTCTATTGGTTCCTTCCAGTATACTTTTCATTTCAGTTATTATTCATCTCTGTTAGTTCTTTAGTTCTTGGCTAAACATTTCTTGTATCTTCCTGATCCATGCCTCCGTTCTTTTTTCTGAGATCTTGGATCATCTTTACTATCATTACTCTGAATTATTTTTTCAGGTAGATGTTCTGTCTCCTCTTCATTTAGTTGTTCTTGCAAGTTTTTATCTTGCTCCTTCATCTGAAAGCTTTCTTTGTCTTCTCATTTCAGCAGACCTACTGTGTTTGTGGTCCCCTTTCTGCAGGCTGCAGGACTGTAGTTCCTCCTGCTTCTGACGTCTGCCCCCTGATGGGTGAAGCTGGTCCAGAGGCTTGTGTCGTTATCCTCTTGATAGGGGATTTCATTGGTGTGACCAGAGCCTGCCCTGGATATTAAGCGGAGCCTCCCCTTTGCTCTGTTACTGTCACTCCCTGTTAGGGGTGGGGTCTACTCCGTAGTGTTGGAGTAGAGGTCCCCAGATCTGTTTTTCCCTATGTTTCTGATTTGCAGTGTGAGATAGGTGGGATTGGAGGGCTCCTACTGGAGAGAAGCTGCTGTGTATTCCACTCTAGAGATGCTCATCTGTGAATGTGCTCTGTTGTATCCCCTGTTGCCTGTTGTGTGGACTCACAGGTGCATTGTTGTTGGCACTGCTCTGGATCCCACCTTAAGTGTGGGTGTGCTGGCAGCTGGCCCTGGTGATGCGGAGGCATTGTCTTTATCTGCCACCAGCAGAAGGTATATGAAGGTGAAAATTAACATCAAGTGAGATTTAATCTCAACAACGTCTAATAGTTTAAAATATAATTTGTTTTCTTTGCTGCTGCTGCTGCTAAGTTGATTCAGTCATATCCAACGCTATGCGACCCCATAAATGGCAGCCCAGCAGGCTCCTCTGTCCCTGGGGTTCTCCAGGCAAGAATACTGGAGTGGGTTGCCATTTCCTTCTCCAATGCATGCATGCATGCTAAGTCGCGTCAGTCATGTCTGACTCTATGCGACCCCATGGACAGCAGCCCACCAGGCTCCTCCATCCACAGGATTCTCCAGGCAAGAATACTGGAGTGGGTTGCCATTTCCTTCTCCACTGTTTTCTTTGAACTTCCTTAAAATGAATAGTTTTATTGTGTATCTTTTAATTTTGTTAATAAAGGCATTTGAGGCTCTGCATTGCTCTCTGAGTGCAGTTTTTCCTGTATTTTACAGGTATAGATTGAAAATGTTCTTAATTTCTTTGTATTCTCACTTTTTTATTTTCAGAAGTATGTTTCTTAATTTTAAAGTAGTTTGGAAAACTTTGATTATTGTCTTATTACTTTTTTAGTATGTAAGAATCAATCACTTATCTATATAATACTCATGAACAATGAGAAATTGAAATTTTTAAATTCCATTTAAAATAGCATCACGATTGTTGGGAGACAATTCTTTATTCGTTTCTCTCATTTCTGATGTCTCATCAGTGTAGACACTGCCTATCTTGGTTCTGAGCCACGTTTTCAAGTTTGCTTTTGTCACAAAAAACACTGAAAGGCAGAGAGAGTGCCTCCCTACAGAGCAAAGGGGAGGCTTGCTGGTGCTTACTGCAAAATGTTGCAATCGCTAAGACTGTGCAGTTATCATGAGAACTTTTTTTTGAATCTTCCCATAGGAATTGGGGTTTGGAGAAGTTGGGCAAATGCTGATACCCTGGCTAGTACTATCACTTTTGAATAATGAACTGTCTTTTGTCTCTGACCCAGAACTCACCTGTCTTCTGCCAGCAGCCATGTGACTGTGACAGGCTAACTTGTTAGCTTGCAAGTAGGGTACACTTTCAAAAAAAAATCATGGTTTTTCACAGAAATACTTAAGAAATAAATCTAAGAAAATATGTCAAAACCTTTATATTCAAACCATAAACATCACTGATATTAAGGAAAAAAAGCAAGATGGAGAGAAATAACATTATTATTGATTGATAATCTCAATATTGTTATGATGTTTATTTTTCCTGTGTTTAGTATATAGATTCAATGAAATCTTTTCAAAAATTTCAGGCTATTTTTAAGATGACAAATTATTCTAAGATGTATATAGTGAATTTATAATTTATTTTTTAATATAAATTTATTTTAATTGGAGGCTAATTACTTTACAATATTGTAGTGGTTTTGCCATACATTGACATGAATCTGCCACGGGTGTACATGTGTTCCCCATCCTGAACCCCCCTCCCACCTCCCTCCCTATCCCATCCCATCCCTCTGGGTCATCCCAGGGCACCAGCTCTGAGCACCCTGTATCATGCATCGAGCTACAGTGAATTTAAAATCAAACCAATTTTTAAAAGGAGTAGTGTTGGAAGACTTGCGCCATATAATTTCTAGACTGAAGATAAACTACAGCTATAGTGTAGTATCCAGGTAACATCAGGAAAACAAGTTGATGGGACAGAATAGAGAGCCCAGAAAGAGACCAAAAGATTTATGGTATTTGATTTTTAATGAAACTGGCAAATTAGTCAAACATGGAAAGGAAAGTATTTTCAGCAAATTGCACTGGAACAACTGGATATCAATATGAAAAAAGTGAAATAGGTCCCTCTCTCACTCTGTACACAGAACAATTTGAGATAGATCATAAACCTAAATTTAAAACTCAGAGCCATAAAATTTCTTAAAATCTAGAAATCCTCCTTTGTAACCTCAAAGTAGGCAAAGATTTCTTGAACAGGTCACAATAAACACAAACCATAAGACTTTAAATTGAACATTATTAAGATTTAACATTTTGGCTCTATCAGAAGACTCCATTAAGAATATGAATGGGGCTTCCCTGGTGGCTGAGTGGTAAGTAATCTACATGCCAATGCAGGAGACATGGGTTCAATCCCAGAACCAGGGAGAACCCACATGCTGGGGAGCAACCATGTCGAAGCACCCCAACTATTGAACCTGTGCTCTAGAGCCTAGGAGCTGCAACTACTGAGCCCATGTGCCACAACTACTGAAGTCCACACATGCTAGGGCTTGTCTACAGTAAGAAAAGTCACAATTAGAATCCCGGAGCACCACAAGTAGAGAGCAGCCCCCACTCTCTGCAAGTAGAGAGGTTGCACACCAACAGAGATATAGCACAACCAAAAATACATGAATAAAATTATTTTTTAAAAAGGAATATGAACAGACAAGTTACTGTCTGGGGGAAATTAATTACAGCAAATATATCAGGGGATTCGTACCCAGAATATAAGTACACAGACATACATACACAATTAACAAAAATTCATGCAACTCAGTATAAAAATGGGCAAGATATATAAATGGTTAATAAATGTTTGAAAAATTTCAACCTTATTAGTGAACAGAGAAATTCAGATTAATATCACAATGTGATAACATTTTTACCTACTACAGCAGTTTAAAATACAACATGAAATATTAGCAAGCATGTTGAGCAACTGGAATGCTTCTGTATTGCTTGTGGGATTGTTCAATAATATAAGTTCTTTGAATACTCTTTGGCAGTTTTTCATAAAGTTAGTTACATGCTTATCCAGAAATCTCACTCCCATGTATTTACCCAGTAAATATATGTACACGTAGACTTGTATTCAAATGTTCATAGTAGATTTATTAAGCAAAGCTTCAAATAACTCAAATGTCCATCAGTGGCTAAGTGGATACATAAGCATAGTATATCTACATAAATGAAATAATGCACGGTAATTATAAGGGAGAAACCACTGACAGATGCAGTAATGTAGATGGCTATTAAAATTATAATGTTAAGCTAAGATATCCCAGACAAAACAGAATAGACAGTGTTTGAATCCATTATGATGAAATCTAGACTAAGGCAAAACTAATTCATCTCAATAGAAATTAGATAGTGGTTGAGGGGGTTAGCAATCAGTGAAGAGGAATAATAAATAGAAAAAGGTTGGAAGTCTTAGATGGTTAAAATATTTTGTAGTTTGTTTTGGGTGATAGTTACATATATATATACACACACGTATCAAACTAAGCATGTATAATCTGCACTTTATTACATATTAATAATGTATATTAATTTAAAATACGAAAATATCTGATGCTTTAGGGAGATAGAATAATTCACTTACTTACCCATAGATATGATAGAAAAAACTCAGACACTATCAGATTAGGCACACATTTACTCTTTGGCTGAAGAACAACTCATGTTTATTTGGGTAGTACTTTGGCCACCTCATGCGAAGAGTTGACCCATTGGAAAAGACTGTGATGCTGGGAGGGATTGGGGGCAGGAGGAGAAGGGGATGACCGAGGATGAGATGGCTGGATGGCATCACTGACTCGATGGACGTGAGTCTGAGTGAACTCTGGGAAAGGGTGATGGACAGGGAGGCCTGGCGTGCTGTGATTCACGGGGTCACAAAGAGTCGGACACGACTGAGTGACTGAACTGAACTGAGAAGCAAACAAACAATTATCCTGAAACATCAGTTTAAGTGCTGGGCACTAAGGCAGTTGCCAAGGCATAAACTCTTATTATTTTTTTTGCCTACATTATATTGTATTTTACTTTATAATTTTAAAATTATTTATTTTTAATTGATGATTGCTTTACAGTATTGACTTGATTTCTGTTATATATCAATATGAATTAATCATAGGTGTTTGTATGTCCCTTCCCTCTTGAACCTTCCTCCCACCTCCCACCCTTTCCCACCCCTCTAGGTTATTACAGAGCCCCAGTCTGAGTTCCCTGAGTCATCAGCAAATTTCCACTCCTATCTATTTTACATGTTAGTGAATATGCTTCCGTGCATCTCACTCTCTCCATGCATCTCACTCTCTCCTTCCTCTCCCTTGCCCTTGTCTGTAAGTCTGTTCTCTATGTCTGTGTCTCCATTTCTGTCCAGCATATATTTTCATCAGTACCATCTTTCTAGATTCCATATATATGCATTAATAGACAATATTTGTTTTTCTTTGTATTTGTATAATAGACTCTAGGTTCATACACCTCATTAGAACTAACTCAAATGCATTCCTTTTCCTGGCTGAGCAGTATTCCATTGTATGTATGTACCACAGTTTCTTCATCCATTCATTGGTTTGAAGACATTTAGGATGCTTCCATGTCCTATGCATGCTTGCTAAGTCACTTCAGTCATATCCAACTCTTTGTGACCCTATAGACTGTAGCCTGCCAGGCTCCTTTGTCCATGGGATTCTCCAGGCAAGAATACTGGAGAGAATTGCCATGCCCTCCTCCAGGGAATCTTCCCGACCCAGGGAGCAGACCCAGGTCTCATGTCTCCTGCATTGGCAGGTGGTTTCTTTAGCACTAGCCCCACTGGGAGGTCCTAGCTATTGTAAATAGTGCTGCAATGAACATTGAGGTACATGTGTCTTTTTCAGTTTTGGTTTCCTCAGAGTATATGCCTAGATGTGGTATTGCTGGGTCATATGGTAAGCTCTTTCTTTATAGTTCTGAACAGTGTTCTTTTGTACTCTGCAGGTTTAGGGAAAAAACAAACATGTTAAATTATTGTGTTCTCTACTGCTTCTTACAAATTACCCCAAAACATATTGGCTTAAAACAACATCCATTTATTATCTCATGGTTTGTGTGGGAAATGAATCTAGGCAAGGCTTAGCTGGGTTCTCTGCTTCAGAGTCTCTCACTGGATGAAATCACAGTGTCAGTGTGGGCTATAGGCTCATCTGAAGGCTTAACGGGGCAGAACTACTTCTAAGATCACTCATCATTTTTTACAGAATTCAGATGTTCAAGGGCTGCTGGCTGGGGACCACTTTCAGTTGCTTGTCATAGTAGGGAGAGAAAAATACAGAGAGAGAAAGAGGGAGAAATTCTAGCAAGATGGAATTTTCAGGCTTTACAACCTAATCATGGAAGGGGTATAGCATCACTTTTGCCTTAGTCTGCTGATTGCAAGCAAATCACTAGGTCTAGGCCACATTTAAAGAAAGGGACTACATAGGAGGAGAGGATCACTGAAGGTCATCTTAGATTGCTCCCTGCCAAGATATTTACTAATGTGTCTAGTATAGGAGGTACTAAGTGTAAGGTACTATTTTATAGAAAGTTGTGTTTTCTGGTCTTCAGTAGGCATGTAATATTACTTAATAATATTGAGAAATTCATGGGATGTTAAACATAAAATATAACAATCTGTAAATACACTTTCATAATATATAGTTCTAAAGGCATAATATAAACATTGACAAATAATGAAGTAAGCTTTCAAAGTTATAAATTATTAAATTTTTATTACACTTTGTAAACTATTAAATGGAATATGGTTTAAATAATTATTTTGATTCAGTTTCCTAGTCAACTGATCATTTTTAGAAATATGAATTTGGGCCTGGTATAATACTTTTTATAATATGGTAACTATAACATATTGTTTAAACAACTGATTACTTATTGGCTTGATATTTTAATGATAGAACTCAAATTATCAAAAATAATTACTAGACTTTAAAATGGCTGTCTAAAATAATGATTTTTAAAAACGTATTAAGCATACCACTATTTTCATTCACTAAAATAGCTAGGGAAACAAATTATTTGAAAATATTCCTAGTATCAGAAAAAATCTCTCTTTTATTCAGTATTATGAAACTACCATTGATCTGCTACTAAGTATACTAAACTACATGCACAAGATATATAAAAAATTTATTGATATATTTGAATCAAACTTCTGTATCATACATAATTCTGGCAGCAAGATTCTTATTGAGGATATCACTTTTAGGAGAAATTTTAACAAACAAAAAGAATGAAGTTAAGCATTCCGTCTTCCTTAAAATATGCAATTTTTAATGTATCTGTTGCCCTGGGTCAAAGGCCACTAGGGAAATATTTCAAACTGCTGATTGTTTTACTTTAGTTTTCATCTTTCTCTTGGATTATGGTTTCAGATTCTCTAATCAAAAGTCTCTTTCCTCCTTATCCCATTGTCTATCCTGATTAGGGTGAGGGGCTGGGGAACAGAGGTGACTTCTTGACTTAACCTTTCAGTCATGGAAAGCATGACTTTAGCAGGGTCAAAGAAAAGAGTGACTTAGTTTCTTTATGCTGAACTAAACATCAGAATTATAATCTGAGGAAATTCCAGAAAAACATCTACTTCTGCTTCACAGAGTACACTAAAAGCCTTTGACTGTGTGGATCACAACAAACTGTGGAAAATTCTTAGAGATGAGAATACCGGACCACCATACCTATCTCCTGAAAAACGTTTATGCAGGTTAAGAAGAAACAGTTAGAAGTGGACATGAAACAATGGGCTGGTTCAAAATTGTGAAAGGAATATGTGAAACTGTATAATGTCACCCTGCTTATTTAACTTACGTGCAGAGTACATCATGCAAAATGCCAGGCTGGATGAATCACAAACTGTAATCAAGATTGCCAGGAGAAATATCAACAACCTCAGATATGCAAATGATACCACTTTAATGGCAGAAAGCAAGGGGAACTAAAGAGCCTCTTGATGAGGATGAAAGAGGGGAGTGAAAAAGCTGGCTTAAAACTCAACATTAAAAAAACTAAGATCATGGTATTTGGTCTCATCACTTATGGCAAATAGATGCGGAAAAAGTGGAAATAGTGACAGACTTTATTTTCTTGGGCTCCAAAATCACTGCAGATGGTGATTGCAGCCATGAAATTAAAAAACACTTGCTCCTTGAAAGAAAAGCTATGACAAACCTAGACAGTGTATTAAAAAGTAGAGATATCAGTTTGCCGACAAAGGTTCATATAGTCAAAGCTATGGTTTTTCCAATAGTCATGTATGGATGTGAGAGGTAGACAATGAAGAAGGCTGAGCACCGAAGAATTTATGCTTTCGAACTGTGTTGCTGAAGAACACTCTTTGAAAATCCCTTGGGCAGCTAGGAGATCAAACCAGTCAATACTAAAGGAAATTAATCCTGACTATTCATTGGAAGGATTGAGGCTGAATCTGAAGCTCCAGTACTTTGGCTAGGTGATGTGAAAAGCCAAGTCACTGGAAAAGACCCAGATGCTGGGAAAGACTGATGGAAGGAGAAGACAGGGGCAATAGAGAATAAGATGGTTGGATGGCACCACTGACGACAATGGATGTGAGTTTGAGCAAACTCTGGGAGATAGGGAGGGATCGGGAAGCCTCATGTGCTGCAGACCATGGTGTCACAAAGAGTTGAACGTGACTGAGCAACTGAACAGGTCGGAAAAGGTCAGTTTTCATTCCAATCCCAAGAAAGGCAATGCCAAAGAATGCTCAAACTACCACACAATTGCACTCATCTCACATGCTAGTAACGTAATGCTCAAAATTCTCCAAGTCAGGCTTCAGCAATACGTGAACCGTGAACTTCCAGATGTTCAAGCTGGTTTTAGAAAAGGCAGAGGAACCAGAGATCAAATTGCCAACATCTGCTGGATCATGGGAAAAGCAAGAGAGTTCCAGAAAAACATCTATTTCTGCTTTATTGACTATGTCAAAGCCTTTGACTGTGTGGATCACAATAAACTGCGGAAAATTCTGAAAGAGATGGGAACATCAGACTACCTGCCTGTTGAGAAACCTATATAAGAAGCAACAGTTAGAACTGACATGGAACAACAGACTGGATCCAACTAGGAAAAGGAGTACGTCAAGGCTGTATATTGTCACCCTGCTTATTTAACTTCTATGCCGAGTACATCATGAGAAACACTGGGCTGGAAGAAGCACAAGCCGGAATCAAGATTGCTGGGAGAAGTATCAATCACCCCAGATATGCAGATGACACCACCCTTATGGCAGAAAGTGAAGAACTAAAAAGCCTCTTGCTGAAAGTGAAAGAGGAGAGTGAAAAAGGTGGCTTAAAGCTCAACATTCAGAAAACTAAGATCATGGCATACGGTCCCATCACTTCATAGGAAATAGATAGGGAAACAGTGGAAACAGTGTCAGACTTTATTTTTTTGGGCTCCAAAATCACTACAGATGGTGACTGCAGCCATGAAATTAAATGCTTACTGCTTGGAAGAAAAGTTATGACCAACCTAGATAGCATATTTAAAAGCAGAGACATTACTTTGCCAAGAAGGGTCTGTCTAGTCAAGGCTATGGTTTTTCCAGTGGTTATGTATGGATGTGAGTGTTGGACTGTGAAGAAGGCTGAGTGCTGAAGAGTTAGTGCTTTTGAACTGTGGTGTTGGAGAAGACTCTTGAGAGTCCCTTGGACTGCAAGGAGATCCAATCAGTCCATTCTAAAGGAGATCAGTCCTGGGTGTTCTTTGGAAGGAATGATGCTGAAGCTGAAACTCCAGTACTTTGACCACCTCATGCGAAGAGCTGACTCATTGGAAAAGACCCTGATGCTGGGAGGGATTAGGGGCAAGAGGAGAAGGGGACGACAGAGAATAAGATGGCTGGATGGCATCACGGACTCGATGCATGTGAGTCTGAGAGAACTCCGGGAGTTGGTGATGGACAGGGAGGCCTGGCGTGCTGCGATTCATGGGGTTGCAGAGAGTCGGACATGACTGAGCGACTGAACTGAGCAACTGAACAATACAAAAAATAAAATAAAATAACTCTTATAGCTTAGGGTTTTTTTTTTTTTTAAGGTAGTTTTGCTTACTTTGGAATTATGCTTAGGTTTTTTTGTTGTTGTTTTGTTTAATTTTTTTATTTTAATTGGTCCTTAAATAGTAATGCTGAGAAAATCGTAGAGTCTCTTCAAGGATTTATTTATAAGCAAAGAAAAAAAATTGTCCTAAGAACTTGCTTCTTCCTAGTTGAAGATATTCACATCCTTGTATGAAAAAAGCTTGGTGTCTGTAATGGTAAATGGTCACAATGTCCGTCAACTAATATCTAAGGAAAGAGCACTCTGTGACTCAATGCAGACTAAATGAAATATTGTAATATTATGCCAGCAATTTTAAGTGTCATTATTTCCATTTGTGATGGCTTTTTTCAGCCTCATCTTTCTTATCTTGGCCTTGATTATGTTTTATAGGATTCAGAGATTTCCTTTTATTTTGAAACAATTTTTAAAATCATATCTTTTATAAATACCATTTTTTTGTTTGTTTAAAAAAGTAGCTTAGTGGGATTTCCAAGTACCGCTGTCTTGATTATGGAGAGACCCAAGAGATAACTCTTCAGAGTCTAAGAAGTAAAGACTCGAAGAGAGAGAGACAGATGACACCAAAGGACTCCATTCAGTGTCCTGTCCCAGTAACACTATGGGGCAATATTTTTCTACTATTGGTGGCATTGGCAGTGCAGTTTTTGGTGTAAATAAAAGTGAGGCTTCTAAGCATATTTTTTTGTGTGTGTGGTTGTCAGGTGTATTTTTTTTTTTAATTAGGGTATAGTTGATTTATATGTTTCAGGTATGTAGCAGTGTGAATCAATTATACATATATTGACTCTTTTTTAGATTTTTTTTTTTTTTTTTGATGTAGGCTATTATATAGCATCAAGTGGAGCTCCCTGTGCTGTACATGTAAGGTGGGTTTTGGTTAGCACCACAGAGCCAATAGCATGTGGCTTCAATATATTTAAAATGGGTTTTTGTTTGATCACCTAGGAAAATTTAATAAACAGTCTCATTTTTAGAGAGGAGAACACTTAGTCTAGAAACCCTCTAACAGAATTCGAGATGAATTAAAAGTTTCTGAAGTATATAAATGAGATCCTATTTTTTTTTTATAGACATACATGTTATAAGAAATACAATAGAACAGATATAAGGTTTGGAGTTCTCTGAATGCCCACTTCACCTTCTCCTGTATCTCTGCACTTGCTACTTCCTTCCTCTTTTCTCCCCACTTTTCTCTCTATGGTTAAGTCCTTCTCATCAAGACTCTTCTCCAAACCCACTTCATTTTTCAAACTCTTAGATTGGGTTTGGTTCTGCCTCATGTGTTCTGTCATAGGGCCCAATTCCCACTTCATAGTATGAATCCAATTATATTTTAATCTTCTCTTTACTTGATTGTTTCCCTTACCCTGTTTTTAAATTCTTTTAGAGCAGGGGCAAAGGTCTTTAATTCTGTGCCCTTCTTACATACTCATAGCATTCTGTTGTTCTTCACTAAACCATTATTTGTACTTAGATACTTATATGTGTGTTCGTTTGACTAATGTCTCCCAGTCCCTAGACTAAAACTTTGTGAATAGGACACATGTGTTTTACTTTCATTTTATTTCAGTGTTTAGTAGAATATTCGACATTTATAGTTGATCCAACAACAAGAAATGCTGCCAGGACCTAACTGGAGACTTGGGGTTGAGTTTATATTCAATACTTATCTGATGATAATTACATGCAGATTTCAATTATAGCCTGAGCTTTTCAACTTACTATCGACACTTAATCATTCTTCATTGAACTGCTAACAGTGTTTCCTTATTTTTATAGAGTAGTAATTATAATATAATCAATACATACCATACAGGTTATCCCTAGGATAAAATTGATAGATGGATGGTAAAGAATGTATGAATTTTGAATGACTTGGTATATGATAGTCATTATAATTAATGCTAAGAGATGGGCTATACCTGTAGAGGTATTGAAGTGGACACACATTAACCTGGAAAAGGTTTTTGATAACAGGGCTGATTCCCTTCAGGAATTTAGAGTAGAGTGCTTTTCCCTTTGATAGTGAGAGAACGCAAACATCAGATAATTAGTAGTACACTGGGCCTAGAGAGCTTCAATTTCACTTTTCCTGAAGACAAGTTTACTAGTTTCCTGTGGCTGCTGTAACGATACATCCCAGGTTTGGTGACTTAATAAACATTTATTCTCATAGTTTCAGAGTCCAGTAGTCTGAAACCAAGGTATTAACAGGGCTGCACTTCTTCTGGAGGCTCAGGTGAGCATCTGGGCCATGACTCTTTCAGTATCTGGTAATTACCAGCTTTCTTAGCTTGTGTCCACCTTCCTCCTATCCCTGCACCTGTCTTCGTAGTGCCTTCTCTTACCTGTGCATCTAAAGATACTCGCTATATTAGATAGAAGTCTCCTAAAAAAAACAAAAAGGCAGAACGAATAGGAGATATATATGACTTATTGCAAAGTACTGGATGGAGCCTGAGAAGTCCCCGGATCTACCATTTGCATGACAGAGAACCAGGAAAGCATGTGGTATATTTTGAAGGCTTGAGAGCCAGAGAGCCAAGGGCACAGATTCTAGTTTCAGACGGAAATCTTGAGAACTTGGAGTGCTGAGTGTGACAGAAGATTGCTGGTCTAACTCAAACAGTTGAGTGGGGCGCAAATCCAACCTTCCTCTGCCTTTTTGTTCTATTTAGGCCCTGAAAGGCTCAGATGGTGACTGTTCACACTGAGGAAGCTCATCCGCTTTAATCAGCCCACTAATTCAAATGCTCATCTCTTCCAGAAACACTGTCACAGACATGTGCATGCGTCTGTGTCCAACTTCTTTGCGACTTCAGTCATGTCTGACTCTTTGTAACCCTGTAGACTGTAGCCCACCAGGCTCCTCTGTCCATGGGATTTCCCAGCCCAAAATTCTGGAGTGTGTTGCCATGCCCTCCTCCAGGGAATATTCATGACCCAGGGATCAAACACACACCTCTTAGGTCTCCTGCATTGGCAGGTGGGTTCTTTACCACTGGTGCCACCTGGGAAGCCCAAGTAATGTAGGCATCCTTTGGCTTAGTCAAGTTAAACCTAAAAGAGAATATCACACTTGCTGTTGACATGAGGGCCAACATTGATGATCCAGGATGATCTCTTAATTGCAGAATACTTAACTGTGTCTGCAAAGACCCTTTAACCAAATGATGTATCATGCACAGGCTCTGGGAATTAGAATGTAGACGTATCTTTTTAGGGCCCAGTACTAGCAGACTACAACAGTCTTTATGAGAATGAGTAAGAAAACATGGCTTTGTATAAATGGGCTGTTGTAACCAAAGTGTTCTGTTGTTGCTGACTTTTAACACAGATAAATTAGGTAATTGTCTCTGTAGTGATTTTAGTGATATATGTAAGACATCTCTTTCACTATATAGAACATGGTCATTTCTTGTTATTTTATTACATTGCCTGATAATGAGACTTGCTTGAATTTTTGTTTAGTAGATTATTATTACTGCCATTTATTTATAATTCATTTATTTGTTAATTATTGGCAGTAATAGTTGTCATGGATTTGGACCTCTAGAGCAAGGAATTGAGTTTGTCAGCACCTTAGTAAATGGCACGTTATCATGGTCTGTGCAAGTCCCTTTTCTTGTGTGTGTGCTCGTCTGTTTATATTTACGTGTTCTCTCTGATTCCTAGTCTTCACTCCTTTTCTTCCCCTCATTACCATTCTAAGATATTTATGTAAATCTGTATTCTTGGATGTATTGTTATAGACTGTGCTCTATTGTTTTGTGTGTGCATGCTCAGTTGCTAAGTTGTGTCCAGGGTTCCGCAGCCCCATGGACTATCATCAGTCTCCTCTGTCCATGGGATTCTCCAGGCAAGAATACTGGAGTAGGTGGCCATGCCCTCCTCCAGGGAATATTCCCAACCCAGGGATCAAACCCAGATCTCCTGCATTGCAGGCATATTCTTTACCACTGAGCCACTGGGGAAGCCCCTGTTTTGTGTATACATACTTTTAATTATTAATTGATGCCACACTAAAATTACTTTCTTACTTTTTTTGCTAACTACGATGTCTTAAAGATCAATTTAGTTCTAACATGTGCATATATACCTGTTTCTTCTAATAACTCATGCTCTGCATCCACTGTGTAAACTTCCTACTCTCCTAGGGATGACTGCCCAGGGGGACTCCAACTCTTTGCCACCTAAATAACATGGCCACAAATAACCCAGTTCCCCTTGTGGGCCTGGATACATTTCAGAGGGATTGCAAACACGGAAACAAGCTTGCTGCTCCTAAATTAGTATGACTATGAGTTATTATTATCTTTGTGTTTAAGGCTGGAAACCTTGGGTAACAAGAGAATCCAAGTGCCTGAGGAGGAAGGACTGTTCAAACTGGGAGAGAAAACAATAATCGGAGGTGCGAGAATATTCAGCAAAACTTTGCCTTTTTCCCAAAGTGAATTAAAGGTCTGAGGATTGAGTGGAAAATATAATTGATCTGCAATCCTGCATTTTTTATTTAGTGTCTATTTCTTAATAGAAAATTTGGAGAAATATAGGCATTGATTTAAATCCCAGAGTCAAAAGTTCCTTTCTTTACCTGAGGCTATAAATGAATTTAGGGGCTCTGGTGACAAAAAGAAATCCTCATCTTCTCCATTATTTCACAAATCTTTGTCAGAGTCATCATGCTAAAGTTATCCCTAATTGCAGTTTTAGCATATCTGTCATCATTGTCGAGGGCCTCTTGTGTTTACTACTTTCCCACAGTATCTGGTATATCCAGGTTCACTGTCTATGTACCTTATTGTCTGCTGCATATGATAAAAAACACATCTTCATCTCTGCCTTCACTCCACTTGTTCTTATCTGACATGTGTCACTGTCTCCCTTAACCTCTTGGTCCAGTCCTTCAGAAAGCAAGCTGGAAAGTACCCTGACAGCAAGGAAATACCCGAAGGCCAATGCCCCAGGCCAGAGGAGTCAGATAACTGAAAGGGACACTAACTGAGAGCTCAGAGGGAAGGACAAGTCAAGCTAATTCAGCAACAGGAGATTCTGTGCCACATCCTTTGGTCACACATTTACTACAGAAAACCTTTGGAACTCTGAATAGAAGATCAAATGTGCCCTAGCTTCGCCATCATTTAGAAGTGATGGATTCATTTACACAGCTTATCCCGATAATCAATCAGAACAAGAAGCCTGGGTGTTTAGAAGCTGAGTAATTTTTAACTTCTCTGGGGCTTTCACATTTCTGTGGCTTGTGGGCGTTATCTCTTTAGTCTGAAATTCCCTAAGCTATTTGACAGGCAGACTTACTCATCAGCAGTACTCAGCTTGGTATCATCTTTCTGAAACAACCCCTGGCTCTCCCCACCCACACCCAACAAGCTAGGTGCTGCTACCTCGTGTTCCTGCTGTGCAGTAAATTACTGATTTACTGCCTGTCCCACTCTGCTCCCTGCCCCTGTCTCTTCCCTTACACATTCTGAGCTTTGGGTCTTTCTTCTGTCTTTGAAATTCTGATGCCCAGCATATGATTTGACATATAGTAAACTCTCAGTATATGTTCGTTGAACTTAATGAACTTTATGTTTTATTTATTTATTTTTCTTTCTTTCTATTTTTTGGCCACCTGGCATGTAGGATCTTAGTTCCCCAACCAGGAAATTGAACCTGTGTCTATGTTGGAAGCACCATGTGTTAACCACTGGACTACCAGGGAAATCCTGAACTTTATGTCTTTATATTTCTGTATATGTTAAATGAAGGAGTTGGGCGTGTGGGTAGTTTTCAGATGTTCAAATGTTTCAAATGTGGGTAGTTTTAAAGTGGAAGAACCAGTTTTCTCCTTAAAAATTTAAGGGAAGAACCCATGTGTTCTGGGGGAGTGGCAGGGGAAAAGAAAGTACTCTATTTGAAGTAAGATGGGATTCCAGAAACCTGTCCACTTGACCTCTCCTCTTCAAACAGAGCACCAGGAGATGGAGAAATACAGTTACAACAAATTGGCCTAGAATCATGATTGCTCATTTCCCTGGCAGCTTTAAAAAAATGTAATTCTGTGAAAGTTATTCTTTCAAGTAGCAACATTTTTTTTTTATGTGAAACTGTTTTTCGGTGGAATTTTCCTAAAACGTAAAAATACTGACCTGCCTCCTTAAAAACCAGAATGCAGCACTAACGTAACTGAACCTTTCCTTAATGACTCAGGCCCTCATTAGGAGCCGTCCCTGTTTCACTGAGCTAAATTCACAAAGGCGTTGTTATGACGTATTTATTTCCCTGTATCTTCCCTGTCTGTCAGCTGTCATTTCTTCTGCTGTCACTTTTTCTGACCTAATAGCTCCCTGAGCTAAGCTCTTTTTCTCAAAGCCCCTGTGCTCTAAATTTTCTGTGAGGTAAAACAATAGAAAATAAAGTTTGTTGAAAAGTATGTGTGCACACACACAAAAAATAATAATAGAATTTGAGAAAGACAGTGGCCGTTGTGTTGGCACCATGTGAAGGTCATGGAGGTTACTTGAGGTACTAAGAGACTCGGGGTTAATTTCTGGTTTCTCTGTCCTGGGTTTGGGGATTACTGAAGTCATGCTTCTACCTAAATGAGATAGCTATATATGTTTTCTAGAGAAAATTAACCTTGGTACAATTTGGGTGAATGTACTGTTGAATATACAAATTATGTTTAAATCAAGTAAAAATGTGGTGCAGTGGTAAAGAATCTGCCTGCCAAGCAGCCAAGCAGGAGACCAGGGTTCAACTCCTGGTTTGGGAAGATGCCCTGGAGTAGGCTATGGCACTTGCTCCAGTATTCTTACATGTAAATTCCCACGGACAGAGGAGCCTGGCAGGCAACAGTCCTTGGGGTAACACAACTAAACAAGTAAGCACACACACACACAATAAAATACTTTAAAGCATAAACCCCTCATTTACATTTATTTATAAATTATACATACTTCTGTACTAATACATATATAAGCTTTAAAACATACTTGAGAATTGAAATTACAAATGATGACATAAGAACAAATATGAATTCTCATTCTGCTGTTTCCTCCTCACATTCCAGAGAATTGTCTTGTGTACCCCCTGGGAAGCACAATTGCACATCCAGTTGTAGACCTTTGGCTAAGGTGGCTATGTAAAGCATTGACTTTGCTAGGCAGATAGGCCTCTAGCCAGCTGAAAAGTAATTTAAGTAATAGAGCTTTTCAAGACATTAAATAACATTTAAAAAAAATCTCCAGAACCTAACTGTTGCCTAGAATATAATAGCTGCACAAGAAATGTCTGAATGTCGACTGGGCGATGAAGCTTGGGCAGTCCCTTAGAATGCTTTATAAACTCTTTTAATTAGTTCATTTCATTCGCTTAGCTCATGTCAGATATCTTTCACAATGTGTTTACATATCATCACATCATCATGAGTGTGTACATCACTAGGCAGGAATGGTTGTAAGGCACCATTGCAATGCACAATGGTTGTAAGGCACATTGGGATTTCAGTGGCTTTGAGTCAGGGCTAGGGTATTTAATTCCAGTGGAAGGCCAGTCCCCAGGGAACTGGGATGTATCAGGATGACTATAGTGTGTGTGCTAAGCTGCTTCAGCCATGTCTGACACTGTGTGATCTTCTGGACTGTAGCCCACCAGGCTCTTCTGTCCATGGGACTCTCCAGGCAAGAATATTGGAGTGAATTGCCATGCCCTCCTCCAGGGGATCTTTCCAACCCAAGGGTCGAACCCATGTCTCTTAAATCTCCTGCATTGGCAGGCAGGTTCTTTACCACTAGCACCACCTGGGAAGC
The DNA here is from genome assembly GCA_006408695.1 of Aepyceros melampus. Lineage (NCBI taxonomy): Eukaryota > Metazoa > Chordata > Mammalia > Artiodactyla > Bovidae > Aepyceros > Aepyceros melampus. Next base: position 28,260 of record SJXQ01005255.1, read on the forward strand.
CCATGACCATAGTATGAGACATGATAAACTCTCTTTAATAAAGACATTATGTGATACTCCCTGAGGCATTTGGGCTGGTGGAGGGGCACAGGCAGTAATAGTACTAAATAAAATGATGATTCTCAAAGCTCCTCAGGTAACAGTCTTGTGGCATTGGGAAGGGGGTGGAGAGTTGGGAAGGGGTTAGTAAGGATCCATTTGGATTGCGTTTCAGGGCTTAGCTGTGGTGGAGGCCTTCTGTTCTTACACAGCATGCTTGCCTTGGGTGCTTACGACCTTCTTGCTGGTAAAGTACAATCTGTGTGCTTGTATTCCAGACACCTATCCAGCAACCTACTGCTGGTTCCAATGAGCCATTCACAGGTTTCTCAGACACTACATCATCCTCATGACCAATTTAGCAGCTTTTCCTCCAAACATGCTTCTCCTGAATATTTCCATCTCTGTAGGTAATACTGTCCCCCATCCACCAAGATGCAGAAAACTGCAAGTTGCTCTTGATTCCTTTAGTTTCTGTATCCTTTATCTCAGCCTTTTGGGGCTCCATTCCTACTGCTATCATTATCCCTCATATCTTGGACTTCTGAGCCACAATCTCAGTGCCTCCAAATTATTTTACTTATTATTCCAGAGTGGCTTTTATAAATAGAAATTTGGAAAGTCCTCCTTTTTCAAAGTTGATTAAGACCTCTGTTCTTCTCTTCAGCTCCATCCCCCATTTGTCTCCCTTGCATTGGGTTATCCTCTTCCTCTGAACTTCTTTCAGGTTTTCAGTGAAGCTAGGCTGTCCTCAGACCTCTGCGTGTCCATACACACTGCCTGGAGCAATCGTTTCTCTTGTTGGTTTCTTCTGGTAGCAGCAGAGACATACGTTTTCCAGAAACATTTCCCTGATCCTAGACTAGACTGTATTTCCCTGCAAAGAAGTACTACCATGGTATTCCAGAACTTCCTTGTTGTCCCAATCGGCAGCTGTTATTAAGTGGTTATATATCCATATTTCCTTCTAGACTGTGAGTTTCATTGAAGACAGTGGCCACATTGATTATCTTCACCCATGACAGTGGCCCCCCCACCCCCACACCAATACATATTACTGAAAAAAATAATGAGAGGATAAGGGCACTGTAGTGCTCATTAGGAACTAAGCTAAGTATTGAGACAGATGACTGAACAAATAGAGCAAGGGACTGGGTAAGTGGACAATCTGATGAATACCGAGGAGTCCACATTCAATTCCTGGGTGTCAAATACAAGGCTTATGGAGGAAGACCTGAGTTTACCTAAAGACATAAGATAGACTTTCAGTTAGACTGGAACTGTAAATCCTAGCAGTGTAAGCCTGGCAAGGTACTGAAAGGGCTGATGTAAGAAGTCTTGAAATAGCTTGTGTATAGACTGCACATGTATACCAGGCATGGTTACCTGTTATTTTGATGTGGCCCCTGTGACATCATTATGCCAAGTTCAACATTATTCATTAACATGCTTCTGCTAATAATAATAGTTAATATTTTGAATATTTTCCTCATATCTGATAATCTCCTGAAAATTATCTCATTTAGTCCTTATGGGACCTATGAAGAGGTACTCTTATTATTCTCATTTATGAGGCAACCAAGACAGAGAGGTTGACTGACTTACTCAAAGTCTTACTGAGCAATATACAGTATTTGACTGTTTCGGTGATTCTACCACATACAGTCTCCTTTGTTTCTAATATTTTTATTTGAATTTCTTTCCCATTAAAGGGTAAGGTGTTTAAATTCAATTCAAGGAGTTTTTATTGAAACACTTATGGTGTGTGCAACATTAAGTACTATGTGAAATTAACAAATATTTATCACTGACTATGACTTTCTAGAAGAGTGCTGTAATTTCGTAAGTATTCATGGAGTTTAACACCTTAATGAGGGTATTTTTTAAAAGGCAGAGAAACATATAAAATAGGGATAGAATAGAATCTAGATACCAAGTTTCCTCAGTGTTTGCTCTCTAATGGTAATGCAGTTGCCTTCAGAATTGATCTGTTTTTATCAAGTGGATTTCAAACAGTCCAGGCCTCCAGACAAATTTTCAGAGAGTTAAGGTACTTTTACACACACCATTCCTGAAATCTCTAAACTTAAAAATAATAAAAAGCATTTGTTAGTCATAGGTTATTGGGCAGAATGTCATCTGCCTTTTGGGGCAGAATATGGTTTCAATAACTGTCATCAGAAATTTCAAAGACAGTTTTCCAGGTTTAATTGAAAGTAAGTTTGGCTATACTGATTGTTTATAGGGAAGAAATACGTCTTCTTAATCAATTGGAACCAATTCCGGTTGGTTTCTTGAAGAGATGAAATTCCTGGGATATTATTGCTACCCCTAGAAGGAAGATGTGTCCAACGTGCATCTTTCCAATTTTGATAACATTACTGTAAATTACTCTTGTCCTAAAGAGTCAGGGAATGAATTTATTCTAGCTTTCTACAAATTTTGCATTTCACTCTCAATGAATAAAGAGCAAAAGTTATCTGAAGTACACTGTATCTACAAATTATTTTATAATGTTATTCTTGGCTCATCAGATTAAACTGCAATCAGAACATCTCCTTTATAAATGGAGAGTTGTCAGCTTTTTACTTCTGACCACAAGTTTATCTCCCCACAGAAGTCATCTGTGGAGGAGATACTTGCCCTGATATAGCCAGCGCTTGAGACCAGGGCCAGAGCATCCTCAAGGGTGTCACCCTTTTCCCGGATGCCTCTTGAGTCTTCATGCAGCTGCAACAGGTTTTTCCTGTCTGGGATCCTGTTTGACCAACATAAACAAAGAACTGAAAAACAGAATAAAGACTTTTTTAGAGCCAGAGATGAAGAGATTAACCGCTCAGCTAGGGGTCAGGGTTTCAAAACTGCTCTCTCTGTATTCTATCAGGAAAGTGATACTTTTTCATTTTGCATTGTCCACCCTGAAGGCTTCTACTTCCTTCAAGGCATTCCCGTACTGTCAGTGGGTCTGGGGCAGGAGTGGGGAGAGGGATGGGGTGACTCTGAGTTGGGGGCACTGGGACAGCCAGGGAATGGCCAACTCCCTCCTTCCCCCGGGAGGACACTCCCACCCCACCCCGCCCAGCGCCACCCCTGTAGGGCTTTGGCCTCCTGACCCAGACAGAGCCAGGCTCGAGGCACCCGGAGGCGAGCCCGGGTCGCACCGCCCCCAGCCTCGGGGCAGAGAGCCAAGAGTTCGAGGCCTCGCTGATCCGGATATGATGAAAAGGCGCCACAGAGCGAGAAGTGTTTCTGGAGTGCAGGAGTGGCGGAAGGGGGAAAGAGAGGCAAAGGGGCAAGAGTCCCCTCGGAGGGGAACCGGCCGGGCTGAGCTGACTGGAAAGAGGGGGCGGAGAGCACCGAGTCAGAGGAGCGGCTGCTGCCGCACCGCCACTGAGGTGTCTGCTGAGCGGGACGGAGGCTGGGAGGGACACCCAGAGGCGGCTGCCTGCTGCCGTCAAGCCACCGCGACCTGCGGCCCCTGCCGGAGCCTCGCTAACTTTCCGAGGCGGAAGAGGAGGAGGAGGAAAGGGCTTTGAGTGTGTTGGGGGGATGCCGAGGTAGGTGGCGAGGCTCTTGGCGGGAGAAGGAGGGGTCTGATCCCCTCCCCGAGCTGCTCCCAAATCCAATCTCCCTTCCAGCGCCTCCCCCTTGAGTGCCCCCCTTCTATCTGCTGGGACTCACTGCTGTCAACTTGCTGGGTAACAGTTTTCCTCCCGGGTTTCAAATCAAAACTTCCCCGGGGTGGGGTTTGGGGAAGGGAAGCAGAGGGGGAGGGAATGTCCCGCAGGGGTGGTGTGCTCTTCTCTCAAAACATTTTTTTTTTTTTCCCAATCCTGGCCAGAAGCATTCAGTTCCCTGCACCCAACACCTCCCAGCCCCTGGTGCATCGACCCCGAAGGGCGGCGAGCTAGGCGGAGGCGCGGCGAGGGCTCAGTGGAGCGGCCCATGTCCGGCGCGGGCGAAGCCCTGGCTCCCGGGCCCCAGCGCGGGGCTGAGGCTGGCGGTGGCCGGCTGGGCGCCCCAGCCCAGGGTGAGTGCCGCTTGCAAGTTGCAAGCTCCATTGTCACTGTTGCATTTTAAAATGTGTTCGCACATTTACTGCTTGGAATCTGTGTGTGGGGAACTGGTGCAAGGACTGAGCCTACCTCGTCGTAGTGAACTTTTGCATAGTTAGCATTATTCAATCAAGTTCTCCAGGATCGCAGCCTCAGATCAACAACCGGATAAGAGGGCGGGATCCGCTGATCTCTCCACTCCCCCTTCTTTGGCTGCCGAGAAACTGGATGTGTACAGGATCACTTCTTTCTTAAACATACGCATTTCAGGGCCTAAGACCCAACAGTGTGGGCTCCGAAGCGCTTCCCCACCACTTAAGTTCTGTGTCTTCAGCAGATCCAGGACTGCTGTGCTTTTTGAGAAACCTGCACTCTCCCTTCATCTTTCTATTTCTTGTGGGCTCCTCTGCAGCTTTGATAATCCAGGTTTCTGTGACCAATTGCTTTGGAATGGCTCATGCATATGCTTTCAATAACTGTTTTTGTTTTGAAATAAACAGATTTCAAAAGAAATGTTTTCCAAGAATGAATTAGCTCTTTGTGTTCATCCAAGTTATAAACAAATACAGTCTGTAAAAAAAAAAGTACTCCTGTTCCTGCAAAACTTCCATAAGAAGCTTATACACAAGTCAGACAGGATCTTCTCTTGAAGGTAACATACTTCAGGTTGGTGACAGAGAGAAGGGATCTTAGTGTGACTCTGCTTTAAAGGGTTCTGACTCATATAAACTAAATAATTTTCCAGGGTTCAGAAACCTATTTTTAAATCTTGATTTCAAGCCTGATACCCTCCCAGCCCCCCAGCCTTAAGAATAATGTCATGAGCTTCTTGGGATTCTTTTTGTTAAAGCAGTAAAAAGTGGAAGAGAAGTTAATGTTGAACCCACATTAGGTGAAAGCAGAAAACACCCATGGCTAAAGTAAAATGTCCTGGCATTCAAAGGCTGTTAAATTGAATTATGTTTATCGTTGTTTTTTTGCTTCTAAACAGTGAGTCATTTTTTCTAAATAGAGAAAATCAGAACTAGAATGATAAACATGTTTTCCCAGAAGCAGCCCATGTTCTGCACATTATATTGCCAAGGCAATTGTTTTCTTGTCATTAGGCATGTCCTCAAGTAGTCATATGGGCTCCTTGATGGGTTGTTCAGGTTCACACCTGAGCTGTTAATCACTAGTGTTACCAAATGCTTATGTCAAAAATCAAGCTCAAACACACTAGAAAAACAATTGACTTAGAACTAACGATATCTGCAATGTCCAACTTTAAAAATATACATTTTAAAGTCAGTAGGAGTTGCAGTGATACCTAATCCATCTGTTCAGATGTAATGGTGTAAGGTATCGCATGATATGTTTTTAGGAAGCCAACCCTAGAATGTTCTGAAGAAAACTGTGGACTGCATGTAACACATTATCAGTGTGGCAACTCTTGGATTATGTTTTACCTGAAAATTGACTCAGCCTCAGCAGCATTTTTGTTTGTTTGGTTTTTTAAATTAGTTTACTTTGACTTGCCACATTCTTTAACTAGGCATCAATTTAATTGTGAATGTAATATAAAGTTAAGTTTTTTATAAAAGAAAATCTTCAGAATCTTCTTAAAAGGTTGTATCTCAAACACGCATAAATTGGAGGAAAAAGTTTTGGATTAAGTGGTCAGGGAGAAAATTGTATGTAGCTGCCATGGTTAGGGTGGTTTTGTTGGTAAAGATGTTAGTGAAGAAACTGCCTGCAGGCCACACTTCTCTAAACTCTTTGAATTCTTTCATCTTCGTCCTTCTGTCCTTGGATTCTTGATCATCTTTTCAGAAGAATAATTGAATAATACTCTGGTAAGATATGGCTGCTTAGTTAATAGAAACCTAATTTTAAAGCTTTATATATTAAAATCAGTAAGAAAAATGGAATGTTCTATGAAAGTTAGTAGACAATGTCTTTTCATGAAGGAGAAGGATAAAATCAAGTCTTCCCCTGCAAACAAAATTAAATATATATGTGTGTTAATATGCATATGCATATATGGGTATGTTAATATGCATATGCATAAGTATGTGTGTGTATGTAAAGACACAAAACCTGTTCATGTGTTGCTGTGTTGTGAGGAGCTATGTGTACTACTAACTGAAGGCATAAAAAGTTAAAGTTGAAAGTAAATTTGAAGGGTCACTAGTCTGAACTCCCCATGAGATCTAGGATTTCTTTCTGCGTTTTTTCAGGCAGTTAAATGCCTACAGTGTAGCCTATTCTACTTATCAGCATTCATACTGATAGTTATGCAAGTGTTTCTTGTTGAGAGCAAGGTCTCTCTCCTTACAACTTCTCCCCTTTGGCTGTGACTCTTCTCCAAGCACAATTTTGTTGCTCCAAAAGCATTAAAAATCTTATTTGTGCATTTGAAAATTGTTACAGACAAGGATATAAGCTCATATGCCCCATGCTGTCAGAAGGAACCAGGATGGGTGTGGGAAGATAGGGAGCAGTGGGGACTGAGGACCCCTGGAGAGCTCTGGGCCCAGGAGACAGTGTTTCTCAGTCCAGCTCACTGTTGCCGTTTGGGTTTAATATCTTCCAGTATTTCAAGAGATACTGGAAATATGGATTTTTATGTATCATCACTCCCTTTTAAAAGTTGGCAGCTAATTAAATCCAATTTTTATCCAGGCCAAACAAAACAACCACACCTGCAGGCTGGAAATGGCTCCAAAGCAGCTGATTTGTGATTTCTGTTATAGAAATTAGAAAGTAAATTTAAAACTATTTAAATTTAAATAGTTTTAAATGTGATTTAAAACTATTTCCCTATTTATGGTGAACTTCTGAAAGACTGACTTGATTGATCTTCTCACTTGTGAAGGGTAGTTTGCACTAAACTTTTTGTTTTAAAAGAGAATGGATCTTGTATGCATGGTTCATCTAATTGTCATTTTTTTCTTTTTTGGGTCAAGAATCTTAAAATTCATTGTGCTATTAACCTTGGTAGGCGTTTGCTTTTTTGTGCACAGTTATTAGAATCCATATGGTTAAAAGGAAGTCACTCAGTCGTGTCCAGTGCGACCCCATGGACTGTAGCCCACCAGGCTCCTCCATCCATGGGATTCTCCAGGCAAGAGTACTGGAGTGGGTTGCCATTTCCTTCTCCATGGTTAAAAGAGCCTTTTAATTAAATGCTTCCATGTTTGCTACTTGTACCTAGAAGGATCTTTAGAAATAACTTAGTCCATTTGACTCACTTTCTAGAAGGGATGTCCAAAGAACTTAAGTGACTTACTTGTCCAGGGTCTCATACATAGTCAGTAGAATTCAGGATAGAAGCATAAATTGTAAAATATATGTCATTATGATAAATGTGGGTTAAAGTAGACAATCAGTAGAACTTTTTTCCTATAGATGGGTGAATTGAAAATAATCAGCTTTGATACTGTGAATCACTTTGCCTGTTCTGGTCCTTGCATCCCCCCCTCCCTCCCCCATTGCATTTGCCAAGATTTAGACTGTGGGACTGTGTGCTGGAATATTCTTTAATGTGATAATGTGTGATTTAATGCACTCTTCTCTCTTGGGAGAGTCCTCTGAGACTATTAGGCGGACTTTTCATAGCAGGATGCAAAATGCCAGTAAAGTTAATTAAAAATAATTTAAAATAGAAGCTAGGGAGAAAATCTTCAAGTTGAAATTACATAAGAAGAGCTTTGACTTAAAAGCTTAGCTGACTTGTCAGGAATTTATAGTGGCTAATCAGATTTCCTTTATGGGAAGCCTGTTTATTTCAATTTATACCACGTATGCTCATAATATCCATATTCTTTGACTTTTACCATATCGTTTTATCCTTTAAGAATGGCATTTCTCAGAGTGTGTCATCTTTGGGCACCTTCTGTCTCTGGTCCTCAATCAGGGACGAAGTGCCTTGCGGGAGACATTTGGTAACTTCTGGAAGCATGTTTGGTATGGTAGGTGGGTGGGTGCTCCTGGGACACAGTGGGTAGAGGCCAGGGAGAACACTGTATACCATGCACACAATATGGTAGCCCTTCACAACAAAGGATTATCTGGCTTGGAGTAACAATGATGTTGAGATGCTATTCTAGTCTCTCAAGGCTACTAACATCTTTGGCTCTACTCTAGACTTACAGAATCAGAATCTGGAGAGTAAGACTCAAGAATCTGCATTTTTGACAATCTCCAGGTGCTCTTTATCTCTAGTTGAGAATCATTGTTTTTACAGGCTTTTAATTTAAAAAAAATTTTTTTGTTTTTTATAGAAAGCCTTAAAAAAAGTCTGGAGAAACGTCACAAATTCCAAACTTTATTTTTTTTTTTTTTAAAATTAATTTTTATTTTTTAGTTTGTTTTGCTTTACAATACTGTATTCGTTTTGTTACACATTGACATGAATTAGCCATGAGTGTACATGAACTTCACTCCATGTGTACTATTTAGAGCTCGCCAGCATTTTTATCCCATATCCCAATTAGTGAACTGAATTGAACTGAGGCCTGAGTCTTAATCCTCAAAAAAGTTTCCTGTCAAGATATTGTATCCTATTGTACACATATATGTGAATATTAGAAAATAAATATATAAATACACATTGAAAAGAATGAGATAAAAATAAGTCAGTAAATAGATCTTTTAATACTTTGTTCTACTGCCTCAGTAGATATTTTTGTCCCATCATCCTGGACTTCTCTCTAGGGATCTCAGCATTTTTATGGAATAATAAGGAAAGAAGTCCCTAATTTTCACATGATATGTATTCACTTGTAAGTTGGATTTTTGAAATCTGGATTATCCTTTCTCATAGAAACAGAATGATAAATTATGTTTAGCTCAATAAGCTCAAAAAGATGGTTGAAAATTTTATTAAATGTTATTATAGAGAACATACTCTTAATGATACTGGCAACCACATACAGGTAGTTAAGAAAAAGGTAAGTGAAACATTTTCAATACAGGTACTTTAGAGAATAGGCTTAACTGGAAAACTATAAGAAACCTTATCTAGATTTGGAAGAGGATTTGGGGGCATTTCAAGCACTATAGACCTTATGCTCCAAATCCTTTTTCACTTAAAGAAACTAATGTTCATTTTGTAAGTTTAGAGAAATGCAAGCCTAATCAGCTTGACATAGTCATGTTCCCTCTGCTAAGAAAAGAAAAAATCAAATGCATAACAGAAGGAGTAACTGGGAGAAACCTAAGGAGGGAGGGAGGAAGGAAGTGGTTAAATGATTATGACTATACATTTAAGAAAATGTTTGGAGAGCTTAAATTGTTTGAGCTAAGAACTGCAAATAAAGTTCTAAGGGACACTGTGGTATAAACTGAGCTGAATGGGGCTGTGTTAAGGAAGGAGATGATGGCACAAAATCTTGAGATAGGCAGGGAGCACTGTTGACTTTGAGGTAGGCTCTAGTACATATTTGTGGAATAAATGATTGGGTAAATGGAGGGCTTGTTGCTGTCCAGAACAAGTGTGAGTCATGGCAGCAAATGGCAAAGAATAGAAATAGTTTGGGGGTCAGGATGGAGGATGGGAATAGGGAAAGCATTTATTCATATATGTTTTGTTTGTAATTCAGGGTAATTTCATAGCAATTTTCTTCCCTACCATACCCTTTTTATTGGTCCTCATATTGTTTATCTCTGCCTTACTCAGGTGCTCTGTGAATGTTCTGTTTTATATATATGTGCATACACTATATATAAATAGAGATGATGCTTTGTGACAGATACAGAGAGAAAAATATTGATGAATGAAATCTGGGGCTTGCAGTGTATTGGAGAGATACGTTTACACATACTTATAAAGAAGATGGAAAGATGCTATAGAGACACACAAAGAAAGTGATGCAAACATGGGAGAGAGGCAGCATCTCTATCTGGAGCATTTGGAAGACTCAAAAAAAACTTAGGATTTGAGCTGGACCAAGAATCATGGTCAAACTCCACAAGGTTTGTGGAGATAGATGTGAAGAGCAGGGTCTGTTATAGAATGTGGAGGACTTCACCAAGAGCACTATATGAGCTCTATTAAGGAGCTGAAGAAAATAAGGTAAAGTTGTAAAGATAAGCTAAAATAATGTTGAGGAGGTCCTTGACTCTCCTGAGAGGAATTTGTATATCCTTTCTGTAGGCAGTAGTGAGCTATTGAAAGTTATTGGTAAGGGTAAGGATAGGACCAAATTGGTGTTTTTAGAAAATAAATCTGGTGGCAGTTCAGAGGATGATTTTGAACGGAGAGACAAGAGTGAAGGTCATGACTTTGCGGAAAGATTTTACAATAGCCCAACAAAAGATGAGAGGAGTACCAATGGGAGTGGAATTGAGACTACGAATTTAAGAACAATAGCAAAAGTAGGACAGTGCTTTACCTTGCTGTGAGAGAATGTTGAGGGCATTGATTTTTACTTACTCATTTTTGAATCTCCTAAAACTAGGCACAAGGTCCAATTTTGTTCAATGGCGTTTATGTGGTTGGCAAAATAATATGGGAGGTGGTGGGAAGATAGAAATTTAAGGTAATTCATAGGTTTGCTTTGTAACCTGAGTGGAAACATAGGAGGAGTTGAGTCTTTTTTTGATCTTGTTGGTTCCATGCTAAGCCAGGATCACCAGTAGGCCACTGAAAAAGAGAATCTGTCACTAGGAGAGTGGTGAGGGTCAGGCTTACAGACTAAGAGTTTACCACCAAGTAGCTGGTGGATGGGCACAAGAGTGAGAGAGGGTATTTGAGGACCAGATTTAGGGGAATGTCTACCCTTTTGGGAGAAGAAGTAAAAGAATACAGAGAGTGAGTTTATAGGATTGGTCACAGAAATGTTAGATATTTAGGGGCCATGGAAGATGAGAAGAGCTGTAGTTTGTTAAAAGCAGGGTGTAGAGAGGGCTGCTTTTGGAAGGGGGATTTTGAGCATGTCCATCACACACTAATGGAAAGAAAGCCATGAGATATAAAGAAAAAAGATGAAAGAGACTGGGGTAGAACCACGGTGCAGTGGGTGTTTATAGTAAAATCCTGGGAAGGAAGGGGATGATAAGACGAGTCTTGGAAAGTTGGAAATGTTCCCCTTTGAGGTGGGGATAGGAGACAAGGATGAGTGATCATCTAGAGAAAATTTCATATGAGTAAGAGATTATTGAAGGCCTCGATGTTCTCAGAAAAATAGATGTAGCATTTGCTGAGAGCAAGTTGGGGTTAGGGTGAGTCAAGAAATTTGAGATGTGTGGAAAAGATTGGGAAGGATTCAAGAGGGAGTCCATCTAGGGCAAACAAAAGGATTGCTCAGTAACACTGAGAGCTTAACAAAGAATGAATGGCATGACTTTTTAGTGGACACGGTCAGCATGGTTGATTGCCTTTCTCAGCAAGAAGCATTAGGGACCTTGGGAATAGAAGCAGTTAGAATGGATTTTTGGAACTGGCTTAGAGTTGGAGATTGGCAGAATGAAAGCAGTGGGAGTGGGGGCAAGGGAGGAGTATCAGGCATGTGTGTGAAGAGGTGTTTGTACCAACTGGTCTTGTGTTCCAGGCTATATGGGGAGCTGGAGAGACCAGAAGTACAATTAACAGGCTATGATTTCTGGTCAGCAAGAGTCATGCCTGTTGTTCTTGTTCGGTCAGTTCACATACAAGGATTTAACATATATAACTGAGTGACCTTTACAGGGCTAGTGGGGAAGCTGTGGAATTTTTGGGTGTGTAAGAGCCTTTCCTGTTTCTTTGAACCTTGTTTCCTGGATCATGTTGGGTTGATTTCATGGAAAGGTCTAATAACAGTGTGCAATTACTTTACTAATATTATATTTTTGTAATAAAAGATTTGGGGGAAAAGGAAACATAAATTGCCACAATCTAAAAGGCCATTTGCAAGTGGAAAATTAGTTAGAACAACAGCAAACAGAAGAGGGAAACAATTCAACCAAATTGTTTTTCTGAGTTAATTTAAGTATTCCACCCTATAAAGACATGGGATATGATTTTTATGTTTCTATTCCTAAAAGTCTTTATTCAGTTTTTATTAAGGGGAGATTGATTCTGCACTGGCTAGGGTCTAGATGTTTACGTAGTTGAATTTTGCTGCAGCCCTTCCTACTGTCTTGATCAGTCCTGTGTTTTGGATGATTCTCTCTCATAACCTTTTTCTCTCTTATCTTTTCCCCCCTCCTCTCTCTCTTGCCATTAACACTGAAGTTTGTTAAGCTTTTAGTATTTTCTTTTTATGTTAGCCTACACATCCTGAAGGAGCTAAGGTTACTACTGTAACTTTTGGAAATTGAGCTGTATTTTATAGATTCTAATTGCTTAGAGTTCACTAAGCAGGAACTATGAAAAGAGTTATTTTAACATTAATTTCGTTTGTGGTTTCTGCTTGCAGTCCACTTCTGTTTTCAGATTCACACCCACATGATCTGAAGTAAGATGATTCATGTGCATGTGCCTTTATGCCTGATTTTTAAGTATGGTTTCAGGAATAAAGTCTGAAATACATTTTCTTGCTAGCACAATATATCTTACCAAATAATCAACATATTTAAACTGGGAAACCTATGAACAACTATTTCCTTTGTGCCTGCTATGTACGAAGTCCTTTGACGATTGAAAATGTGTAACACACGTTCTGCCCAGAGAGAACTTGTAAGCTAAGTGAGAGAGAGGATGAGGTGTGTGTGTGCACCAAATCCCTTGTCTGAATATCAGTTCAAGATAACGACAAGAGCCCTGTGACAAATTAGTTTACGGCCATTTGCAGGGTGACCGGTTCAGTTCTGGAGCTTCTGGAGGTTAAGAGAATCTCAGGATAGCAAGGGGCCAGTCTTGTCTGAATTAGGCTGTGAGTGATCCGAGCTGAAGAAGACACAGTTTGTAGGTCTTTTTGGTTTGAACTGTGCAGAGTTGAGCACTAAAAATGAAGCACCTTGTGGTTGGACAGGTGACACACCCCCTGAAGGCAGATGGCAGAGGACAAGGGAACCAGTTTCCTCTCCTCACTTTTCTCTACTCATAGAAATAGTTTGCCTGTTTTTTTCATAGTGAATCAGCCTTTAATCTTCTGGGTCTTTATGAATATAGACCTACTTTGTTCTTACTTTTCACGTCACATCACCCAAGCAGCATGGAGGATTTTAGGATGATTTTCTGAGATTTTACTCTCTATTTCTTACTGAGATACAAGCTGAAATTATTGAACATGGGAAAGGTGTAGGAATTTGCAACATTAATATATGTACAATGTTAAAATAACTCTATCAGGTTTTCACCCATATACACAATGAATTTAATTCTTACTGAGCCAAAGGTCCGTCCAGTCAAGGCCATGGTTTTTCCAGTGGTCATGTATGGATGTGAGAATTGGACTGTGAAGAAAGCTGAGCGCTGAAATGTTGATGCTTTTGAACTGTGGTTATGGAGAAGACTCTTGAGAGTCCCTTGGACTGCAAGGAGATCCAACCAGTCCATTCTGAAGGAGATCAGCCCTGGGATTTCTTTGGAAGGAATGATGCTAAAGCTGAAACTCCAGTACTTTGGCGGCCACCTCATGCGAAAGTTGACTCACTGGAAAAGACCCTGATGCTGGGAGGGATTGGGGGCAGGAGGACAAGAGAATGACAGGGGATGAGATGGCTGGATGGCATCACCAACTCGATGGACATGAGTTTGAGTGAACTCTGGGTGTTGGTGATGGACAGGGAGGCCTGGCGTGCTGCAATTCATGGGGTTGCAAAGAATCAGACACAGCTGAGCAACTGAACTGAAACTGAGCCAAGGAATAACATATTCAATCTTTATTTTAGAAAAGGATTTCTCTTTGGAAGAGAAAATGAAGATAGGCCCTGGTGGTGGATATAGGCAAGAACGTATAGATTTAAGAGAAATTGAGAGCTATAACTTAATAGCAGGTTCTAGCAATTGATTGTTGGGAAAGGGACAATAAGGAGAAAATAGAGAACTGACAGTGATTCTGTGAATACCATTGAGCAATGTACAAGCTACCGTTGGAGAAACAGGCAGGGACAGAAGAAAAGTGGAAATGTTAAGTCTGAATTGCTAAAGGTATATTGGTGTAGAGTTAAAACTTCAAATCTATGGGTAAAGATAGGAACTGGGATGAAGATAATGGATGTATAAGTTATCCTCCTGGAGGTGATTAAAACTGGAAGTTAATGAGATTACAAAAATTATAAAGCCAGAATGAGTTGGTGGTCTTAAAGGAGAATTCCAAGTAGGCAGTGCCCCAAAGAAATTATCCAGAAGGCCAGAGGATGTATTGATGAATTAAATAAGAGGCTTCCGGTTTTCTCCTTTAGGAGAATTACCAGAGAGAAAGCATCTCCCAACTTCTAATTCATATCCATCATTCTGAAGTCTAAGAAATCAATTTAAATATTTTGCAGAGTCTCTCATTATTGTCATATTTGTGGCTTCACCACTACTTGTAATGCTCTTCTCCATCCTCTCTCATTTATTTCAAGATCAGACTCAAATCATAGCTTAGAAATGCCTTTACAGATTAAAGAACTTCTTTGGTTCAGTTTTGACTTCCATTGGCCTTCATTTTTGTAAATAGGCTCAATATGAGTTCATACCTTAACCAGAGAGCTTGGGTTAGGATGTTCGTGATAAAATCTGTTGGTATAACTGAGAGGTAACAGAAAAGTTTTAAAAACTATGGCACTTAGAATAATGATGATGGTAAAACACTAAAGATGGGTGTATAACCTTATTTTTTAAAAAGGGGAAGAAGGTAAAGTCCTCAATTTCTTTTATAATAGAGTTAATTGCTAAGTAGGGGAACTACTCTAGATGAAGTGTCTATGGATTTCAGCAGTCATTAAGGCAAATTCTTTCAGGATAACTTTTTAGATCAGAGTAAAAAGAGTAAGAAGTAAAAATAATAAAAAGACGGTGACTGCAGCCATGAAATTAAAAGACACTTACTCCTTGGAGGAAAAGTTATGACCAACCTAGACAGCATATTAAAAAGCAGAGACATTACTTTGTCAACAAAGATCTGTCTAGTCAAGGCTATAGTTTTTGCAATAGTCATGTATGGATGTTAGAGTTGGACTATAAAGAAAGCTGAGTGCCAAAGAATTGATGCTTTTGAACTGTGGTGTTGGAGAAGAGTCTTGAGAGTCCCTTGGACTGCAAGGAGATCCAACCAGCCCATCCTAAAGGAAATGAAGGTGAAGGTGAAGGTGAAGTCGCTCAGTCGTGTCCGACTCTTTGCAACCCCGTGGACTGTAACCTACTAGCCTTCTCCGTCCGTGGGATTCTCCAGGCAAGAATACTGGAGTGGATTGCCATTTCCTTCTCCAGGGGATCTTCCCAACCCAGGGATCGAACCCAGGTCTCCCGCATTGGAGGCAGACGCTTTAACCTCTGAGCCACCAGGGAAGCCCTAAAGGAAATGAGTCCTGAATATTCATTGGAAGGATTGATGCTGAAGCTGAAACTCCAGTACTTTAGCCACCTGATGCAAAGAGCTGACTCATTTGAAAAGACCTTGATGCTGGGAAAGATTGAGGGTGGGAGGAGAAGGGGATGACAGAGGATGAGATGATTGGATGGCATCACCGACTCAATGGAATGAGTTTGAGTAAACTCCAGGAGTTGGTGATGGACAGGGAGGGCTGGTATGCTGCAGTCATGTGATCTCAAAGAGTCAGACACGACTGAGCGACTGAACTGAACTGAAAAAAAGATTATCATGCTTATAAAAGTAGATTGAATATGGAGGCTCTGTCACATGGAGGAAGGATTAGACTTTGATGGCAAAGAACAAAATACTATAAAACAGTGAAAATTATAAGTCAATTTTAGACGATTTGGGGGAAGTCTTACTTAAGTCCTGACTTGAAGTAAGCTATATCTTCTGAGGCCGTTTCCCTGTCTCTGGAATTATTCATGCCTGCTCTCCTTGCCTTCGTTATGAGATGCTGAATGTTGATATTTTGAACTGAATTTATGTTATCAGGTTGGGTTAAGAGATCTTTATGAGCCTCTGTAACTCAAAATTCTATGAGCCTCATGAATGTTTGGCTTTAATATGAGTGAATTTGCTGGTAGGAAGAACATTATTGAACTTGTATTTGAAGATGCAGGAGTCTGGGGTCAGTTATCCTGAAAATACATTTTTAGGATGAGAAACTTTAGATTCTTTTGTAAAAGGTGCAGGAGAGTAAGATGACTGAGGTCATATGTCCTGGTGCCCTGTGTCAGCTTGCGTTTTTCTAACCCCCCCACTAATTTTTTTTTTGATGGAAAGTGCCTAATTCCTCTTACCCCTCATTTATTTAGAGCCCTGATTGTTGAGATATTAATTTGCACTATTGCTTTTGATGGAAAGTGCCTAATTCCTTTTACCCCTCATTTATTTAGAGTCCTGATTGTTGAGATATTAATTTGCACTATTGCTGCAGTTTGCACCTATCTATTTGCATATTTGTATTCAATTGCATATTCATATAACTTTAAAATTGTTCTCTGATTTGCTGTGTATAAAACCTATTGTTCTCAACCCACCCCAACTAAACTAGTTGAGTCAGTGTCATTTTTCTCATTCTTTCAAATCTAAACACACCATAAGCTTCTAACTGCATAAGAAGCCCTTGAAGGAATGAATTTAGCTTTTGCCCAGAAGTCTTACTATTTTTCAAAATAATGGCAATAACAGTTAATTGATTAAATTGATTTAAGCATTTAATTAATTCAACAAACATAGTATGTCTGATTATATAAGTTTTGTATATATATAAAACTAAGAAATTTAATAATATGCTCATTCATCTGCTAAAAATGCTTTGGTTTTAATCTTAAAATGTTTTGGACAATGAAATTTTAATCTGTTTTAGAACATCAGGCAAAGCAGGCGGGTTTTGCAATGTTTCTTAAAGGTCATTAAGCTTAAGGGATTATTTTTTCTTTTTTCTTTATTTGGATCAGCGAGGAAGTGAAATTCCAGAGCCTCAGGTCTTCCTGAAAGCTGCCTTATCTTTGGTTTTTAAAGGTTACATTTGTAAAATATTTGTAGATTTCCACATTGTCTTAGCCTCTGGGAAATAGAGACTCAGATTAAAAAAATTCTTTTTTTACTTTTCCCAAACATGTTAGTTTCAGATTATTTAAGATTTCATAATCCAGAATACACATAGATAATCTGAAATAATGTTGGTATTTGAATGGAAGAGTAAAAATGAAATTGTTTACAGATAAAAGAGATGTGAATATAGATTGCATGGCAGTAAGAATATACATATTATATAGATTATAAGTGATCTCTCATAGGTTAAAATAAAATATTTAATTGAAGTGGATCAGCATGCAGCAGCCCCAAGTTTTATGCATAAAGAAAGCTACTAATACTCCTTGCTTTAAGAAATAAGTAAATTGTATACTGATTAAGTTTTATACAGTTTTATAAGGATATCTGCCAAGCCCCATCATTTATACTAGTCTTCCACAAAATATACATATTAAGTACATATAAGTAGATTTGATGATTGGTTTATGTATTTACACCTACCTATGCCTAGTTCAAGAGAATATTTAAGGTAACCTGTAAAAGTACTTTAAAATACATATATATTTTTTTATATATAAAATATATAAATATATAAAATATGCATATATAATACACACACAGAATAATGGAAACTAGGAGATCCAAGCCTGAGGGAAAATTGAAATGTCCTGGTATAACTGAAGGGTCAAACTCAATGATTCAATTTTATCTGCAGATGTGAGGCAAAAAGAAAGTATTTTCTCTAATATCATTTTCATTGTCCATAAGGAAAAAAAAATATATAGCTTTTCAAAGGAAGAAATAGTTTTCCTTATATTCAGTCTGTAAACAGATTTCTAGCTTAGTTTTTATATAGTGATTATTGAATAGATAGATCCTGTCCTCAACACCTCCCTAAGGTTTAAAAAGGTGCTTATTGTAATGACACTTAATATAATATTAGTAGCAAGCAATGGCACCCCACCCCAGTACTCTTGCCTGGAAAATCTCCTGGATGGAGGAGCCTGGTAGGCTGCAGTCCATGAGGTCGCTAAGAGTCGGACACAACTGAGTGACTTCACTTTCACTTTTCACTTTCATGCATTGGAGAAGGAAATGGCAACCCACTCCAGTGTTCTTGCCTGGAAAATCACAGGGACAGAGGGCCCTGGTAGGAGGCCTTCTATGGGGTTGCACAGAGTCGAGCACGACTGAAGCGACTTAGCAGCAGCAGCAGCAGCAAGTGTGAATGAGCCCTTATTATATACCAGAGATTCTACTTTCCAAGCATGGTTCCATTTCTTTCCACATCTACCTTCTGATACAGGGACTGGTGTTACTACCATTTTAAAGATAAAGAATCTGACAAAGATTACGGAAATTGCCCAGGATCCATGTAGTTAGTGGTGGACCCAGGTCCCTTGATTTCAGATTCTGTGCTCTTAAACATTTTTCCAGTAAAATGTACAGTGTAAGGATAGTATTTATGTCCCTGAGAACCTGAGTCTTTTTATTTATCATTTGTTCTTATTCATTGAGTTGTGCATGCGTGCTTAGTCCCATCTGACTCTTGGCGGCACGTCAGACTATAGTCCTCCAGGCTCCCCTGTCCATGGGATTTTCCAAACAAGAGTATTGGAGTGGTTGCCATTCCTCCTCCAGGGGATCTTCCTGACCCAGGAATCAAACCCATGTCTCCTGCATATCCTGCATTAGCAGGCAGATTCTGTTTATCAAGAAAGATTCAAATATCTGGACTTTTAGACAATGTTTTCTCTTTCTTGGAAAACGATGATGCATGAACAGTATTGTACATGTTTTAAAAGTTCGTTAGTAACTTTGACAAGCTTATTTCATCCTGGAAACAGATTACAACATTACTAGATTCTTTTCTTACTCTTATTTGTTAAAACCATGTATCTGTTCAGATAATAAATATGCTTGACTACAAACTAATGAAAAAAAAAACCCTCATGAATAGTTTGAATGATTGTCTTATAGATGTGAGTTTATTATTTCTATCTACAATGGGCAGAACTAGAAGTAAAGAACACTTGATGGCATATTTATGCTTAAAATAAAGAACAATTTACTACTAAATCAGACTGACAAAGAATAGAATATGATCCCTTATGAGGTACCATTCCTTGGAATTTTGGAGAAAGGCTGAGTATTGCAATGGCCTTTCTACCCTGGAAGAGATATGAAATTAGCTAATGGGTTCTGAAGATGAAATAAATAAAACATGTTAATGTCCTTTGAAAATTGCTAATATTGTAAATGTAAAATTCATTAACTTATTCTTTCAACAAAAGGAAGCATTTTCTTCTTTTTTACTTATTTAACAACTACATTTCAGCTGAATGGTTGTTAATATGGCATATATACTATTTTACATATATTATTATCCAGTGTACTCTTTTATACATTTAGATTGTTCTCTCTTGTTAATCACTATTAAGTTATTTTATTCCCCAACTGTCTGAGATAAGTAAAACTCTCAAGTTTTAAAAATTAGATAGTGCCAACTAGGCAAAATATCGTAAAATTTTAAATCAAATGGAAATTCTATTTACCTGAATCTCATATCCTTTAGCAAGAATAATCAAGATTGGAGAGAGATTGCTTCTCACCATTCATGCCTTTCTTTAGAAAAATAATAAAAAATAGAGTATGATCCTGTCAGATAGCCATTTCTGAGTAGGACATATTATATTTAAATTGATCCTTTAGAATTGTTACCTTTTTCCTTTGTTTGGCATAATTTATGCTCATCATTTTCTTTGAAAGTTAATTCAAACCCAAGGCTTTACAGAATTTTTCTGTGATTTTTCTCTTCTTCATTCTAAACACCCTACAATTTGTGTGTATATGAAGTTTTAGCTCAATTATTTAGCCTTTGTGCAGACTCAGGTTTATAGACAACAAAGATCTCTGCAGCCATCCAGCTCAATGCCCTCATTTCTGGATAAAGAGAGTGAGGCCGAGCCCCAGACACACAGTTGGTGAGTCTTTGACCCAGAATTAGGGCCCAGGGCAGTTTTCATTCTCTTCTATTTTGTAGTTGCTTGATTATTGTGTGTGTGTGTGTGTGTTGGGTCTCCCAAGCTAGAGGATTCATTATCAAGGAGCAAGCTTTTCCCCCTCATCCACCGATTCTTCTGTGTTTCCCTCTTTGGTGTGGGCAAAGGAGGATGTGTGGGAGCTAGCCTCTTGGCAGCAGATGCCAGTGGTATATGACTGTCCTTTGCTTTAGTGATATTTTTAAAGTGTCTTCAACTTTTGGATTAACATCTAAAACATGCTTCTTAATGTTCATCTATTAGTAGGACTGTTTAGTGTTATGTGTAGTAATTTAGGTTTTGTATTCTCAGTGTTGTCCTAACATAAGGATGGAACTAAATCCCTCTATATTAATTAGTGATTTGATAAAATTGTATTTTCTGATAACTTGGAATACTGTGACAAGGGGATGAGAAGCAAGGCCTATATCTCAGTGTTTGATGGGCTTTTCTAAGTTTTCTCTAAATTTTATAGTACAGAAGGGCTTCCCTGGTGGCTTGGATGGTAAAGGATCTGCCTGCAGTTCAGGAGACCCGTGTTCAATCCCTGGGTTGGGAAGCTCCCCTGGAGAAGGATTCCCTCTCTGGCAATCCACTCCAGTATTCTTTTTTTTTTTTTTAATTTTTTATTTTTTAGTTTGTTTTGCTTTACAATACTGTATTTGTTTTGCTACACATCGACATGGATCAGCCACGAGTGTACATGATCTCCCAATCCCGACTCCCACCTCCCCCCTCCCGCCTCACACCCTCTCTCTGGATTATCCCCATGCATCAGTCCCAAGCACCCTGCATCCTGCATCAAACCTGGACTGGCGATTCGTTACACTTATGATATCACAGATGTTACATTGCCACTCTGCCAACCAATCCCACCCTCTCCTTCTCCTACAGAGTCCAAAAGGCCGTTCTATACATCTGTGTCTCTTTTGCTGTCTTGCGTACAGGTTTATCATTACCATCATTCTAAATTCCATATATATGTGTGAGTATACTGTATTGGTGTTTTTCTTTCTGGCTTACTTCACTCTGTATAATCGGCTCCAGCGTCATCCACCTCATTAGAACTGATTCAAATGTATTCTTTTTAATAGCTGAGTAATACTCCATTGTGTATATGTACCACAGCTTTCTTATCCATTCATCTGCTGATGGGCATCTAGGTTGCTTCCATGTCCTGGCTATTATAAACAGTGCCGCAATGAACATTGGGGTACACGTGTCTCTTTCAATTCTTGTTTCCTTGGAGTGTATGCCCAGCAGTGGGATCGCTGGATCATAAGGCAGTTCTATTTGCAATTTTTTAAGGAATCTCCACACTGTTCTCCATAGTGGCTGTACTAATTTGCATTCCCACCAACAGTGTAAGAGGGTTCCCTTTTCTCCACACCCTCTCCAGCATTTATTGCTTGTTGACTTTTGCATCGCAGCCAATCTGACTGGTGTGAAATGGTACCTCATTGTGGTTTTGATTTGCATTTCTCTGATAATTCCACTCCAGTATTCTTGCCTGGAGAATTCCATGGACTGAAGAGCCTGGCAGGCTAAGTTCGTGGAGTCATGAAGAGTTGGACACAGCTGAGCAACTAACACTTTCTACGTTTTCTGTAAATTGTATAGTACCAAAGAGCTTACCTGAAACAGCCCTCTTCAAATCTGGCCATATATGATGGTGACACCCTCCTTTCTCCGTATCACCCAAATTGGGACCCAAAGTTGGGACTTGTGCATCTTTATGTTAAACATGGTCTACAATAGAGAGCCAGTGGCTTGGAAAAGTAGCATGATTAACATAATGAAGATCCCCTTTTAAGAGAAATTTACTAAGTTGGGAAAGAGTGCTTGTATATATATATATATATATATATATAGTTTGGGAGGAAAGGATGTATATACAGAAACCTGTAGAAAAATTGATTTTATGCTTCATTGAAATTATTTGATTGCTTTGATATCATATCAAACATTTCTTTGTCAGATCTTTGTGGGCCTGTCATATCTTTCAGGCCCAAATAGCAGTTGAATTGCACCTACAAACCTTCATAAAGCTTGAAAGGAATCAAGTAAACCAGGACCATGGCTTCTGTTGCTGTATTTCAGAAGTGATAGACAACGTAAACAGATAACAGAAATCCATTATTAGAAACTGCTATTTTCTCCTCTTAATGAGTAGTGGCTGACCCAAACCTATTGAAAGTTGTAATAAGATTGGCTGCATATCATGGTGCCCATTTTGCAGTAATCAGTTAAATCTCTCTCTCAGTGCATTTATTCAATTTTAGATATAACTGCACACTATTTATGTGGCTGCCATATTTGTATTTCATTAAATGTTAAAGATGTGTTAATAAAATGAAAATAGATATGTTAAAAAAACACACAAAATAGTCAAGTAGTCACAGAAGTTTATGAGTGAAGAACTGGCGAGTCAGTTTAAATTTGGAGTTTTTTCTGAGCCTTGCTTTGGTTCTGAGTGTTAAGGATCATAGCAAAAGCCTGAGACCATTTAGTTTTCAAAGGAGGCATTTGACGATTATGATTTAATAGTAGTTACATAGTTATCATTTCTTGAATGTAATGAGACAGAGAATGATAATTTTCCTTTTCTTTTTCAACTTGAGAAGGACTCTATAGAGATCATCTAATTCTAGAATTTCACAGATAAGGAAACTTAAAAAAAAAAAAGATAACTGTCTCAGTAAATATTCAGAGCAGGAGGAGCATTGTTTTCTTCTTAGCAGTGGGTCACTACTAAAATTGTGTGTGTACGAGCCACATGACATTTTCATTTAGTCAATGGAGAGTTGAGAGGGTCTGTGTTTAGCACTTGAATATTGGACATGATTCAAATGGGAGTCAAGTGTGTCTAGAGGCTTTATTCATACCTATTTTCTTTTAGTCAGCATTGCTTCATAATGCCCTGGTTTCATGAATTAATTTTAATGGAATTAAACTTGAACAGCTCAAAATATATAATTAATTTCATTCAGCTTCAATTAGAGTTACTAATTGAATCTAGCATGACACCTGGCGGCAGTCAGCTACATAACAGTAGCAGCAAGAATGTAGGACTCTGCTGAGAAGAGAGTTCCTGTGTAGAGCTATTAGAAAAATCTTTTCTATTGATCTTCTCAGAAAGGGTTGACTGTAGCAGTGGAAAGATTTCAGAAGTTGTTTAAAAAAGTCAAGATTTTAATTGAAACTAACACGTCTCAGGAAGGTTACATTTTCCCTAGGATAATGCTGAGTAAATGCTACATAAATCTAGAACATGTTGGTTTAGTATGGTTCTAATTTATATTTTACTGCTATCTGAATACGGTTTTGCTTTCTAAAAATACTTAGCATTGAAGACCCAATTTTTTTTAAATTCAGAAATCTTAGCCTCTAAACTTATTCCTCAGTGTCCATCTATTTTCATGTGTTGAAATGTGTCTTATGGCAGAACTTTTCAATTGTGAAATCCCCATGGTACAGGAGAAATTTCTGCACTTGCAGAACTTTTTTTTTTTTCCTTCCACTGGAAATGTTAATACAGTTGACTAACAACTTCTGTTTGAATCTCTTTCCTTTCCTTGCTTCCATGGCTTGACATCATCTAGTTTTTCTTCCTTCTCTGATTCCTTTCTAATTGTATAGAACCCTCCTGATACTCTTCTTTTCATAGACTTACACTTTTGGTGAGCCTATTCATTTGAATGGCTTCAGCAGTCAAGTTTAAGAAGATAACTGTTTCAGCTATAACTTTGTGACTTGCAGATGTTCAAAACTAAACTCATCCACTAGACTTGGTTGGGCTACAGTCCATGAAAGTTGGGATGTGTTTTGTAATTGATTGTATATTCAACTGCATAATACAGTGCCCAAATATCAACTATATACAAATATATATTTTTATTTTTTAAAAAATATATTAAAAGTATAGTTGATTTATAATGTTGTGTTAATTTCTGCTGTGCCGATGTGCTCAGTTGTGGCCGACTCTTTGTGACCCATGAACTGTAGCCCACCGTGTTCTTCTGTCCATGGAATTTTCCAGGCAAGAATACTGGAATGGGTTGCTATTTCCTTTTTCAAATTTCTGCTGTAAAGCAGAGTGATTCAGTTATACATAGATACATATACAAATATGTATTTTATAAATTATTTTCCTGATCTCTGGGTTTTCTCAGTCAAATCCATCCTAAGACAACTCAGTCATCTCCAGCTATCATCTTCTTTGATAGTCTGTGAATCCTCTAATTATTTTCTCACAGTTACCTCTTTTAATCCAGTTGACAAAACTCTCATCAGTCTCCCTTTGAGTTTCCCTTACTCTGTTCTCCCTGTTAGATGCATCCGGCCTCCAGTGATTCTTAAGGATTTAAGGACGGTTGAATCACCTGGGTCCCCCACCCCCAAATTAAAGTAGAATTTTAGGTTATGAGGCCCAGGAAACAATTTTTTAAGAAGTCCCTGAGTGAGTTAGAGTACTGTCAGGATTGAGAAACTCTGGTGTATATTTAAGTTTGTTCATTTCCCCTATATGTGGCTTTGATTAGACAGTTCATAAAGCTACCGTGGCTATTGTCACTTTTTTGTCTTATTTTGAAATTAGGTCCAGATTTTTCACCTTGGCATGCAAGTCCATAGCATGTCCCTGTTCAAACTTTTACAATCTTATTTCCTAATATCGCTCTTTAAGTAGTTCACAGTGCAGAAAATTTGAACTTTTGCCCAAGTGTCTGCTTTTGGGGTTTGCCCTGCAATTCTTTCACTTGGAATGGCTTTTCTCTCATCTCTATTTTGAGAATTCCTGCTGATCTTAAAGATTATCCAACATGCACCATTTTCTATCATGCTTTTCTTGAGCTCTGAATTCTGATGAGTATCTTCTTACTTTGAATCTCTTTAGCACTCTAGACCTCTCATAACATTCATTTACCCTTGTGTCATAGTCAGCTTTTTGCTTAAGTTATGTTCCCAATGAGACATTACTTTTCCTTACTCATTGGCTTCCTCCCTGGAGAACCCTAAACTCATATATAAATCTCTCATTATCTTTGATGCTTTCCCTGCCACCCTTGCCCTCTACAGGTATGGACTCACTTCCATCCTCGATAGAACTGTTACACATTTTTCTATCATGGCAGATCATTTGGTATGTTTTGATGACCTGTTTACAGTAATCTTAACATACAATTTTTACAATAAAATGTTTCTTCAGTGCTGGTCATAAAGTGCATGTGTGTGTGCTAAGATGCTTCAGCCCTATGGGCTGTAGACTATCAGGCTTCTCTGTGCAAGGGATTCTTCAAGCAAGAATACTGGAGTGGATTGCCATGCCCTCCTCCAGAGGATCTTCCGACCCAGGAATCAAACCTGTGTTTCTTAAGTCTCCTGCATTGGCAGGCATGTTCTCCACCACTAGTGCTGCTTCTGGAGTACAGTCATAGAGTAGATGCTAGTAAATCTCTATTGAGTCAATAACGTATGCAATGGTTAGTAGAGATATTGCTCCCATTTCTTTAAATTATGGTAGATTTATAGAAGCATTTTGGGGAAAAAAAATCTATAAAAATGAAAACAGAGAAAAATATGTAACATTTAATGATAATGCTTGTTTTTTTTTAATTTAGAAAAATGTGATAAAGAAAATACTGAGAGAGAGATAACTCAAGCTACCGATAGCTGCTTCATACATGGAGAGATGCAAGACCAGTCCATTTGGGGAAATTGTTCGGATGATGAACTCATCAGAAGTAAGTATTTTTGGAGAAAATTGGAGTGATTCAGGGACATGACTATAATAAGATGCTCTCAGTTAATCATCTCATATAATTCTACTGGAAATCTGTAAGTCAGCAACTTACCTGAAAGTGTTTTTCATGAGTCTTTTAAAATATAGAAGTAAAAGCAGAGTATAAATAATACTGTCTGCTGGCTTTCATCCTGTCTTTAAAAAGTATTAAACTGAAAATATTGGACTCCATTCTCAGATTTAGACAAAACTTAATTCCTTCTTGAGTAACAACTAAGTAGAAGTTGGACAATTCACGTATAAACAGACAGTAAAACTAAAAAGATACAGATGAGGTAGAGGACAGTGAGTAGTATTTTGGTAACGCCATGTGGTCCCTGTTCTGGCCAAATGATTCCAAACTGTTTTTTCACAGTTAACACTTTTATCACTACTTAGCTTCTTTTTATTCTCTTCCTCTTCTTAAAATGGCTCTGTAGAATATGTAATAAGCTTTGGTTCAGTTTTGTTTTACTCTGGGAATGCCCGGAAACACCGTGCTATTCAGTGCTATTCAGAATCCATGTTGATGGCGGGTTGTGCTTGTTCTGGCCGCTAAATTCCCCCTGGATTCAAGATGAATTTGCCATATAGTGAAAGATTCTCTGTAGTGAACGTATGTATAGAAAGAACACCACTGTGCTGTGCCATGCCTGGATGGCCTTAGGAGTGCTACATCTGAAATTATCATTCATGGTAACCAAATTATCCATGTCACTTTTCAATTTTTCAGAGAAGACAGAGGAAAAGTTTTATTCTGGAATCAAGTATTACTTTACATTTTTTTGTTTTTAGTTTAATTCTTCAGACAACTCTATAATACTGAAACTTTTTTGTGTTACTTATTACATTTACTTTGAATAATTGAAACCAAACAAAAAAAAGCAGGTAGAAGGAAAAAGCCAACTTTGTAGAAGAAAAAGTAATAATAATAAAAACACTATAGAAGGAGACAAAGTTTTCAAGCAGAAGCTCTAAAAGTGACTGTGTTTTAGTTTAATTTTAGAATTATTTGGTTTTTTACACTTTTCTACTGGGGAATGGAATAGAAAGGAAGTGAAACTCAGAAATTAGGAGCAAGATTTATTCAGCTTTGTCCAAAGAATAAAGAAAAAAATAATTATTTCAAGTAAATATTTATCTCCAAAACATATATTGGTCATCTTCTAAATGTTGACATTGCTATTATAAAACTTAAGGGTTTGTGAGATACTAGCATATTTTATCTGTGATTTTTCAGCAATCAGAGAGCATGTGACAGGGTCTTACAGACAATTTAACTTTACCTTTTGGGAGGTATGATTGTTTGCTTATTTTTCCCCCCATATTCATAAAATTTATGTGTGTTTCATTGATTTATTTCACCAATTTCCCTTCCCAAGGCCCACACTTGGAAAAACATGAATAAGAACTCTTAGGACAAAAACTAAAATATAACCACCGTTGCATAACAATATGGAGAGTCATGTTGTTAAAAAAAACTTTAGTGCTGTTTGATGAAACTTATTTTAGCCACAGAACTCACATCATTAAAGTGAATGGATTTAAAACCTACTCCTCTCTCTCGTCTGTATTGATTATGGACAGTGTTAAATATTGTAAAGTGCATGAAATAGTGTTTTTATTGAGATAATGATGCAACCTGTATCATGGGGTACTGGAGTATTTGGGAACAACTGTCTAGGTACACACACTGATATACACTGAAAGAATCCAGAGAGAGATTTATTACTTCCTTTGAGAGAGTGGCTGGGAAAATTGACAGATGAATGGATATCAGATGATAATGACCAAAGACAGTAATGCTGCTCTTGCTCAAAACATAAGTTGCTGAGAATTTCCACATATTTGTGGGTGACTTTGGATTATGAATTCTGATGACAGATTTCAGAAACTACATTTTTGTTATTTTCCCAGTCACACTTCTCTAGACAAAGGCTACTCTGTTGGGTCTACAGAAAAATTTGATATGTGTTTTCCAAAATGGAACACTTTATGTCATCTTTAAAACCAACTCAAGTCTGGATAGCATCTGCAAGTTTGATAATCTGATAGCTTTTGCTGTTCCAACTCCCAGACACTAAAGTCTGCTAAGCTAGCCTGACTTTCCATCTTTGGCTTTCCCCATTGAGTCCTTGGCTGTCTCTGTATCATTTAGCGTCTGTCTCTCTTAACCCTGCAGTTAGAGAGATGTGTGTTTTCCTCTTACTTCAGCATCTAGAGCATTTTGGGGGGCCTAGTGCATCTTTTGTAATAACAATAGCCCTGGAAAGAAGGCTGTGGCTCAGAGCTGCATGGGGGGAGGGGAACATCTGCGTGAGTCAGGCCTGGGCTGGCTCCTGTGCCAGGAGTCCTGTGTGGCTCCCTGAGCACCGTGGAAGAGGCGGACAGCTGGCTCTCATGGAATTGATTTTAGTTTCCCACTGTAGTGCGAGGTTGGCTGGATGGAGGGATCATCAGAAAAATAAGGCCGGCTGGGGTGTGGGAACATTTTCAAATGTGCAACCCACTCTTTTTCCAAGCTTCCATGGGACAGTTCAGCTGCATAAGCAAGAAGCAGAGGGGAGTGACTCTGCTGTTGAATGCAACTTCTCTCTGTCTGTTCTTGAGAGTGGTGAGTGAGGGCTGGCAGCTAACATTTCTGTTGCCCCGGATGCCTGCTGCCTTTTTTGTTGGACATTTAAGGCATAATTTATAGGGGATTGTTAGCTGTCAGTGTGATGAGGCTGTTTTTACTTTTCTGAGAATAACTGGGCTCTGGAAAGTCAAGGGAGTGGCTGCTTTGGAAATTGTATTCTAATTAAAGGGTGTATTCTCAGGCCTCATAAACGAGATCCAAGCTGAGAATAATTTCCAAATTATTCTGTGAACTTTAACCCGGACCTCAGTGGACCACCCACTTGTGGCTCCCACTTGGTGCAAGTTCTATACAGATTTCCAGCTTTGTGTGCCTTCCCTGGTCCTTCTAGAAAACATTGCAGGTGGCAGACCTGAGGGACTGTGCTCTCAAGGTCTGGATTTCAAATCAGTTGTCCTTGAGTTGCTAACTTATTAGAATCCTTTCTTGAAGTTATAAATAAAGAGAAGAAATCCATATGGAATCAAACATTTCGAATAAATAGGCCACACGCAATCTGGTCAGGGAATGTGCATTGTAGCTCTGTTTCTTATGAAATTTAAATTAAAAAGATATTTCCAACCACTGAAATTTGTTAAAAAAAAATCTAAATCAAATCAGTAAAGAATTAAAAACATAAGGTTTTGTGAGGAAGTTTGGGAGAGTTTTGTTTTTTAATAATTTTTAAATTCTTTTTACAGTTTAAAGGCATTTGTATTCTGGGAAAAATATTCTGGTATTTAATTTCTGGAATGGGGCTTCCATTTTAGAATTTGTAAGTCTCTTTCTATGGCTAACACTGGCTTTTCCCCTCAGATTGGCATATGTGGGACAGTATATAATTTGGAGCTATGCCTTGTTTTAATAATCACTAGTCCTCTGATTCGGAGAAGGCAATGGCACCCCACTTCAGTACTCTTGCCTGGAAAATCCCATAGACGGAGAAGCCTGGTAGGCTGCAGTCCATGGGGTCGCTGAGTCGGACATGACTGAGCAACTTCCCTTTCAATTTTCACTTTCATGCATTGGAGAAGGAAATGGCAACCCACTCCAGTGTTCTTGCCTGGAGAATCCCAGGGACGGGGGAGCCTGGTGGGCTGCCGTCTATGGGGTCACACAGAGTCGGACACGACTGAAGTGACTTAGTAATAGCAGTAGCAGCAGTCCTCTGATTTGGTGGAATAAATGTTGCAGTGAAGTGATATCCTCAATTAATACTAATTTTTCTATTTAACCCATAATATGCATAAACTGATAACAGGCAACAGGCAACATTTCATGTTTTAATTAGACTAGAAAAGGAATAGAAGTAACATTTTGATTTCAGTCTTTGGGGGGATTTCTAAGGTAGGAAGGATTATATCTGTGAGTGTGTGTGCGAGTGTATGTTACTGTGCCTATACTCAGAGGCATGAGTAAATTTTCCTTTAATTTAGGTCAAATTCTACTATTCTAATTATTTCCTATGGAGAGCTTACATTTTTCTTCTTTGTAAAGTGCCTCAGGTGTCCCAGGTTTTTCTAGGTCTTTCTGAAAATTATTACTTAACTTTATCATTGGACATCACTTTTTACATAAACGTCTCCTAATTCTAAATGTCATTACTTCACTCCAGAAATTTTCCTTAGCTTCCCTTCCGAAATAAATTTCCCATTAAATGAAACTATTTTGCTCAGCTAATTCTCTCCTTTGTGATTTTGTAGAATTCCCACGATCTGAAGCAAAGTTAGAATGCTCTACTTAAATGGTAATCCCCATTCTATTTAACCCATTTATTCATTTTGAAGAGGTTTTAGTTCTCATAATAGTAAGCACTTAATTGGTCGTAAAACACAAGCCTCTCTCTCTAATTCACAATCGTCTCCTCTTTACTGAGCTGGTATGTCATGCTTTTTCACTCTTGCTTCTACTTGAAATCTTCCTCTTGGCATCCTCTGAGTTTCCTCACAACATCCAGAGGCTCTGCTGTTAGAAACTCTCATTTCTTTTACCAGCCTTTGCTAACTTATTGCTGATCACCCATTAATGAATACCATTTCATTACATTAGAGAATGCTTCCTCTAAATACTGAAAAGCAGAGACTACTCAGGTGTACTATTTATACACTTAGAGCATTTTTAACTTAAATGTAAGGAAAGAAAACTGAGAGGTTTGGATTTAAGTCTTTTCAGTGGCACTCATGTTTGAACACACATCACAGTATTATTTGGTTTTCTTTAGAATTCATTTTATACAGAAGAGGCATAAACAAGCTCTCCTCCCACCCCCCATAAGTACCACCCAATAGGACTGGGAAATATGGCTTTTCTGTTTCATAGTTAATTGGAGATTCTTTCCTTAATACTTCATGCTTCTTCATGTGGGAGTCCACATTGGGAGCAAGTCACAGTGACTTCCACCGTGCTCAGCATTTAGTCCTCTATTTGTCTCTCAGAAAAATTATCCTTTTCAATATGCTGACCAAATGGTTATGTAGCTACAGTTCAGATGCTTTTAATTGTTGCTATAGAGAGGAATCTTTAACCATCAGTTATTCCAAAACCAACTCATGGTTTGGTTTCAGGGTTGGGTGGATAATCATAAGCCATTTCTGATGGCTCCCCATATATGATGTATTGATCGATGACAGCCATTTTAGACTGTTCTATTATGGAACTCAAATTCTCTGACACACTTTTTCTTAGAGGTGCATTACTCCATGCTCATCTGCTTTCTACCCAAAAAGCTAGGGAGAACCATTGTCCATGTTTTGTTTTAAGTACCTTAGGTTCAGTATCCTGGAGAGCCATAGAAGCTCAAAGCCAGAGTTCAGACCCTGGATGCATCATTAATACTGGCATGGAGAAAGTTCCCTAAA
This sequence comes from Aepyceros melampus, assembly GCA_006408695.1. NCBI lineage: Eukaryota > Metazoa > Chordata > Mammalia > Artiodactyla > Bovidae > Aepyceros > Aepyceros melampus. Next base: position 59,677 of record SJXQ01005255.1, read on the forward strand.
CTCTCTGAGATGGTATTTCTCATTTTTAGAATGTAGGTACTGATTCTATATACCTCATTGTACTATTTTAAAGGTTATATAAGAAAATGCATATTACATGTTGATTAGCACAGAGCTAAGTGGGTAAGCACTCAAGTGAATTTATCAGTTTTTATTATGATTGTTCTTGGGCCCAAGTATCAGTTATAAGGCTTTTTTCTCCACTGTCTGTGATGAGTTATGTGTCCCGACATATTGGATACAGAGCCCAGGTTTTTCTGAGACCGTTAATACTTATGTCCATGACTAGGCTAGCACAGTTGCTGCTACATGGTTTATGCTTAATAAATGCTCGATTACTTAAGTGTATTGAATTAATGAGAGGAGGGAAGAGATTCTTTACCCATCTTGCTTCTATTATTTCAGCTTTAAGCTCCTATGATGAACATTCTAAATCATTGCCTTTTTCCTTTTAATCCTTCTAACCCCCTTCTTAGCTAAGCTTCCCAAGTGGCTCAGTGGTAAAGAATCTGCCTGCCATTGCTAGAGACGCAGGAGACAAGGGTTCTATCCTTGGGTATGGAAGCTCCCCTGGAGAAAGAAATGGCAACCCACTTCAGTATTCTTGCCTGGAGAATTCCATGGGCAGAGGAACATGGCAGGCTGCAGTCTATGGAGTGGCAGAGTCTGGAACGACAGAGCACACACACACAGCTACTCCCTTCTTACTCCCAAGCTACACCTGGTTCATTTATATTAACTTTCAGGTTCCACAGATGCTCTAATGATGTAAAGCTGTCAAGTCCTAAGTTTGACTGCTATTCGTTCATAAGGCTCTTTTGAAGCATTCTAAGTGAACTGTGGCAGCGTTCTGGATAATGTTTATTGTCTGTGGAGGTGGTTAGGGATGACACTTTGGTTAGAGCCTTTCCCCCTATTCCTTATTTTTCTTGCCTATTATATAAGAAAAAGTCTGAGACTGCTTCATTTCCCTTCCTTCCTTCATTTTAGCTTCCCTTGCTTTCTCGTTATCTCCCCACCTCCTCCTCTCTCTCCTTTCTCTTTTCTTCTCATATTTCTCTCTGCCCTTCTAAGTTAGTTTTTATGTTTTGTATCTATAAAATATATTTTTTATTATTTTTAGATTCCTATTAATGTTATTTAATTTAATACTTCACTTTTCACCTTTATCAAATACCACGATTCATTCAGTTTTCATTTTCCATCCTACTGCTCTTTTGTTAACAGAGAAGGCAATGGCACCCCACTCCAGTACTCTTGCCTGGAAAATCCTATGGATGGAGGAGCCTGGTAGGCTGCAGTCCGTGGGTCGCTGAGAGTCGGACATGACTGAGCACCTTCACTTTCATGCATTGGAGAAGGAAATGGCAACCCACTCCAGTGTTCTTGCCTGGAGAATCCCAGGGACAGGGGAGCCTGGTGGGCTGCCGTCTGTGGGGTCGCACAGAGTCGGACATGACTGAAGCAACTTAGCAGCAGCAGCAGCTCTTTTGTTAAAGATTAAGATTTTCAGATATTCCTAAAATCTTTTGATCGTTTTGGGGTGAGATGAGATGGTATTGAAGTACAAGTGGTGGATGAGAGCTCAGTGAGGAAACCAGACTTACTCTTTTTCCACTTGGGGGTTCATTGAACTGGAGGGAGGAGCTGAGGCCTGGGAACTAGCTTAGAGACCACCATGAAAATGCTAACCACTGAAGAAATAAATAATCTTCAATGATCAAGACCATAAATACTGCGGTCTAGATAATTTTAGTTCTCAAACCTCAAACTTCCTGGGTCTGAACACTGTGAATTTATGCAGAGATTAATACTTGTACAGTGTGTTACTATAATGAATTTTCAGGATTAGGAATCAAACCATAACTTTGAAAACTGAATAAAAAATTGGTTACATTATGATGGGGTGCTAATAGTTTGCTGAAGCTGTTGTGTTGGGTACAGTGATGAATGATAACAGGAGTGGTCTCTGCATTTAGAATTTAGTCTGGTGGAAGAGACATACAGTTCATCTTGAAATGATAGTGTGTGTCTTGAATGCTATGATAAGTAACTGCAGGTGGCTTTGTGTTCACATTTGTGAAACATGCTCAGGTAGAGGAGGGTCCGAGGGGGCTTTCCAGAGGAAGTGATGTCTGAGATGACACCTGAAGGAGTTGGCCAACTCAGGCAAAGCAGCGGCAGGGGTGGAGCCAGAGTGTTCAAAGCCTAAAGAACAGTGCACCTACGGGTCTAGAGATAAGAAAAAACGTGGCCAGTTTGAGGAGAGGTGGAGAAGTTTTGTGTAAGCTGGGATAGAAGTTGTTAGATGAGGAGTGAAGAGATGGAGGGAAGAATCTGTTAACAAAGGTTAAGGAAAGATGGAGAGTATAGAAGGTAGAAATGGCTTAAATTTATATTTTAGTTTATATTTTAGGATGATTGCTTTTCAGTAGGTTAAATGGTAAGGACTGAAGGCATTAAGAGAACAACTGAGATTATTGTATTAATCCAACTGAGAAAAGAAGGTGGCTTGGACTGGGGTAGAGTGGCTTGGTGGGGTTGCAGGAAGTAGGTGGATTCAGCTTCAATCAGTAAGACATCTGGGGTAAGGGACTGGCAGGAGCTGGAAAGGAGACCAAGGTTTTTAGTTTGGGCAAATGAAAGGACAGTGGGGTAAAGGATTTAAGGACATTGTCCACCAAGGGCTTCAGGTGATGGGCTGTGAATATCAAATGGGTAGGGAAAGAAGTAAAGACTGGAAGGATCTTCCAAATAAAAAAGAAAAACCAATGAAACTAATGAATCCCTGAAGATTTCTGTTTCTTTTTTGTTTTTAAGAAACAAAAGTAGGTATAGATGCAGTAAGTTAATGGGATAGGTGGAAAGAGAAGACGGATAATGAGAATGAAAAATAGAAACTTAAAGATTTCTGCAGTGGAACAATCCCAGGTGAGGACAAAGGGCTGAGTGTGAACCTGAGGATGAGTGGTGGAAATAGCTTTTCCTAAATCTGAGACTTCAATTGAGAAGAGGGTTTGGAAGCTTCGTAAAAATTGCCATATTTGGCAGGTGAGGAAACAGAAATCCATGTTTCTACCAATCCACATGGCAAAGTTAGGGCTTTATCTGTGTTTTTCTTGCTGCTTAATCTCGAATTTCTCACAATAACCTAGTGGCTTGGGATAAGGCAGTTACTTGGTTATCTCTGGGTCTTTGTTCCTTTGTGCTACCATCAATCACCTGTTCTAAATGAATGCAGCTGAGGACTCTGAAATGAGTGAAAAATAATAAACATGATTTGAAGTTGCTGGTTATCTTTATTGATAAATTCTAAAGAATCTTCTCCATCTAATGAAAAGTGGTGTCTCAGAGGTAAAGAATCTACCTTCAGTGCAGGAAACCAGGTTCGAGCCCTGGGTCAGAAGCTCCTCTGGAGAAGGGAATGGCTACCCACTCCATCATTCTTGCCTTGAAAATCCCATGGACAGAGGAGCCTGGTAGTCATGGGGTTGCAAAGAATCAGACATGACTGAGTGACTAACACTTTCACTTCACTTCAAAGGATTTCTCCATCTAGTAGACATACAGAATTAGAATTTAAAAAAAGATAAAATTAATCAGTGTGTGTGTCAAATTAATATATGTGTGTATTTATTTATTCTTCTTAATGGAAGATGTCTCCTCACAATAGTTAGCTCTGGTAATGTGAAATTAAGTGAGGATATACTGGTGAAGAAGACTCTATTTAATATTGTGTATACTTTCTTCTGTATTACATTCTTTCCTGTGAGGTGAATTATTTAATTGTATTAAAAGCAATAATATTTTAAAAAGAAAATTCTCCTATGTAGCAAAAATGATGAGGTAAGGAGCTGGTTTCCCAAAGCTACATTAGATCCCAGTTACCTGTAGGAAACGCTCAGGTAACAGGTAAGCCAGGAGATTCAGCTTTCTTTAGGGTCTGAAGAAGACGGGATCAGCTATGTCATTTTGAAGGTGGAGAACCGTGTAAGATGAGAATGCAGGGTTTGTGTATACTTTCTTCTGTATTACATTCTTTCCTGTGAGGTGAATTATTTAATTGTATTAAAAGCAATAATATTTTAAAAAGAAAATTCTCCTATGTAGCAAAAATGATGAGGTAAGGAGCTGGTTTCCCAAAGCTACATTAGATCCCAGTTACCTGTAGGAAACGCTCAGGTAACAGGTAAGCCAGGAGATTCAGCTTTCTTTAGGGTCTGAAGAAGACGGGATCAGCTATGTCATTTTGAAGGTGGAGAACCGTGTAAGATGAGAATGCAGGGCCCCTTGTGGAAGACTTGTTATGAATTTCACAATGGCACCTGCAGAGCATTCAACCAAGTGCATGGGTGCTTTTAAACTTGTTGCTAAATGCTCTTGCATGGGTCACACGCCCATGAAGCTGGGCCAATGAAGCATTGAGAGAGCAAGGATTTAGTTCTGGTAAGCAAAAAATATTACCTTGTACCCATTTTGTAATTTTTTAGTAAGTTTCTGAAATTCAAGAAGGAAGGAGTGTTTCAGGACTCCTCACATCCATTGATAAGTTGTTAGTCCCGTGCATGAGTAGCTCATACAGCTATAAAAACAGCTGCCAGAAAGAATGGAAGCTGTGATACCCAGCTCTTATCCAGCTCTTGGTAAAGAGCTGGCTTCAGCTTTACCAAGGGTCAGTGCCAAGAATGAGGGGCTGTAGCAGATTGATGGAATTCCCCTCCATTCCTTTCAGGAGCCCCATTGCTCTTCACCATAGAACAGCTGGGAGTCAATACTGTGACTTGTCCTGTGATTCTTTAAAGAGCCCTTTAGGACTTGGTGATAAATCTGAGCTCCATGGTTCTCTACTGGAAACTAGATTCTTCCTAAGTCCCTCGGTTCTGTAGCAGGAGACACAGAAGTCCAGGAAATCTCTCTTTAAAACCCCCAGATGCTGGCATTAGAGGGTGAAATTGTATTAAGTGAACCAGAGAAGAGAATGGGTGGAGAAATTTGTTCTGCTTTGGCATGTTATTTAATTAAATACATTTTCCATGGTTCTTGAGAACTTAGATTGGGAGATTTAAGGGAAAAGATTCCCACAATCTCAAATGTCACAAATAATTGATTCATGCTGATGTGATGATAATAAGACCGTATGTCTCATCTTTGGATGCTGCCCATACGTTGCTTGTCTCTATGAAAAAGATTCATTCGTGTGTCATGTATTTAGAGGCCTTCTTTGCAGGTTATCTTCTCTGTGTTCTTTCAACATTACCAAAGGCTGTTACAATCACAAAGTGGAATGATAATGTAGCTTGCCTCCGTGGCAGAAGCACAGCTAGCGAATAGTGTGATCTGAGTATAATCAACATTGTCCTCCTAGTCCTCTGAGTTAGACTCTCCTCATTGTACTTCCCCCATATGCAGTAAATTTTTAAAAGTCTTACCCAAATAGCTCTGAATAAGAAAACTTAGTACTGGGAATGTAAAATTAAACCCATATTCTTACATATTTAAGTCTTCAATATTTTTTACTTTAGCCAATTTAAAGGGGTTGACTTGAGGTCTGGCTTTTTGAAAGACAGCAAAAGCCATTCGGTGTTTATTTACATATACACAACTTGCCTTTTAATTTTTTAAACAAAAGATTCCTTTAAATTTATCAAATTTCAAAGACTATATAAATGTATATATAAATATGCATATGAGTTTTTTTTTTTAAATAGAGGATTGAATAATACTTTTGCCATGAAATTGAAATTTGTTTGGACTCAGACAAACTAATTCAAGGAAGGGTGAACAGCTAATTTCAAGGTACAAAATTTTTTCATCATTTCAACTTTAAATTTGAGTCTAGTTGCCATCTGGTACCTGGAAAGGTGATTGAGGGGTGTTGGTGGTACATTGGTCGTTGTGAGCACGTGTGTTGGGTATAATATTGTTGTGACTATTCATGCCTTCAGCTCTAGCTTCTAGCATAATCTATGCTTAGTTCAGTTCAGCTCAGTTATGTTCAACTCTTTGCGACCCCGTGGACTGTAGCACGCCAGGCTTCCCTGTCCATCACCAACTCCTGGAGCTTGCTTAACTAGTATCTTATTTGTTCTCTAAGTCAGGCTTCCCTTATTTGACTGATGTAGAGCTTCTTTTAATTTCTTTGAAATCACATCATTTTTTTGCCCATTTTAACTGTTTCATTCTAGCTATCTTACAAATATGGACACACCTTGGACCTTGCCACCAATGAGATCTACTCTATTTTAAGATTTTGAAATTAACTTTCTCATTTCTTCCTACACTTTCCTTAATTATGCCTAACCTGCTAACTATTTACTTTTTCCCCATAGCCTCTCATCTCCTCCTTCACTTCACTTGCCATTTTTTCATGGCCTTCTTGGTGTTGCAAATGATCTTTTAATATCCCCTAAATTCTATGAACTTATACTGTATCTGCCAAACTTACACTGAAACTTAGCTGACCATTCCATCCGTCTTCTCACTTCATGTTCCAAGGGCTATGGATCATACACCAAAAATGTTATGTAGCAGGAAGAGGAGCTCTGTCTAAATGAAAGAAAGTGAAAGTGTTAGCTGCTCAGTTGTGTCCGACTCTTTGTGATCCTATGGACTGTAGACCACCAGACTCCTCTGTCCATGGAATTCTCCAGGCAGGAATACCAGAGTGGATTGCCATTCTCTTCTCCAAGGAATCTTCCTGACCCAGGGATCGAACCTGTGGTCACCTGCATTGCAGGCAGATTCTTTGCTGTCTGAACCACCAGGGAAGCCCGTGGTATAAATATGTGGTCTCTAATGTCAACTGATACATCTCTGCTACTACTAGATATACAGTTTCTGGTTGACTTCCACTTGTGGTCCATCCTTCCTTTTTATCAGTTCAGTTCAGTTGCTCAGTTGTGTCCGACTCTTTGAGACCCCATGAATCACATCACGGCAGGCCTCCCTGTCCATCACCAACTCCCGGAGTTCACTCAGACTCACGTCCATTGAGTCCATGATGCCATCTGGCCATCTCATCCTCGGTCGTCCCCTTCTTATCCTGCCCCCAGTCCCTCCCAGCATCACGGTCTTTTCCAATGAGTCAACCCTTTGCATGAGGTGGCCAAAGTACTGGAGCTTCAGCTTTAGCATCATTCCTTCCAAAGAAATCCCAGGGCTGATCTCCTTCAGAATGGACTGATTGGATCTCCTTGCAGTCCAAGGGACTCTCAAGAGTCTTCTCCAACACCACAGTTCAAAAGCATTGATAATTTGGCACTCAGCCTTCTTCACAGTCCAACTCTCACATCCATACATGACCACAGGAAAAACCAGAGCCTTGACTAGATGGACCTTAGTCGGCAAAGTAATGTCTCTGCTTTTGAATATACTATCTAGGTTGGTCATAACTTTTCTTCCAAGGAGTAAGCGTCTTTTAATTTCATGGCTGCAGTCACCATCTGCAGTGATTTTGGAGCCCCCAAAAATAAAGTCTGACACTGTTTCTACTGTTTCCCCATCTATTTCCCATGAAGTGATGGGGCCAGATGCCATGATCTTTGTTTTCTGAATGTTGAGCTTTAAACCAACTTTTTCACTCTCCTCTTTCACTTTCATCAAGAGGCTTTTTAGTTCCTCCTCACTTTCTGCCATAAGGGTGGTGTCATCTGCATATCTGAGGTGATTGATATTTCTCCCAGCAATCTTGATTCCAGCTTGTGCTTCTTCCAGCCCAGCGTTTCTCATGATGTAGTTTGCATAGAAGTTAAATAAGCAGGGTGACA
>SJXQ01005255.1:68440-96614 GCA_006408695.1 Aepyceros melampus
GTCATCTGAGTTAAATTCACCCATTCCAGTCCATTTTAGTTCGCTGATTCCTAGAATGTCGACGTTCACCCTTGCCATCTCTTGTTTGACCACTTCCAATTTGCCTTGATTCATGGACCTGACATTCCAGGTTCCTATGCAATACTGCTCTTTACAGCATCGGATCTTGCTTCTATCACCAGTCACATCCATAACTGGGTATTGTTTTTGCTTTGGCTCTATCCCTTCATTCTTTCTGGAGTTATTTCTCCACTGATCTCCAGTAGCATATTGGGCACCTAATGACCTGGGGAGTTTCTCTTTTGGTATCCTATCATTTTGCCTTTTCATACTGTTCATGGGGTTCTCAAGGCAAGAATACTGAAGTGGCTTGCCATTCCCTTCTTCAGTGGACCACATTCTGTCAGACCTCTCCACCATGACCCTCCCATCTTGGGTTGCCCCGCAGGCATGGCTTGGTTTCATTGAGTTAGACAAGGGTGTGGTCCTAGTGTGATTAGATTGACTAGTTTTCTGTGAGTATCGTTTCAGTGTGTCTGCCCTCTGATTCCCTCTTGCAACACCTACCATCTTACTTGGGTTTCTCTTACCTTGGGTGTGGGGTATCTCTTCACGACTGCTCCAGCACAGCCACTGCACCTTACGTTTGATGAGGGGTATCTCCTTACCGCCACCGTTCCTGACCTTCAACGTAGGATAGCTCCTCTAGGCCCTCCTGTGCCTGCCCAGCCACCACTCCTCGATTTGCTCCTCCAGGCCACCGGCCCTGGCCTCGGGCGTGGGTGGCTTGTCTCAGCTGCCGCTCCTGGCCTCGGGGGCGAGGTGGCTTCTCCCGGCGCTCAAGCTCTTGGCCGCGCTCAAGTGCGGCGGCCGCCCCCACCGCCTGCACTCAAGTGCCCAGCTACAGTGCGCTCCAACTGCTCTGTCTTTTACACCAGTTTTCAGGTTAACTTAAATTCTGATTCCATACCTCTCTGGACCCAAAATCCCAGGAGTAACAAAGGTTAAGACTAGAGGCTAACACTTCTCAAGGCCAATACCACTTGAACTAGTCGTACCTTCCTCACCCCTTCAGGGGCAGGCTCAGTGCTAAATGTAAAGATTAGAGAATTACCATTCAATTAGAAGCTATACTAATTGGTAAAGCCAGCTGATTCACCCAGATAAAACTGGGTTAGCAAAGATATCTAACGAAAGAAAACGTTGCCAAGTTTGAAGTCTAAATAATGTATGAGATTTAAAATAAAAGGAAAAATATCAACCTGGGAGTGGGGTGATATGTACAGCTTCATATTTTCCCTCTCTCTGGGAGACTGAGCTAACCCATGGCAGAACCAAACCATGAGATAGTAATTACAAAATAACAACATGAAAAAGTTAAATTTGAGAACACTTGGGGCAAAACAGTCTGCAAAGCTTTCTTAATGGACTGTTTGATTTAATTCTAACAATGATTCAGTGATGTGCAGGTTTATCCTCTTCAACACTTGAAACGCTGAGACTTAGGGAGGTTAGTATTAATGACTCAGTTGTGTCTGACTCTTTGCAACCACCAGGCTTCTCTGTCCATGGAGTTTTCCAGGCAAGAATACTGGAGTGGGTAGCTATTTCCTTCTCCAGGGGATCTTATCCAGCTACTAAGTAATGAAGCTGGGATATGAACACAAATACATTTGAATCCAGAGTCAAAGCTCCCAACTAATATATTCAACAAGACATAGGCTGTCACATCCTCCTGGGGCCCTGGCATTTAGGAGGGATCCAGTCAAAATCCCAACCTCCTTTTAACAGTGAGTGAGTACCATGTGCCTGCCATGCTCCAAGCACTGCTGTGGGTGCTCTACCTCCATCATCACTGAATCCTTACAGCAGTGCTTTGATGTGGGCCATCCCTCCATTTTACATACAGATAACTGGGGCTTAGAGAGATTAAGTGTCCCAAGTTACCCTGTTAGGAAGAAGCCAAGCCAAGCCATGTTTCATTCCAGAGTCTGTAACTTTCACCTCCAGACCTATACCTCCATATCAGGAGTTTCCATTTACAAATTTGGAAAAAACAAGATGCGTGGAATTATTAGAGTCCATGGAGAATCATGACTAATTTCCCTCATAAATTTCCAGAGTGATCTCTTGATATCCCCAAATTTTGAAAACCAAGCAACCAGCCCCAACACTCAACAGAGTCCATCAAGCTGAAATTTTGTAAGGGAATACTGGTGACAAACGTTTCTCAAATTACAAAAAAAAAAAAAACAATTCCACTTAGTAGCATCACAGATCATGGAAGCTTTTATGTGAGTCTGGGCCTCCCTCCAGCTCTTCCTAGGGTTTCTGCTTGGATTCCTTCACTTATGAATTGTTAGCTTTTAGAACAGGGTTAGTGGAGCTCTGCAGGGAGCTGTGATATCATGAGATATCCAAGTACGTCTTAGCAACTAATGGATATGTGCCCTCCCCACTTTCTTCTACCATCCAAAGCATGATGAGTTTTAAACCCTTCTCTCTGGTTCCCACCCTTACTAGCACAGGATATTCTCAGGACCCAAACTTGAGTCCCAAGTAGATACATTACAAAGACTTTGGCGAGTTTTCCAAGAATTTCTTCTCTTCCTCTCCCAGGCTGGCTTCATCTGCCTGCTGGAGAAGTATCAGCAGCTCTCACCACAGCCTCGAGCTGTCATCTCAGAGCACAGCTTCATGATGTTGAATCTAGCCCACTTTCCATCCTGGGCACTTGCCACTATCAAATATTCAAGTGGAACTAATGAGTGCCTTTTACTTCCCTTGACCATAAAGAGTCTTGAAGAAATCGAACCCCAAGAGCCTGCCAACTTCAGGGAATTAGTCTGGTCTTTGAGAAAATGTATTTGCCACTCCCACCCCCTCAAAATAGTTCTGTTTCCCATGCCCACCTAAAAGGATAATAATATCTTCACCATTACTATGCCAGCAAGAAAAATGTTTCTTTCCCCAGGAGGCAGAAACACATTTTCTGACTGAGCCTAGGAGACCAAAATGTTAAAATTTGAATTCACTTTCTTTATAATATCTTTAAAATATCTGGGACCTGCCCATGAGTTCTGTGCAGTCAGCAGTTTCTCCAATAAGCTCATTTATTTTTCATACTGACTAGAAATAGAGTTTGATTTTCCCAGTCGCATTTCTGTCTGCCCCTGGAAACTTCCAGAGAAAGGACCTTGATATCTAGGAAAAGAGCAGCTTGGAAGAGAAGTATGGAAAGGCCAGCCACTGAACGGAACAGTGGTTTCCAGAGGAAAGCAGCCCTGGAAAGCGCACCTCAGTGATTTTCCTCCATTTCCTCTCCTGAAGTTCTCCAGATAGAGAACATCCTGAGAGGACTTTGGGGCAAGAGCTCTGAGTCTCTGCTGTAACGTCTCATCACACCATTTCACACCGACAAGAGGAAGAAAACCCAGTTGGTGCATATGAAACTGACACGCTTTCTACAGTCAGCAGCAGGGGAATCTGCGAATGCAGAGAACAAAAAGGGGAGCTGTACCAAGGCTCTAATCAAAGCTTTGAAATTATGTGTGGCCTGAATCAAAAAAGATTCTCAAGGATGAGCCCAATAATTTGCCATATTTCTTGACCTGAGTCCCAAACCACACACCCAGAACTATGGGTTTTCCTTCTCTCAAATTCTGGAGTGTTCTGAAAGGACCAGGATGCAGCCTATTTGAAGATCAGAATTCAACCTACTAGTCAGTCTGTCCTCTTAGCATCAAAGAGCCCAAACAGGATAAAGTCGTGTCTGACTCTTAGCGACCCCATGCACTGCAGCCCACCAGGCTCCTCCGTTAATGGGATTTTCCAGGCAAGAGTACTGGAGTGGGGGTGCCATTGCCTTCTCCAAATGAAGTATGAAGTGCTCTCAAGTTTTAAAAAGGGTGGCAGTGGCTACAACTGGACCAAGGCATTGGAGCTGTCCCTGGTGCTGCCTTCAATGGCTCCAATAGCCTGGGGCACTCAGTCTTGCCTTTTGATCTGCCCATGGCATCTGCCCATGTCCAACTCCTTATCACTGTCCTTCCAGCTATACAGTCCCAATTTTTACCTTTACAATCACACCTATTCTGAGTCTCTGCATCTTCTGCAACATTCCCCAACCTCACTGGACTGAACTCCACCACCTATTGATTGAGATCTTCAGTCAAAAACCCAGCCCACCACCACCTCAGATCACTGAACATATTTGAACTTCATCCCAAAAGCAACTGAAGAATTTTGAGTTTGGGGTGACTGAAGAATTTTACGTAGAGGAATAATGCCAACACATTTGATGTTTGGGAAGGTCATGCTGACCTCCGTGCAAAGAATGGAAGAAGAAATGGGAAACTAGTTATAGGCTGGTGATTAACCTAGGCAAAATATAATAGATGAGATAAGGGAAGTGACAGAGGAGCTAGAGAGAAGATTGTGGTTTCAAGACATATTTAGGCATTAAGATAAGCAAGATGTGGCTGAAGAAGATGCAATCTATGTGGAGAAAACAGAAGTCAATGTCAAAAATAACCCTAAAGTTTCCGATTGGACAATAGGTAGATGGTGTTACCAAATACGGAGTTGAAAGCACAAGAGAAGACACAAATTTGAAGGGAAAAAATGTAAATTCAATTTTATATATGTAGAGTTTAGGGAATTTGTGGCATATACATCTGGAAATGCTACGTGAACAGTTGACTGCAGATCTGGAACTCAAGAGATACATCTGAACTTAACATAGAGATGTTGGAATTATCAGATACAGGTGGTGATCAAAGGCATGTGACTAAGTATGAATGATCCAAGTCAAAAGAGATCCAAGGAAATGACTCCAGTGAACTCAATACTCACTTCTTTGGAATGTGGATTTTCAAATTCATGAATTAGTAGTGAGGAATCAGATAGAAGGGGGCACACTGAGGGGTGTGTGTCAGGAAAACAAGAAGAAGGTAACGCTTCCTTGAAGAATGGTCCACAGTGTCGCAGAAGACATAGATCACATAAAATTAGGCTTGCAAAGTGTCTACAGAATTTAATGACAAAGATCTTAGGCAACCTCCAACTGGCTAGCCTTTCACTGCAGAGAGGGTGAGACCAAGGCCAATTTAAAGTGGGTTGAAGAGAAAGTGGAAAGTGAGAGATTGGAAGAGTAAATGGATATAACTCTTTCAAGTCTGGCTGTGCAGGGAAGGAAACACCAGAAGGGTGGGCTGAGGACACCATGAAGATTTTTGCCATTAAGGTGAAAAAACATAAATATATTTAAATGCTGGCTGCATTGCCAATTGAAAAGGAGACGTTAAAGATGAAAAAAGAGATAACTGGTAGATTAAGGTTCCTGAGGAAGTAAGGGGAGGGACTATGGGATCCAAGGCACCAGCATTCCTCTCCTGATGGAGAGGAGAGCTACAAGAGGTCAGAACCCACCGATGTATGAGGAAGTGAGTCAAATGAGGGGCTGACAGTCAGGGAGCTCCTGCCAAACCTGCATTAGATGCAAACAGTAGCACTTTCTCCCACCACTTCATCATCCAAAAGGAGAAAGACATTTGTTCTATCAGGAAAACTGGAACATATTGGCGAGTGTTAGGAGGAGGCAGATTTTGATTTAAGAGAAGAAGAAATCTGCTAACAACTGGAGCTGTCCAGTGACAGAATGGAATCCACAGTGAGCTATCTATCAGAGGCAGTGTTCAAGTAGAGAACCAAATGCCATAGCCTTCCTGGCCAATCTCAGCGACTCCTGTACTGGAAAGAAGCTTGAGCTAGACAGTGTCTAATGACCCTTTCCACTATAAACTGCTCCTTCTTTCAAGGCAGTCCCTGACTCCTTCCCAGGAATCCTTGAATTGGCTACTGTTTTTGCCTATGAGGGGTCATGGGGTTTCTTAGACCACCAGTGCTAGAGATGTCATTTGCAGAGATACCCATAGTGGGTATTCAGGAGACAAATTTGTCCACTAATAAACAACTTTGTATCATGTCATTTCACTGTTGGAAGTTTATTCTGTGGAGCCTTGCTTACCCTCAAGAACTCCCTGTGCAAATATACAGATTCTTAGGAGGATTTCCATTTTACAGTGAATCAGTCAACATCTGGAAGCAGACCTCCATGAGAATGGACAGTCTGCTGTCAGGGCTGAGAGCTGGAGTCTAGCATCTTACTTCCAGGTTTCCATCCAGCTCCACCAGTGTCAACTAGTTGACTGTTGGTGAGTTACTTAACCTTTCTCTACCCAGCAATCCCACTGCTGGGGATACACACCAAGGAAACCAGAACTGAAAGAGACACATGTACACCAATCTTCATCACAGCACTGTTTATAATAGCCAGGACATGGAAGCAACCTAGATGTCCATCAGCAGATGAATGGATAAGAAAGCTGTGGTACATATACACAATGGAGTATTACTAGCCATTAAAAAGAATACATCTGAATCAGTTCTAATGAGGTGGATGAAACTGGAGCCTATTATACAGAGTGAAGTAAGCCAGAAAGAAAAACACCAATACAGTATACTAACACATATATATGGAATTTAGAAAGATGATAACAATAACCTTGTATGTGAGACAGCAAAAGAGACACAGATGTATAGAACAGTCTTTTGGACTCTGTGGGAGGGGGAGAAGGTGGGATGATTTGGAAGAATGGCATTGAAATATGTATAATATCATATATGAAATGAATCGCCAGTCCACGTTCGATGCATGATACTGGCTGGTGCACTGGGATGACCCAGAGGGATGGTATGGGGAGGGAGGAGGGAGGGGGTTCAGGATGGGACATACGTGTATACCTGTAGCAGATTCATGTTGATGTATGGGAAAACCAATACAATATTGTAAAGTAATTAACCTCCAATTAAAACAAATAAATTTATATTTTAAAAGATAAAATCTAATTATATTTCAATTGAAAAAAATCTAATACTTAGAAAAGTTCCCAGCACACAGTAATTTTTCTCAATAAACATTTATTAAATGTATGAATGAGGCAATAATGCCAGAAGCCTGGGACAGAGTACAGTAATGCTAAAGAAATAGTATTTACTTCATTATCTTCCATCAAATTTTATCATTTGAGATTTGCTCAAATGTCAACCTTTTAGAAGATATTCTTTCAATGGTATAATTATCAGCTGACCAGGAAGCACAAATGTGTTTGTCTTTCCAATGAAAAAAATGCTCTGAACTGTAAAGCTTGACTGAGAAAGTAGGTTCAGGCTCCTCTCCATTATGCTCTAGAGGGATCATTTCAGCCCAGCTAAGGATGCTCTACTGATTTCCACCCAAATCATACTGGTGACTGAAAGTTATTTGGTACTTACCATGAGCCAGGAAGCTTAATTGAATATATTGGCTGTAATCCTCACTGGAGAAGGAAATGGCAATCCACTCCAGTATTCTTGCCTGGAGAATCCCATGGACTAAGAGCCTAGTAGGTTACAGTCCACGGGGTCGCAAAGAGTCAGACACAACTGAGCGACTTCACATTCACCTTCAATCCTCACAAAACCCTGCAGGACAGATGTTAGTCCCACTTTATGGATTAAAAAAAAAAAAAACAGCCTTGGTTTAGGGAAGTTTTAGCAGCTTTTCCAAGGTCACACAGGTAGTAATTAACAGGATCAGGATTCAAAGTCAAGTCTGTCTGACTACCAAGCCCACATTTACTATTATGCCTCATTTTTTCTCCCTTAAAGACTAGTGGATGGTAAGTTTCTTGCAGGTCATCAGGGTGATTCCTGGGTTTCCCCTGCACTGTCTGAGCCTGTTACATAGGAAGGGCTCCAGTTCAGTCACTCAGTCATATCTGACTGTTTGCAACCCCATGAATCGCAGCACGCCAGGCCTCCCTGTCCGTCACCAACTCCCGGAGTTCACACAAACTCATGTCCATGGAGTTGGTGATGCCATCCAGCCGTCTCATCCTCTGTTGTCCCCTTCTCTTCCCGCCCCCAATCCCTCCTAGCATCAGGGTCTTTTCCAATGAGTCAACTCTTTACATGGCCAAAGTACTGGAGTTTCAGCTTTAGCATCATTCTTCCAAAGAACACCCAGGACTGATCTCCTTTAGAATGGACTGGTTGGATCTCCTTGCAGTCCAAAGGATTCTCAAGAGTCTTCTCCAATACCACAGTTCAAATGCATCAATTCTTCAGCACTCAGCTTTCTTCACAGTCCAACTCTCACATCCATACATGACTACTGGAAAAACCACAGCCTTGACTAGATGGACCTTTGTTGGCAAAGTAATGTCTCTGCTTTTGAATTTGCTATCTAGGTTGGTCATAACTTTCCTTCCAAGGAGTAAGCGCCTTTTAATTTCATGGCTGCAGTCACCATCTGCAGTGATTTTGGAGCCCAAAAAAATAAAGTCTGACACTGTTTCCCCATCTATTTCCCATGAAGTGATGAGACCAGATGCCATGATCTTCGTTTTCTGAATGTTGAGCTTTAAGCCAACTTTTTCACTCTCCTCTTTCACTTTCATCAAGAGGCTTTTTAGCTCCACTTCACTTTCTGCCATAAGGGTGGTGTCATCTGCATATCTGAGGTGATTGATATTTCTCCTGGCAATCTTGATTCCAGCTTGGACTTCTCCCAGTCCAGCGTTTCTCATGATGTACTCTGCATATAAGTTAAATAAGCAGGGTGACAATATACAGCCTTGACGGACTCCTTTTCCTATTTGGAACCAGTCTGTTGTTCCATGTCCAGTTCTAACTGTTGCTTCCTGACCTGCATACAGATTTCTCAAGAGGCAGGTCAGGTGGTCTGGTATTCCCATCTCTCTCAGAATTTTCCACAGTTTATTGTGATCCACACAGTCAAAGGCTTTGGCATAGTCAATAAAGCAGAAATAGATGTTTTACTGGAACTCTCTTGCTTTTTCCATGATCCATTGGATGTTGGCAATTTGATCTCTGGTTCCTCTGCCTTTTCTAAAACCAGCTTGAACATCAGGGAGTTCACGGTTCACGTATTGCTGAAGACAATATACAGCCTTGACGGGCTCCTTTTCCTATTTGGAACCAGTCTGTTGTTCCATGTCCAGTTCTAACTGTTGCTTCCTCACCTGCATACAGATTTCTCAAGAGGCAGGTCAGGTGGTCTGGTATTCCCATCTCTTGAAGAATTTTCCACAGTTTATTGCGATCCACACAGTCAAAGGCTTTGGCATAGGCAAGAAAGCAGAAATAGATGTTTTTCTGGAACTCTCTTGCTTTATCCATGATCCAGCGGATGTTGGCAATTTGATCTCTGGTTCCTCTGCCTTTTCTAAAACCAGTGAACATCAGGAAGTTCACGGTTCATGTATTGCTGAAGCCTGGTTTGGAGAATTTTGAGCATTACTTTACTAGCATGTGAGATGAGTGCAATTATGCAGTAGTTTGAGCATTCTTTGGCATTGCCTTTCTACTATATGACCTTGTAATTCCACTCCTGGGCATATATCTGGAGAAAAACATGATCCAAAAGGATTCTTGCTCCCTAATATTTATTATAACACAGTTTACAATAGCCAAGACATGATAGACATGAACCTAAATGTCCATAAACAGAGGAATGAATAAAGAAGATGTGGTACATATATACAATGGAATACTATTCAGCCAGTAAAAAAGGAAATAATTCAATTTTTAGCAACATGGATGGACCTCGAGAGTGTCATACTGAGTGAAATAAGTCAGACAGAGAAGGACAGATATTGTACAACATCTCTTATATGTGGAATCTAAAAAGAAATGATACAAATGAATTTACAAAATAGAAAGAGACATACAAACTTAGGGAGCAAACTTCCAGTCGCAGTTGGGAAGAAAAGGAGTAAGGGATAGTTAAGGAGCTTGGGATGGACATGTACACACTTCTATATTTAAAATGGATAACCAGCTCTGTAGCACATGTTACTCTACTCAATGTTATATGCCAGCCCGGATAGGAGGGGAGTTTGGGTAGAATGGATACATGTATATGTATGTATGAGTCCCTTCACTGCTCACCTGAAACTATCACAACATTGTTAACTGGCTATAGCCCAATTCAATATAAAAAGTTTTTTTTTTTTTAAAGTCAATGGCATGAGTGTGAATACCTCTGCTTGCTATGAGATGCTGCTGCTGCTGCTAAGTCGCTTCAGTCGTGTCCGACTCTGTGCATACCCATGGATAGCAGCCCACCAGGCTCCTCTGTCCATGGGATTCTCTAGGCAAGAATACTGGAGTGGGTTGCCATTTCCTTCTCCAGTGCATGCATGCATGCTAAGTCACTTCAGTCGTGTCCGACTCTGTGCAAACCCATGGACAGCAGCCCACCAGGCTCCTCCGTCCATGGGATTCTCCAGGCAAGAATACTGGAGTGGGCTGACATTTTCTTCTCCATGCTATGAGATATTTATTGGAAAAAGTAGGCAATTAACTGAAACTTCATTGTCCAGTTCTAGGCCTTCTAGCCAGATTACACCACAGTCCTGAACTCACAGGTTCATCTGGTTGGTTGAATGAATAGATGCAAAATCATATATTAAAGGGAGGGTGAACTGTAAGATTCTTGAGCTTCCATAGATTTTGGTATCCACAGGGGTCCTAAAACCAATCCCTCATGGATACCTAGGGACCACTGTACCTGGCCATTCTCCTACCTCCACCAGCTTGTCTACTGTCTAAGAAGGCAAACAACATAGCTAACTGTATGAATTAACTTTTTTGAACTACATAAATGGAAAAGGTCCACTCAGAATATAGTAACTATGAAAGTGAAAGTGAAGTCACTGTGTCTGACTCTTTGCGACCCCATGGACTGTAGTCTACCAGGCTTCTTCATCCATGGGATTTTCCAGGCAAGAGTACTGAAGTTGGTTGCCATTTCCTTCTCCAGGAGATCTTCCTGACCCAGGGATCAAACCCAGGTTTCTCATACTACAGGCAGACGCTTTCCCACCTGAGCCACCAGGGAAGCTCTATAGTAGCCATATTGTTTAAAAAATAAGTATATTCTCTGGGACTTCCCTGGTAGTCTAATGGTTAAAAATCTGCCTTCCAGTGCAGGGGACATGGGGTTCGATTCCTGGTGAAGGAACTAAGATTCCACATGCTGCAGGACAACTAAGCCCACGAGCTGCAACTACTGAGCCACACACCACAAGAAGAGCCAGCATTCCCTGCTGAAAGTTGCCACAACTAAGACCCAATACATCAAAAAAAAAAAAAAGTATATTCTCTGAATGTCTTTTTATAATTTTGGGGAAGATTTTCAAGTTTTGAGTAACACTCCAGACACCAATTCAGCAATTTGGCCTTTCTGTGTAATCAATAGAGAGAAAACAGAGAGATGGAGATAATCTGGCTTTGAGAAGTTTAACTATCAGGAATGGATCATCAAATAATAGATAAAGTCTGTGCTTATTCTGAAACTAAGTTTGACTTGAGCAGACCACAAGTTGGGGCTGCTTCTGATCTTCCCTCTCTTACTCCATTGGTATCCCCTAGAATCTGCTCATGCTAGGAGGAATCAATCAGAGTGACCTGGACAGGGGAGATGCAGGGTTTGAAACCTCTGCAGCCTATTTGCCATGGCTTTCAACAGTCTGGGCTGCAGACAAACTACCTGCCCTAACTTGTTTCTTTTTTTTTAACTTTTAATGGGAGGATAATTATTTTATAATACTATGTTAGTTTCTGCCATACATCAATGTGAATCAGCCATAGGTATACATACATCTCCTCCCTCTTGAACCTCCCTCTCACCTCCCATCCCTCTAGGTTGTTACTCTCTCCCTTCAAAACTCTTCCCAAACACCAAAGTAGTCTAAATTTGAAAAACAAGAAACTGTCACTTCTAATTTCACCTTCTCTACCTTATCCCAGCTTCCCCAAAGGCAAAACAGAAAACAAAAGCCCCTCTCTTAAATACATGAGAATTAAAAAACATCAACCAACTAAAAAGATGTAAATAGGCATGGTTCTAAGTAGTAATTCCTATGTGGAACCAGATTGAGGGATGGACGACAAAGAAGATATTCTTTCCCTTACCAACTAAGAATCCTACAAGGGGATGCCCCAGAATGTAAAGTTCTGTGAATCAGAACCACTGGCTCTCCTGACCTTGGACCAAGGGAACTGTGCCCTAGAGCATGACCAATCTTTACAGACAACTCTTTCCTCCCAAGCTGCTTGCTGCTGCTGCTGCTGCTAAGTTGCTTCAGTTGTGTCCAACTCTGTGCGACCCCATAGACGGCAGCCCACCAGGCTCCCCCGTCCCTGGGATTCTCAAGGCAAGAACACTGGAGTGGGTTGCCATTTCTCCAATGCATGAGAGTGAAAAGTAAAAGTGAAGTCGCTCAGTCGTGTACAACTCTTAGCGACTCCATGGACTGCAGCCTACCAGGCTCGTCCATCCATGGGATTTTCCAGGCAAGAGTACTGGAGTGGGGTGCCATTGCCTTCTCCCCCAAGCTGCTTAACTGCCATCTATTTTACTAATCCTCATAAGGAAAGCTCTCAATGCTCCAAGTCATTAAATTTCCCCAGGGATTATCCCAAGTCAAATTCTAAACATCTTTGCAAAAAACTCAGTCCAGAGCCAAGCTCAGCTCTAAGAACTTGATGATGAGGAAAGGGGTAGGGAGTTAAGCGCACTGTATCCTACATCAGCAAACAAAACAAGTTGGTCTTTGCTCCTCCTACTGAGTCAATCAGTCCTGCTGTCTCCCTAAGTCAGGTAAGGAAGAAAAAAAATCACTGCAAGAGCAAACTCAGAGTTTCTTACATTATCAGCAAATATGCTCACTGGGATCCTGTTCACATTTTGTCAACTCTAGCCATTTGTTGACACTGAAATCTTTTGCTGACATTTAATGTTATCAGTGTTTGTCAAAAAGTTATTTAGCTTTTGGTGGTTTAGGACAGTAGTCTGTAGGATGGATTTATATGTCCCAGGCTATACACAAATGATCTACTGGAAAGGGTGATAATGGAAGTTCTGATTACATTTATGCTTATCTAATTAAAAATAAGCCTTACAGTATTTAATATTTGTGGTGGTAGATTGTATCACCCTAAATAAAACTATGTACATTGGAGACATGTGCTCAAAACATTTTCACTGATGTAAATTTGTACTAAAAAAAAATTTGGCCAGATTTCAATGAGAAGGCTAAAACTATAAAGTTTTTAAAGGAAAACACAGAATATGACCCTGAGGAGGGCAAAATTTTTTAGGCAGGATACAAAAAAGCAATAATCATAAAAGATACAGTGTTATATTGGAATTCATCAAAATCAAAATATGTTCCTTAAAATGTCACTAAAAATGTGAAGAGACAAGCCACAGACTGGAAACATATTCATAATGCATATATCTGACAAAGAATTTATATTCAGAAAATCAAAAGAAAAAGACAACCAATTGACAACTGGCAAAATACTTGAACAGGAACTTCACTAAAAATATATGTACAGCAATATGAACTCCACATTGCTGGTTGGAGTGTAAAATTGTACAACCACTTTGGAAATCTGTATATCTAATCTAGGACCAAGAAATTATACATCCAAGTATACCTAAGAGAAAGCAGTGTATGTGTCCATAAAAAAAGACTTGATTGTTCATAGTGGCTTTATTTACAATAGACAAAACTAAGAATGACCCTGGGGCTTCCCAGGTGGTGCCAATGCAGGAGACATAAGAGACTCAAGTTTGATCCCTGGGTCAGGAAGTTCTCCTGGAGGAGGAAATGGCAACCCACTCCAGTATTCTTGCCTGGAGAATTCCATGAACAGAGAAGCCCGGCAGGCTACAGTCCATGGGGTTGCAAAGAGTTGGATATGACTGAGTGACTTAGCACACATGCATGCAAGAATGACCCATCAAGATATACCTACACACAAATTAGCATACTGCCTAGCAACAAAAAAAAGAGCAAACTACTGATACATGCAATAAAGTGGATGCCTATCAAAAATATTACATTGAACAAAACAGACCACATTAAAACAAACACTGTATGATTCCATTTTATTTAAAGAACAAGGACAGACAAAAAATATATATATAACACACATATATATATAAAACACTTATTCTTTAAGAGATACTTTTTAGAACACTACACTATACAGATTGTACTTTTTGAGGTAGGGACCAAGGACTGGGCACTATATTCACATACTCATAGCTTTAATCAAGGCAAAAGTATTTCACTTAAAGAGTAAGCCTTTATGATAGGGCTAAAATTTATGAATTTGCCCATTGTTCCTCTGGACTTTGAGATAGTATTCATCTGCTCCAGCCGTCCCCTTCCAATAAAGTAGATGATTTCAGTAGGAAATAAAGATGAAGACAAGCACTTTGTTTTCTTTATCTGTCAACTAGTAAAGATGAAAAGTTTAAATCACCAACCAATATCTATGTTGATATATCATAAAACCAGAATCAACCCCTTATCTAATCTTGGAGCCATCCACCTTTGTTTGTTCTGTCTGTCTCAGGTATGTCTCTTTATCATGGTCCCTAGGATTCCTGCTACCCACTCTGAGAAGCAGAACTTTAGGTCAGGTCATTTTCACACTGGCAAGGATCTCTTCTTCAGATAACATTACTGCCTCCTACTGTATTATCTATGCTTCTTAGCTGTCTAATAAGCTATGAATTTCAGTGGTACAAGTGAGCAAAAAACCTTGCAAAGCTGACGTGGTAGAGAGAGTTCAGGGAGGACTGAGGTGGAAAAAGATCAAAAGGTCAACAAATGGATATGGCAGCAGGTTAAAGACTTACTCTTTATCATGGTCCCTAGGATTCCTGCTACCCACTCTGAGAAGCAGAACTTTAGGTCAGGTCATTTTCACACTGGCAAGGATCTCTTCTTCAGATAACATTACTGCCTCCTACTGTATTATCTATGCTTCTTAGCTGTCTAATAAGCTATGAATTTCAGTGGTACAAGTGAGCAAAAAACCTTGCAAAGCTGACGTGGTAGAGAGAGTTCAGGGAGGACTGAGGTGGAAAAAGATCAAAAGGTCAACAAATGGATATGGCAGCAGGTTAAAGACTTTGTTCCTGATTTCTAGAAGCAGTTGCTAGCAAAAGAGTTCACTATATACAACCATGATATAAGTTCCCTTGTACAGGGTTTTAATAGTCTAAAAACGTAAAGTCCTTGATGACTCCCCCTAGCATTAAGAGAGCATGGAGTGCAAAACTAGTGGCTGAGCCTAGGGGACTGAAAAGACCAATAGTCCTTTATATACCACATAAGATAAAAAAGAATGCTCAACCTACCGCACAATTGCACTCCACATGCTAGTAAAGTAATGCTCAAGTTCTCCAAGCCAGGCTTCAGCAATACGTGAACCGTGAACTCCCTGATGTTCAAGCTGGTTTTAGAAAAGGCAGAGGAACCAGAGATCAAATTGCCAACATCCGCTGGATCATGGAAAAAGCAAGAGAGTTCCAGAAAAACATCTATTTCTGCTTTATTGACTATGCCAAAGCCTTTGTGTGGATCACAATAAACTGTGGAAAATTCTGAGAGAGATGGGAATACCAGACCACCTAACCTGCCTCTTGAGAAATCTGTATGCAGGTGAGGAAGCAACAGTTAGAACTGGACATGGAACAACAGACTGGTTCCAAATAGGAAAAGGAGTACGTCAAGGCTGTATATTGTCACCCTGCTTATTTAACTTATACGCAGAGTACATCATGAGAAATGTTGGGCTGGAAGAAGCACAAGCTGGAATCAAGATTGCTGGGAGAAATATCAATAACCTCAGATATGCAGATGACACCACCCTTATGGCAGAAAGTGAGGAGGAGCTAAAAAGCCTCTTGTTGAAAGTGAAAGAGGAGAGTGAAAAAGTTGGCTTAAAGCTCAACATTCAGAAAACGAAGATCATGGCATCTGGCCCCATCACTTCATGGGAAATAGATGGGGAAACAGTAGAAACAGTGTCAGACTTTGTTTTTTTGGGCTCCAAAATCACTGCAGATGGTGACTGCAGCCATGAAATTAAAAGGCGCTTACTCCTTGGAAGAAAAGTTATGACCAACCTAGATAGTATATTCAAAAGCAGAGACATTACTTTGCCGACTAAGGTCCGTCTAGTCAAGGCTATGGTTTTTCCTGTGGTCATGTATGGATGTGAGAGTTGGACTGTGAAGAAGGCTGAGCGCAGAAGAATTGACGCTTTTGAACTGTGGTGTTGGAGAAGACTCTTGAGAGTCCCTTGGACTGCAAGGAGATCCAACCAGTCCATTCTGAGGGAGATCAACCCTGGGATTTCTTTGGAAGGAATGATGCTAAAACTGAAGCTCCAGTACTTTGGCCACCTTATGCGAAGAGTTGACCCATTAGAAAAGACCTTGATGCTGGGAGGGATTGGGGGCAGGAGGAAAAGGGGACGACCGAGGATGAGATGGCTGGATGGCATCACAGACTCAATGGACGTGAGTCTGAGTGAACTCCGGGAGTTGGTGATGGACAGGGAGGCCTGGCGTACTGCGATTCACGGGATCGCAAAGAGTCAGACACGACTGAGCGACTGAACTGAACTGAACTGATACAAAATTAAGAGGAGGTTTCGCTTAAAATTCTGTGTTGCTATGACGACACCTGGGTCCACCTGAACTTACCTTTTCTCAAACCTTGAGCTAACCGATGCGTTTTTCTTATGGAAATGTTTTTCTTAAGCTATTTTAATGAAACTATCTATTTGCTTTGGGATTTGCCTGTCTTCAAAATGATTCCACCTGAGACTAACTTTTTTCCTTTTCTCAAACCTTGGGCTGATAATAGCTCAACAAACCATTATTCATATTAATTATTTTATGGCTGGGGGAATGACACACCTCGTTCCATCCTATCTCAAAAATAAATATTGTGGGAGAGGGGCCTGGTGAAACTCCCTCAGCCTGAGGTGTCTCTCTTATCTGGTTAATAGCTTCCTAACAGACATAAAACAGCTTGCTAAAAACTAGCAAGGGGGCACTCTTTCTGCCCCTTTCTGATGTCTAGGTCAGGAGATTTGTCTATCTCTTTGATACTTTAATAAAACTGTATTACAGAAAAGCTCTGAGCGACCAAGCCTCGTCACTGGCCCCGGATTGAATTTCTTGCCTCCAGAGGCCAAGAATCCTGGCGTCTTTCACGGCTCAGCAACAATGTTTCAGTGACCTGAGGGTCCAGCTCTCCCCCAGCACTGGGCCTTGGTTTCCCCATCAGTCCAACAAGGGGGATGGGTTCAGAATGACAGCAAATCATGCTGTGATACTGTGGAAACAGGCAAGTGCTGCAGCCAAGCCAGAGGAGACCTCAGAGACCACGTCTCCATGTGCAGTGAGGGCCTGCAATCACACAGCAAGGGGGCCAGCTGAGGGGGCTAGGAGGAGGACACAGACCACAGTCCTGGTCTCCCTCCCCTTCCTGGCAGCCCTCCCTGTGGTCCTTTATGCTCTTCTCTTCTTGTTATTCATTCATTCAGTGGATAAGTTAGGCAGGGCTCGGCAAGAGGGGCCAGGGTCTTGCCCTCAGGGAGGCCCAACCCTGGGGACACAAACATCCCAGGCAGCTCCGATCCAGAGCTATTTGTGAAGGTTTGCAAAAGGGAGGGGTGAGAGAGCCTCCCAGAGAAGGTGGAGGAGGAGAAGGGAAGAGGGGAGACAGGAGTAACAGCAAAGGCCCCACAGAACAAGAATGATCCCTTGGGAGAGTTACACGCAGTTCAGTTTGGCTATATCAAGACCCAGGGAGCCACAAGCAGGAGTTTGAAATTAACTCCAAGACGAGGCGTCAAAGGGTTTGAACTAGGGAGAGGGACGTTCAGAGTGCAGTCTGGAAAGATGGCTCTGGCTGCTGCCACATGAAATGATAGGACGGAGAAGAGAAAGCCCAGGAGGTTGTGGGTATTATGCCAGGCAAGAGCCAGTGAGGTCTGGTCCATGGCAGGGGTTGGGAGAGAAGGAAAGAGATTTGAGAGTTACTAGGAAATAGAATCATTACGATTTGGTAACTGACTTCTGATGAGAAGGTTGGATGGCTTCACCAACTCAATGGACATGAGTTTGACCAAACTCTGGGAGATAGTGAAGGACAGGGAAGCCTGGCAGGCTGCAGTCCATGGGGTCACAAAGAGTCAGAGCAAACTCTGGGAGATGGTGAAGGACAGGGAAGCCTGGCAGGCTGCAGTCCATGGGGTCACAGAGAGTCGGACCTGGCATGAGCAGCTGAAAAACAAGGACAACTGACTTCTGCTTCTGGCTAAGATGGAGTAATGGCGGCCAGATTTCCTATCCCACCTGAAACAACCAAAAAATTCAGACAGAAGGAAAAAAAAAAATTAAACAGTGGTTTTCAAGAAACAACTATATGAGAGTATTAGAGGGAACTGTGTCTGATGCTCACACAGGGCTGGGAATACTGCCTGTTCCCACCAGCCAGACTGGAAAAGTCATAATTCACAGGGAAGTGGGGAGAAAACTTGGGAAGGTCTTGTCTCAGAGGTGGGGAAGAGTTAGTCCTAGACCGTATCGCTAAAAACCCACCTAATAAATCTTCAAGCAAGACCCAAAAACATCAATTGGGTCTTGTAATTTAACTGCTTCCCAGAAGAAAGCTCAAGAAGATTTATAAGAATACAAAAATATCCCAAAATCACAATGTCTGGCATCCACTAAAAATTACCAGGCATACAAGGAAGCTGGAAAACATAAGCCATAAAGAAAAGAATAAGCAACCAATGGCAACTGACCCAGAACTGACACAGATGTTAGAATTAGCAGAGAAGGATTCCAAAACAGCTTTTATAATTCTATTCCACATTTTCAAAATGCTAGAGACATGGAGATCAAAGAAGGTGATGGTACCCCACTTCAGTGCTCTCACCCGAAAATCCCATGGACGGAGGAGCCTGGTAGGCTGCAGTCCATGGGGTCGCTAGGAGTCGGACACGACTGAGTGATTCACTTTCACTTTTCACTTTCATGCATTGGAGAAGGAAATGGCAACTCACTCCAGTGTTCTTGCCTGGAGAATCCCAGGGACGGGGGGAGCCTGGTGGGCTGCCGTCTATGGGGTCGCACAGAGTTGGACATGACTGAAGTGACTTAGCAGCAGCAGCAGAGACATGAAGATAGACAAAAGATCCAAATTAACTTTTAAGAATTGAAAATTGCAATGTCTGAGGTTAAAAAATACACCGAGTGGGATTTGTGGCAGATTAGATAAGGCAGAAGAAACGTTCGTGAACATGAAGGCATAGCAATAAAAACTATCCAAAATGAAACATGGAGAAAAAGTGTTTTTAAAAATGGGAAGAACACCAGTCAGCTGTGGAATAATTCCAAGCAGCCTAATATGCAGATAATTGGAGTCCCAGAGGAAAGGGGGCAATGGAAAAATATTGAGGAACTCATGGATGAAAAACTTCCAAATTTAATGAAACCAGTATCCAAGAAGTTCAATGAACCCTAAGCACAGATGCTTGGTAACTTACTGGATGTGGAAGGTGGAGGAGAAGAGGCAGACAAGGGTAATGTCCTGACTTTTGGCCCAGAAGATGTGGCTGGGGTACCGTGAGGGGGAAGCCCGGAAGAGGGAAGGGAGGGATTGGGGTGGGAAGGGCCTGGGTGGGCTTTAAGAACACAGAGGAGATGTCAAGGGCAGCAAACACAGTGGGTCTAGTGTTCAGAAGACAACGGACTGGAGATCGATGTCCAGAAGGCCATGGCTTTGGAGATCTAAAGTGGCAATGTAGTCACTTAGAGATAAAGTCTGGTAAGGCTGGCCTGGCCCTGCAGTGGGAATATCTCAGGACATGGCACAGAAAGAGGTAGCTGTCCTGAGGATGGTTGGGACCAGAGGGATCTGGAAGAAGGTGACAAGCATAAATACTCTCAGAAGAGTGAGGGCTAGATAGGTGGGAGGTGGGGCGGAGGCAGGGCTGTCTGAATTTTAGACCTCAGAAGTCCGGCTGTGCGAGCGTGACCAGGTCAGGGTGGACCACGGTGCAGGAGCCAAGCCACGCTCCCCGGAAGCAACAGGATGGAGAGAGAGGGAGCCCAGCGCGCTAGCCAGGGGGTCCTGGTGGTGCTGGAGGGAGACTGGGCAAGGAAAGGAGGGTTGTGGGAAGCCCCAAAGTCTCCTGAAGTATTGTGCCTGGTGAGGAGGGACCCCAGGGACCAGGGTACAGCAACCCCAAAGGGATGAGGGAGTTGGATGGGGATGGGGGAGAAGCAAACTGTGGTGGACAGAAGACCATCACAGACCTACGTTAGGAACCACAGGGGTTCCCATGGACAGAAAAAGTAGGAACAAGCGCATTTTCTGCACACCGGGCTCCATCACTACCACCCAGGCCGGCAGCTTAAGGAAGGATGCACTGGGACTCCCTGGTGCTCCAGCGGCAAAGACTCCACACTCTCAGTGCAGGAGGCCCAGGTTCGCTCCCTGGCCAGGGAACTAGATCCCACAAGCCACAATAAAGATTCCGAATGCCTCACTGAAGCTAGAAGATCCTGTGTGCCGCAACTAAGACCCGGCACAGCCAAATAAATAAATATTTTTTTAATATTACTCAGCCATAAAAAGGAATGCCTTTGATTCAGTTCTAATGAGGTGGATAAACCTAGGACCTATTATACAGAGTGAAGTATGTCAGAAAGAAAGACAAATATCATACTCTAATGCATATATACGGAATCTAGAAAAATGGTACTGGAGAATTTATTTACAGGGCACCAATGGAGAAACAGACATAGAGAATAGACTTAATGGACATGGGGAGAGGGAGGAGAGGGTGAGATGTATGGAAAGAGTAACATGGAAACTTACATTACCATATGCAAAATAGAGAGCCAATGGGAATTTGCTGTTTGGCTCAGGAAACTCAAACAGTGGCTCTGTATCAACCTAGAGGGGTAGGATGGGATGGGAGATGAGAGGGAGGTTCAAAAGGGAGGGGGTATATGTATACCTATGGCTGATTCATGTTGAAGTTTGACAGAAACAACAAAATTCTGTAAAGCAATTATCCTTCAATTAAAACATTTTTTTAAACTTTTTAAAAAAAGGAAGGATGTTCTTGTGCATCTTGCCTTCCCCAGAGGCTCCAGCTGCTTAAGAGGAGAGCCCTGGCCCAGTCCCAACCTGGGCCTTGAAGCCAGGGAGATGGAAATGGAGAAAAAGTCGCGAGGAGCCAGGCTCCACGGCCTGCCACTGGAGCCTACGAGGCTCGCAGCAGACAGGCCGGGTACAGGTGTGAGAGGCCCCAACAGGGAGGTAGCAGGCGGCGGCTCAAAGGCTCAGGAAATCTTCCTTGGCAAGGGGCCCCAGGGGAGGCCTCAGCCTGCTCGGCAAGACCACCTGCTGTCTCCTGCCCCTGCCATCCCTAGCGGCCCGGAGGAGGTGTGGAGAGAAGCCCGTTTCCCTGGACCCGGCTGGGTGCAGTGGGCAGCTGGCAGTTCTGGCCAGCTTCTACCTCCCTCTTCAGCATCTTGTACCAGGTAGGAGGCAGCCAAGCCCTGCCTGGGTCTGTCTTTTCTCGAGCTCTGCTGAAAGATGGGGAAGTGCCCTCTTCCCCACGGCAGTGTGCTGCGCTCCCTAATGGACGTGGGGTGGCACACACCCAGGGTGCCGTGTGCATGCTCAGAACAGGCATGGAGGCAAACACAGACACAGGCACGAACATATACAACCTCGGAAATGCGCGTGCACTAGGGAGGTGCTCCCTACACCGACATGCACACATGTAGAGGACTCGTGCGGGCACACACACAAGGAAGGCCTGAAACCACAAAGGTGTGCACCGGCACTGCATACACCTGCACACCATGCATGCCAGCATGCACACATCACACACTCAGAATGCAATCACATAGCCGGTGTCCAGGCACACAGCCCCTTCCTGCACACCTCTGCAGCTCCGTGCATCCACACAGATGCCCATCTTATGTGCTTCTAAGCATTCACGGAGATGTTCCACCCGCCACACAAATGTACACTGGAAACATTTGTACAAACATGTACAAGGCACGTACAACACGCACAAAGACGCACACTTACATAAGTGAGCACATGCACTCAGGCACACGGTTATTCATGCCTATACGCTGCTGCCCCCTGTTCATCACCAACTCCCAGAGTCCACCCAAACCCATGTCCATTGAGCTGGTGATGCCATCCAACCATCTCATCTTCTGCCGTCCCCGTTTCCTCCTGCCCTCAATCTTTCCCAGCACCAGAGTCTTTTCAAATGAGTCAGCTCTTCGTATCAGGTGGCCAAAGCATTGGAGTTTCAGCTTCAACATCAGTCCTGCCAATGAACACCTGGAGCTGATCTCCTTCAGAATGGACTGGTTGGATCTCCTTGCCGTCCAAGGGACTCTCAAGAGTCCTCTCCAACACCACAGTTCAAAAGCATCAATTCTTCTGTGCTCAGCCTTCTTCATAGCCCAACTCTCACATCCATACACCTTATGTATGTGCCATCTTATGGAGAACTCCAAATACAAAGATGAACACATGTCCTTGTATGTTGTTGCTGTTTAGTCGCTAAGTTGTGTCCGACTCTTTGAGACCCCACAGACTGTAGCCCTCCAGGCACCTCTGTCCATGGAATTCTCCCAGCAGGAATACCAGAGTGGGTTGCCATTTGCTTTTCCAAGGCATCTTCCCAACCCAGGGATCGAACCCGCATCTCCTGCATTGGCAAGCAGATTCTTTACCACTGAGCCACCAGGGAAGCTCATACTCATCTGTACCTGCACGCTTATAAAAGCCTAAGGAAAGGTGCTCAACACATTCATGCTACACTGAAAGCGCTCCAAGGGCAGAGACTGTGGGCCCTGGCTCACAGCTGCATCCCTGAAGCCCAGCTCAGGGCCCAGTGCCCAGAGGGTTTGCAGGCCTGCAACATGAGAAAAGCTCAGAGGCAAGAGGGCGACCGTCTAGGGAGCGGCCAGGAGTCCCCTGTGAGTGAATGAAGCTGGGATGGGCCTGGTGGCTGGGGTGGGGGGTGCTCAGGACAGTTACCCCTTGACTTCTTCCTCCCTCCTTCCCCATTTGCACGCCTCTGTTCACTCTCCTGCATACTGATGGCAGGTGGAATGTCAGATGGGGCAGGAGGGAGAGGAGTGTCACAGAAAACGCAGGGCCTTGCAGCCAGGGAGACAGGTCTTGTTTCAAATCTGGCTCTGTCTTAGTGCTGGGGGACCTGGCCAGGGCATGACCTTCACTGGGCCTCAGTTACACTCTAGGTGTTCAGAACAGTATGAACAGGCAAAAAGATAGGATACTGTAAGATGAACTCCCCAGGTCAGTAGGTGTCCAATATGCTACTGGACAAGAGTGGAGAAATAGCTCCAGATGGAAAGAAGAGGCTGAGCCAAAGCAAAAGCAATGCCCAGTTGTGGATGTAACTGGTGACAGAAGTAAAGTCTGATGCTGTAAAGAACAATACTGCATAGGAACCTGGAATGTTAGCTAAGATCCCACATGCATCCAGGCCAAAATCCAAAATATAAAACAGAAGCAACATTGTAACAAATTCAATAAAGACTTTAAAAAAAAGTCCCCAAGAAGAAGAAATGCAAAAAGGCAAAATGGTTGTCTGAGGAGGCCTTACAAGTAGCTGAGAAAAGAAGAGAAGCAAAAGACAAAGGAGAAAAGGAAAAATATGCCCATCTGAATGCAGAGATCCAAAGATAGCAAGAAGAGATAAGAAAGCCTTCCTAAGTGATCAATGCAAAGAAATAGAGGAAAATGATAGAATGGGAATAACTAGAGATCTCTTCAAGAAAATTGGAGATACCAAGGGAACATTTCATGCAAAATGAGCACAATAAAACACAGAAACAGTATGGACCTAACAGAAGCAAAAGATATTAAGAAGAGGTGGTAAGAATACACAGAAGAACTATACAAAAAAGATCTTAATGACCCAGATAATCACGATGGTGTGATCACTCACCTAAAGCCAGGTATCCTGGAGTGCTAAGTCAAGTGGGCCTTAGGAAGCATCACTATGAACAAAGCTAGTGGAGGTGATGGAATTCCAGTTGAGCTATTTCAAACCTAAAAGATGATGCTGTTAAATTGCTGCACTCAATATGCCAGCAAATTTGGAAAACTCAGCAGTGGCCACAGGACTGGAAACAGTCAGTTTTCATTCCAATCTCAAAGAAAGGCAGTGCAAAAAAAAGAATGTTCAATAAATTTTATTTATTTGAAAGTCGATCAGCTGTGTCTGACTCTTTGTGACTCCATGGACTGTACAATCCATTGAATTTTCCAGGCCAGAATACTGGAGTGGGTAGCCATTCCCTTCTCCAGGGGATCTTCCCAACCCAGGGATTGAACCCAGGCCTCCTGTATTGCAGGCGGATTCTTCACCAGCTGTGCAACCAGGGAAGCCCAAGAATGTTCAGACTACACACAATTGCACTCATCTAACATGCTAGTGCTCAAACTTCTCCAAGCTAGGCTTCAGCAGTACGTGAACCAAAAACGTCCAGCTGTTCAAGCTAGATTTGGAAAAGGTAGAGGAACCAGAAACCAAATTGCCAACATCAACTGGATCATAGAAAAAAAGCAGGAGGATTCCAGAAAAACATCTACTTTTGCTTCATTGACTACCCTAAAGCTTTTGACTGTGTGGATCACAACAAACTGTGGAAATTTCTTCAAGAGATGGGAATACCAGATCACCTTACCTGCTTCCTAAGAAACCTGTATGCAGGTCAAGAAGCAACAGTTAGAACTGGACATGGAACAATGGATTGGTTCCAAATTGAGAAAGGAGTACATCAAGGCTGTATATCGTCACCATGTTTAACTTAGAGGCAGAGTATATACTAGGGCCTTCCCTAGTAGCTCAGATGGCAAAGCATCCACCTGCAATGCAGGAGACCTGGGTTCATCTCTGGGTGGGGAAGATCCCCTGGAGAAGGAAATGACAACCCACTCTAGTATTCTTGCCTGGAGAATCCTATGGACAGAGGAGCCTGGTGGGTCACAGTCCATGGAGTCGCAAAGGGCCGGACACGACTGAGTGACAAAACACGCACACACACAGAATACATCATGCGAAACCCCGGCTGGAGGAAGCACAAGCTGGAGTCAAGACTGCTGGGAGAAACATCAATAACCTCAGATACGCAGATGACACCACCCTTACGGCAGAAAGGGAAGAGGAACTGAAGAGCCTCTTGATGAAAGGGAATGGGAGAGTGAAAAAGCTGGCTTAAAACTCAGCACTCAAAAAACCAAGATCATGACATCCAGTCCCATCACTTCACGGCAGATAGATGGAGAAACAATGGAAACTGTGAGAGATTTTATTTTCTTGGGCTCCAAAATCACTACAGATGGTGACTGCAGCCATGAAATTAAAAGATGTTTGCTCCTTGGAAGAAAAGCTATGAGCAATTCTTGATAGCATATTAAAAAGCAGAGACATTACTTTGCCGACAAAGGTTCGTCTAGTCAAAGCTATGGATTTTCCAGTAGTCATGTACGGATGTACATGAAAGCTGGGCACCGAAGAATTGATGCTTTTGAACTGTGGTGTTGGAGAAGGCTCTTGAGAGTCTCTCCTCTGCAAGGAGATCCAACCAGTCCATCCTAAAGGAAATCAGTCCTGAATATTCTTTGAAAGGACTGATGCTGAAGCTGAAACTCTAATACTTTGGCCACCTGATGTGAAGAACTAACTGACTGGAAAAGACCCTGATGCTGGGAAGGATTGAAGGCGGGAGGAGAAGGGATGACAGAGGATGAGATGGTTGGATGGCATCACTGACTCAATGGACATGAGTTTGAGTAAAGTCCGGGAGTTGGTGATGGACAGGGAGGCCTGGTGTGCTGCAGTCCATGGTGGCAGAGTCAGACACGACTGAGCAACTGAACTGAACTGAATAGTTACACGCTAGGTATTCAGCTGTAAGAATTTTCACTAAGTGAACCCACCTGTATAACTAACCAGCATCCAAATCAAGAAATAGAATATATCTTGCTCCCCAGAGTGGATAAGGGTCAATCTTTATTGTTGCCGTTGCTTCTCTGCAACCACATGGCCTGTGGCCCACCAGACTCCTCTGTCCATGGGATTCTCCAGGCAGAATACTGGAGTGGGTTGCCATTTCCTTCTCCAGGGGATCTTCCCCACCCAGGGATTGAACCAGGGTCCCCTGCACTGCAGGCGGCTGCTGAGCTGGCTGGGAAGCCCCCACCACCCTTTTTTTAATGAACATAAGGCAGAACATAAGGCAGCCCCAGGCCCCGTAGGCCGGCCTGCAGTCCCCGGTCCCCGCTCCCCATAAGTTTCTATTTGCCCTCAAAGACAGCAAGGGGGCACTGGTTTCCTCATCTCAGGACCCCTTTGCTGAGGTCCCTGCAACCCACAGGCAGACGAAGCAGAATCAGCCTGTCAGCCTCCAGCGCTCTGGCCTTGCCGCTCCTCCAGCATCCGGCCAGGGCTACTGTGGCCGGCGGAGGGGCCACGTCCCCTTCAGCACCACCTCTGGGGACCTCCCAACGGTCCAGCGGTTAAGACTCCTCACTTCCACTGCAGGGGGCGCGGGTTCAGTCCTTGGTCAGGGAACTATTAAAAGGATTCCATACGCCCTGTGGCAGGGCCAAAACAAACAAAAAAGAAAACAAGCACCATCTCTGGAGCCCTGTTTGGAAAGCCAGGAAATCTTAGGAGGGGGAGCACAAAGACCCCGAGTTGCTAGGCTATTCTGCCTCTTTGACTGAACCACTTGTTGAAAGCACCCAGTGTGCATGGACACATGTGTGCTAAGTCATTTCAGACGTGTCTGACGTTTTGTGACCCTATGGACTATAGTCCGCCAAGCTCCTCTGTCCATGGGATTCTCCAGGCAAGAATCTTGGAGTGGGTTGCCATGCCCTCCTCCAGGGGATCTTCCCAACTCAGGGACTGAACCCAAGTCTCTTACATCTCCTGCACTGGCAGGCAGGTTCTTTACCACTAGCGCCACCTGGGAAGCCCCAGCACCTAAGGTACTGCAGCTTTAAAGGAAGACTGGAACCCAGGGCTGAACCAATCCAAAGCCACTGCCCTTACATGGGTGGAGATCATTTTACGGGGAGAAAACTGAGGTGCAGAGAGACCAAGACAGAGTCAGGACTCCAGTGCAGGATTTCTGCACACCAGCCTTCCAGCCATGGGGGCGCACTTGACCCTGCCGCCCCCCTCCTCAATGCCCTTCGCTGGGACACGCTCAAGTTCTCCATAACCAGACCCTGCCAATCTCTCCCTGGTGGGACATGAGGTCCAAACCCCTTTTTGTAGAAGGCCTGGGACAGGGTCAAGGGCATCCCCAAAGTCACAGTACAAAGCCTAGTACTGGGAAAAAGAGAAGCCCTCTCCTCCTCCCCTTTCCCCTTTACCTCCCCCCGGCTCCCTGGAGGCTGCAGAGCCCGAGCTGCCCTGAGCCACGTGGTCCTAGGGGAACTGACTTGATCCTCACTTCCTCTCTTACCACCTCCCCTTCCCCTTTTATATGTCAGCACCCACTGAGAAGCACCTCTCTCCAATCTCCCCTCTGTTAGCTGGGTTCTAGTGTCATGGGGCCACTTGTTGGCTGTATGGGGTGGATAAGGCACTTCCCCCCTCAGAGCTCAGTTTACTCATCTGTAAAATGGGGACAGGAGGACGTGACACATCTCCTAGTCGCTGGAAAGAACTGGCAATATAAACGTGAAATCAACACCCCAACGCGCTTCCCTTCCGGCGACCAGCGGAGGCACTTCTCTTTGAAGCCTCCAATTTTATCCTCTCAACAAGCAAGATGTAGGAACTGCCCAATTTATAGGGGAGGAAACTGAGGCTCAGATCAAACGCCTTCCCAGGCAACAGGGCTCCAAACCCTGGCTTACCGGGAACAGGCTTTCCTCCCCGCCAGCTCGCGGGGGCTCTCCGGGGCGGGGGGCAGGGCCCACCCTCGGGGTGTTCTCAGCACTCAGACGGGGCGCCGGGTGCCAAGCCCACGAGGCGGGGCGGCCAGTGCTGGGGGCGGAGGACGCCCGTCAGCTCAGGGTCGGCTTTGGGTCGATACCACGGCGGCGGGACGAATGGGAGAGGAGAGAGGCAGAGAGGCCGGGAGGAGGGTGCGGGGAGGAGGAGGAGGTGGAGGAGCGCCGCGGGG
>SJXQ01005255.1:122503-136070 GCA_006408695.1 Aepyceros melampus
GCACGCGGGACTCCATCTCCAGTGCTCGCGGCTGACCCCGCTGTTGCAAGCTTAAGCAGATTTTTTGCTTTAACGACAAAAAACGAGAAAGAGCCGTTGAGGGAGGGGGTTGGGAGCGTCCCCCGGGGTCCCCGTCCGCGGTCCGGCGCGGAGAGCTCGCGCAGGGGGCAGGACGCCAGGCGCCAGCGCCGCGCGAGGGTAAAAGTTTCCGACCCTTGAGCGAGAGGCTGAGAAGTTTCGGCCGCGCCGGGCGGCGCCAAAGCCAGGCCAACACTGCCCCCGCGTGGGCGCGGCGCGGCGCTGCAGCCGGTGGCTTCCTTGCCGGGGCGGGGAGGGTGGGGGCGGTCCGCGGCGACTCTGCGCGGGGTACCTACTGAGGCTCGGAGCCGGTGAGCTTGGCCTGCGCAAACGCCAAGAGGAGAAGGTGTAGTAGAAGCAAGCCTCCTTTTGGAGTCACAGGCTCTCCAGGAAACAGAACTACTGCTGGTGGAGTGGGAGGGCGTGCAAATCAGAGAGTGGGGATGGGAGAGATTAAGTCATCCCAGGGACTGCAATCCCCCTGCGGTCCCACCCCCCACAGGGTTTGTAGATCCGGGACTTGAGAGTCCCTTGGTCTGCAAGGAGATCCAGCCAGTCCATTTAAAGGAAATCAGTCCTGGGTGTTCACTGGAAGGACTGATGCTGAAGCTGAAACTCCAGTACTTTGGCCACCTGATGCGAAGAGCTGACTCATTGGCAAAGACCCTGATGCTGGGAAAGATTGAAGGCAGAAGGAGAAGGGGACGACAGAGGATGAGATGGTTGGATGGCATCACCGACTCAATGGACATAAGTCTAAGTAAACTCCGGGAGTTGGTGGTGGACAGGGAGGCCTGGCGTGCTGCAGTCCATGGGGTCGCAAAGAGTCAGACACGACTGAGCGACTGAACTGAACTGAACTGACCCCTTTGTGGAGGCAAAGCCGGCGTTCAAAACAGCGCCCACAACTTCCATT
This sequence comes from Aepyceros melampus, assembly GCA_006408695.1. NCBI lineage: Eukaryota > Metazoa > Chordata > Mammalia > Artiodactyla > Bovidae > Aepyceros > Aepyceros melampus. Next base: position 123,498 of record SJXQ01005255.1, read on the forward strand.
ACCATATGTAAAATAGATAGCCAAGGGGGAATTTGCTGTCTGGGTCAGGAAACTCAAACAGGGGCTCTCTGTCAACCTAGAGGGGTGGGATGGGGAGGGAGGTGGGAGGGAGGTTCAAAAGGGAGGGGGGATATATGTATACCTATGGCTGATTCATGTTGAGGTTTCACAGAAAACAGCAAAATTCTATAAAGCAATTATCCTTCAGTTAATAAAAAAAAGAAAGAAAACAGCGCCCTCCTCCATCCACAACTCATCCTGGTCTCATGAACCCCGCGGCCTGTCCAGCCCAAATCCCATCCCTTCCTCCTCAGCAGTGCAGCCACTGGGTGTGGGTTCTGTGGCTGTTTCCTTGGTGGCCAGGAGGTGGCGAAAGAGACCTCGACGCTGGCCTTGGCGAGGGATTGGAGCCACAGCTCGGGCTCAAGAAGGGGAGGGGGCTGCACTCTGCCCAGGGGCGGGCACGCAGGCGTGTGGCAGGGCCAAACCTGGCACACAGGCAGGAGGAGGTGGCGCTGCTGGGCAGTGCAGCGTCAGGACGACTCCAGGCGGCTCCTGCCACCTGGTCCTTCACCACCTCCCGAGGTGACTCCAACCACTCCCCCACTCCCGGTACCACCCCCCGCCCCAACTAGGAGAGAAACACCGGGCCCCTGCCCACCCAGATGTCGCCCTCCAGGGATCAGATGGTGAAAACCTGGCCTGGGGAACGCTCCCTTCCGCCAGAGTCTGGACCCCCTTACCCTACCAGGGAGTCCCACAAGCAGCCTCTCCGTTCAGTCGCTCAGTTGTCTCCAACACCGAGCTTCCCTGTTCATCACCAACTCTCCGAGCATGCTCAAACTCATGTCCATCAAGTCATTGATGGATCATTTTATCCAACCATCTCATCCTCTGTTGTTCCCTTCTCCTGCCTTCAGTCTTTCCCAGCGTCAGGGTCTTTTCCAATGAGTCAGTTCTTTGCCTCAGGCGGCCAAAGTATTGGAGCTTCAGCATCAGTCCTTCCAATGAATATTCAAGACTGATTTCCTTTAGGATTGACTGGTTTGATCTCCTTGCAGTCCAAGGGACTCTCAAGAGTCTTCCCACAGTTTAAAAGTATCAATTCTTTGGTGCTCAGCTTTCTTTATGATCCAACTGACTACTGGAAAAACCACAGCTTTGACTATACAGACCTTTGTCAGTAAAGTAATGTCTCTGCTTTTTAATATGCGTCTAGGTTTGTCACAGCTTTTCTTCCAAGGAGCAAGCGTCTTTTAACTTCATGGCTGCAGTCACCATCTGCAGTGATTTTGAAGCCCAGGAAAATAAAATCTCTCACTGTTTCCATTATTTTCCCATCTATTTGTCATGAAATGATGGGACTGGATGCCATGATCTTAGTTTTTTTGAATGTGGAGTTTTAAGGCAGTTTTTTCACTCTCCTTCACTTTCATCAAGAGGCTCTTTAGTTCCTCTTCACTTTCTGCCGGCAACACTTAGCAAGTCCCTTATCCTGAAGCTAGAGAAGGAAATGGCAACCCACTCCAGTATTCTTGCCTGGAAAATTTCATGAACTGAGGAGCCTGGTGGGCTACAGTCTATGGGGTGGCAAAGAGTCGGACAAAACTGAGCGATTTCACTTCACTTTCTGCCATAAGGGTAGTGTCATCTGCATATCTGAGGTTATTGATATTTCTCCCAGCAATCTTGATTCCAGCTTGTGCTTCATCCAGCCTGGCATTTCACATGATGTACTCTGCATATAAGTTACATAAGCAGAGTGACAATATACAGCGTTCACGTACTCCCTTCCCAGTTTTGAACAGTTTAATCTATTTCTTCTCGACCTGCATACAGATTTCCCAGGTGGCAGGTAAGGAGGTCTGGTATTCCCATCTCTTGAAGAATTTTCCACAGTTTGTTGTGATTCACACAGTCAAAGGCTTTAGTGTAGTCGATGAAGATGTTTTTCTGGTTGATGAAGATGTTTTTCTGGAACTCTCTAGCTTTTTCTATAATCCAACGGATGTTGGCAATTTGATCACTGGTTCCTCTGCCTTTTCTAAATCCAACTTGAACATCTAAAAGTTCTTGGTTAATGTACTTTTGAAGCCTGGCTTGGAGAATTTTGAGCATTACTTTACTAGCGAGTGAGATGAGTACAATTGTGCAGTAGTTTGAGCATTCTTTGAAACTGCCTTTCTTTGGGATTGAAATGAAAACTGACCTTTTCCAGTCCTGTGGCCACTGCTGAGTTTTCCAAGTTTGCTGGCATATTGAGTGCAGCACTTTTACAGCATCATCCTTTAGGATTTGAAATAGCTCAGCTGGAATTCCATCACCTCCACTAGCCTTGTTCATAGTGATGCTTCCCAAGGCCCACTTGACTTAGTACTCCAGGATGTCTGGCTCTAGGTGAGTGATCACACCATTGTGGTCATCTGAATCATTAAGATCTTTTTTGTGCAGTTCTTCTGTGTATTTCTGCCACCTCTTCTTAATATCTTCTGCTTCAGTTAGGTCCATATCATTTCTGTCCTTTATTGTGCCCATCTTTGCATGAAATGTTCCCTTAGTATCTCTCATTTTCTTAAAGAGATCTCTAGTCTTTCCCATTCTATTGTTTTCCTCTATTTCTTTGCATTGATCCTTTAGGAAGGCTTTCTTATCTCTCCTTGCTATTGTTTGGAACTCTGCATTCAGATGGGTATATCTTCCCATTTCTCCTTTTCTTTCGCTTCTCTTTTCTCAGCTATTTATAAGGTCTCCTCAGGCAACCATTTTGCCTTTTTGCATTTCTTTTTCTTGGGCATGGTTTTGATCACAGTCTCCTGTACAAATGTTACAAACTGCCATCCACAGTTCTTCAGATCATCTGTCTATCTGATCTAATCCCTTGAATCTATTTATCACTTCCACTGCATAATTGTAAGGGATTTGATTTAGGTCATGCCTGAATGGTCTAGTGGTTTTCCTTACTTTCTTCAATTTCAGTCTGAATTTTGCAATAAAGAGTTCATGATCTGAGCCACAGTCAGCTTCTGGTCTTGTTTTTGCTGACTGTATAGAGCTTCTGTATCTTTGGCTGCAAAGAATAGAATCAGTCTGATTTCGGTGTTGACCATCTGGTGAAGTCCATGTGTAGAGTCATCTCTTGTGTTGTTGGAAGAGCAGCCTTTGGTTCCAGTCAAAGATGGAGGCTGGGGCGGGGGGGCTGGTTCAGAGCAGGCGCCTGTTTCAGGTGTGGGCTGACCTAGGTTGACAGAGGCTTGGTCCCAGGTTTGAGGTATATGGCAGGGTCTCCCACCTCCCAGAATGGTTCACTTGGAACAAGCCTGACCCTAAAGATGCCTCGCTTCCTCATCTTCTGTGACCCTACCCCTTCCATACCCCCTGGTTTAGGACCCCTGAAGACTAGCAACCAGGCACCTGGAGAGGTTTGCAAGGTGAGACCCGGCAGCAGATACCAACCACCTGGGATGTGCTTTTATTTGTGGGTCAGGGAAGGCCTCTCTTCACCCCTCACCCATGTCCACGGCTGGGCTTGGACACCAGTGACCATTCACCTCTGGGTGCGATGCGATGCTGAAGGCAGGAGGAGCTGGTACCCCTTAGGGCGGCTTCGTTTTAGGACTGTGTGCAGCACCAAGCTGGGCAGGAAGGACTCCTAGAGAGAGAAGGAGAGCCATTTTCAGGGGCCTCGGGCAGGAGATGGGGTTTCCTGGGTCCAGGGAGTTCTACACTGCAGCCCGGGGGGCAGACACCGCTGTCAGCCCCATTCTACAGATGCAGAAACTGACATAAAAAAGCCCCCATCTGTATCAGGGTAGGAGCTGGAATCTGACCCTAGGCGGTCCAGCCTGAAAGCCCACCCCTTAGGCAAGCACATACAGAGGCTTTACCCAGAGGCCAAGCCACCCTACCGGGCACCCTCCCACCAGGCAGGGCACTCCAGGCGGCTGGCCACTGGCAAGTGCTCACCAGCTTCTGGCTCCAGGAACAGGGCGATTTGCCCACCTGCTCCAGGAAGGTTTTGAGGTCCCCCCGCTGCCTTTGGGCGGTGGCCCTGGGGATGAAGGGCAGGCTGCTGTTCATGGAAGTGTTCTCAGGGAGGTGGCCATTTGGCTCCAGGGTGGACCTGAGGGGGACAGGCGCCCATGAGCTGCGTGGACCCTGAGTCCCAGGTCCACGCATAGCTGGCAGGATCCTCCAGGGCCCAGACCACCGCTGGACAGGATGGTTTACAGGGGGAGGAGGCGCGTGAATCCCATCCCCTTCCACAAAGCCTCACAGGCCAGGCAAGTCCCACTTGAAGGGGCTGGCCGCGGTTTCCTCCTTGGCCCTCGGGTACAGGGCTTTGGGCAAGCTCTCCAGCCATCTCCCGACACTCCCGAACACCCGATCCGATGCTGTCGACTGGGGGTTGGCTGTCCTGTTCTCGAAGATGCCCTGCCGGGCTGAAGGAGAGGGGGCATGGGTGAGATCTCTTCCCCGGGCGGGGCCACCTGTACCCCACCCTCCTCCCTCTTCCCTGTGACAGGCAGAGCCCTGTCTCCATGGCAACCCAAGGCTCCCCAGCACCTCCAGAGAAGGCTCTGGTTTTAAAACTATCCCACATGACTGTTTCTGCCTTTCTTATCCAAGCTCTGCACTGCCCCCCATCCTCTCCCCACACACCCACTCCTGCTCCAGCCCAAAACAGGCCCCCTTTTCCCACCATGGAAAGCCCAGTGGCCCTACCAGGGAATCCAAGCAATGATGCTGAGAATCCTACCAGGCTGGAGTCTTTCCTGCCCAACAGCTGCCCCTCTGGCTGTTCAGGAAGGCTGAAATCCTCACTCTGGTGCCCCAAGGGGATGGCCACAGCCCCTGTGCCCAGCAACTGCCCAGGAAGTGTCTCCCATGCCAGCCAGCTGCCATTCTCAAGAAACTTTCTCCAACCCCTCCTCCCTTTCCTGGGATTCTCAGCAGTGGCTTGGGTGGATGGACGCTGACTTCTCAGCTGCTTGTCATCTGCTCTTGGAGCCTTGGCTTCCCCCATCAAACAAAACTGGGCAAAATTTCAGCTTCCACCTCCAACTTCCTGTGATCCTTAAGGGGGCTGGGTCAGGCTCCTCCTGAACTGGCCAAGGTCCTGGATCTTGAGGACTTTCCTCTCAGCGAGGGCAGGAGGAGAAGGGAGTGACAGAGGATGAGGTGGTTGGATGGCATCATTGACTCAATGGACATGAATTCGAACAAGCTCTGGGAGTTGGTGAAGGACAGGGAAGCCTGGTGTGCTGCAGTCCATGGGGTCACAAAGAGTTGGACATGATTAAGCAACTGAAAAATAAAAATCCCCAGCAAGGCTTTGGAGCAGCTGTTCTCTGAAAGTGCACACAGTTGATGCTTAATAAATAGATGAGGCTGTTGGATTGCTGGATCCTGAGAAGAGAAAGGGCCAGGCAGATGGGGAAAGGGGGCCTTGCGAGGGGTTCATGCTAGATCGAGGATGTGTATTCTTTCTGCTTGCCTCTTGTGACAACCACTTCTGAAAACACTGGAAACTGCCAGCACCAATACGACCACATCCATCACCCAAGAACCGAGAGCACAGTTACCCCCGGGGAGCCTGGGACTGATGGTCAGTTCCGAGCTTCCTTGCTGGACCAGGCAGTGCCAGCCTCCCACAAAGGTGTGATCTTCTAGAACTTTCTGGACACCTCCCCAGCCAGACTCCTGAGGTCTGCCTTCATGGATTGGGGAAAAGCTTCAGGTGTCTCAGTTCCCACCTTCTCCAGCCCCTTGAGGCCAGATGTGGGGTCTGCAGTCTGTGGGTGTAGGTTCCAAGGTGGGCAGAGGATACAGCAAGTGGGAACCCTTGGTAGTGAGCAATCCTTCCGTTGTGGCCAGGCCTGGGCAGACCCTGTTCTCTGGGCCCAGCTGCTCCCTGGCACCATCTGCCTTGAGCCACCTCTGCTGGACCTCAGACCCACTACACGGTCCTTCAAGGTCACCCTCAGAGCTTCCGGGAAGGCCAGTTCAGGGCCCTCCTCTGCGGGGTCAGTGGCCTCTTGGGCTTTGCAGTACCAGGGCCCAGCCTCTGCTGGCCAGGTTTCAGGCTGGAACTTTCTGGAGTCCCGGGGCTCCCCCTCCTGTCTGCTCACCAGCACAGCTGCGTTCCCAGTAACGGAGCGCTGTGTCCCTCAGCGTCTCGTCAGCGAATCGCACTCGGAAAGGGCAACATCGCCTGCGGCGGCCTGAGCCTTCCCCCGAGGAGCTGTGGGTGAGCACCGCCTTGAGCTTCAGGGCCTGTGTGCCCTGGGGCCTGGCGAGAGAAGTGAGAGGGGTTCAGCTGCCAGCCTCCATGCCACCCCGGCAACACACACGCCCACCAGTGCTCTCTGCGGGATCCTGACTATCAGAGCAGGTCCCTCCTGAGCACTTCCTGCCCCGCAAAGCAATGGATCAAGCACATAACAGGCATCAGCCCACCAAACCCACACCACCTTGTGAAGCACGATTATTAGTCCCATTTTACCAATGAGGAAACTGAGGCACAGAGGTTTTTTTATTTTTATTTTTGCAACTTGCCCAAGATCGCACAGCTGGTTAGGGGTGGGACTGGGCTATGAATCCTGGTTCCAGACCGGGTACTCTTGTATATCAAGCAATTCAGCAGAGAGAAGAAGGATATGACCTCAGGAGTTGGGCGGTCCCTGGGTTTCAATTCTAACTCTTGGAGCCTCAGTTTCTTTGTCTGTAAAATGGGATCATCGTGCCCACAGTACAGGGCTGGGAAGATGTGAAAGAGACTGCAAAGCACCCCCCACACCTCCAGGGTCTGCAGGGCCAAGAGTAAACATCTCTGAGAACTGTTCCTCATAGTCATCAATTTCAACTATGAACCATCCCAGTCCTGTGACATTGGGCAGACCACCAGCAGATCTCCCCTTTCAATTATGTACTGTGTATTGTGGGCAGGATAACAACATCCTTAACAGTTTGCATGAGTGCGTGCTAAGTCTCTTCAGTCGGGTCAGACTCTTTGTGACCCTATGAACTGTAGCCTGCCAGGCTCCTCTGTCCATGGGATTATCCAGGCAAGAATACTTGAGTGGGTTGCCGAGCCCTACTCCAGGGGATCTTCCTGACCCAGGGATCAAACTCGCATCTTTTTTGTCTAACCTGCATTGATAGGTGGCTTCTTTACACTAACATCCTCCCTATACTATACTATACTAAGTCGCTTCAGTCGTGTCCGACTCTGTGCAACCCCATAGACTGCAGCCCACCTGGCTCCGCCGTCCCTGGGATTCTCCAGGCAAGAACACTGGAGTGGGTTGCCATTTCCTTCTCCAATGAATGAAAGTGTAAAGTGAAAGTGAAGTCGCTCAGTCATGACTCTTGGTTGCCGAGCCCTACTCCAGGGGATCTTCCTGACCCAGGGATCAAACTCGCATCTTTTTTGTCTAACCTGCATTGATAGGTGGCTTCTTTACACTAACATCCTCCCTATACTATACTATACTAAGTCGCTTCAGTCGTGTCCGACTCTGTGCAACCCCATAGACTGCAGCCCACCTGGCTCCGCCGTCCCTGGGATTCTCCAGGCAAGAACACTGGAGTGGGTTGCCATTTCCTTCTCCAATGAATGAAAGTGTAAAGTGAAAGTGAAGTCGCTCAGTCATGACTCTTAGCGACCCCATGGACTGCGCCTACCAGGCTCCTCCATCCATGGGATTTTTCCAGGCAAGAATACTCGAGTGGGGTGCCATTGCCTTCTCCGAACATCCTCCCTAGAAGTGCGCTAAGAGTTTGTAGAGTATCAGATAAAATGTGAGGCGTCTAGTTTGGAGCCTGGCCAGGGGCCTGGGCTCAGTAGAGGGGATCTGTGATTATTACATTTATTGTTATTCATTTCAGCCTCCAGAGCAAGGCTGCAGGACAGTGTGCTCCATCCATCGAGGGCTCTGTTTTTCAGAAATGCCATGTTCAATCTTAAGTACAAGCCTATGGATATACCTGTCTCCATTTATCTGACCACATCTTTATGTCTATGTGGACACAGAGAGGACCCTTTTTATGAGTCCCTTAAAGAGTCAGGCAGCCAGGAGATGACCAAGACGGTGTCGGCTACATGCATTGGGACCTAGTTACGCAACAGTGGTGTGTATCCATAGGCGGCGTCTTCCTGGAGCACTGAGTTAAGAATGGTTCTGAGGCTCAGTGGGGGAAAAATGTTGTGCTCAATTAGTAATGTCTGCCATGGGCCCAGGATGAGAAGGAATGGCATGTCTAGCGTATGTACTGTCCCTGGTTTTTAAACTCAAGGACGATGCTCTTCACCTTTCATCCAGGGTTAAGCAGGGGGAACTACTTCTGCATTATTTTCTCCCTCCCTTGGAGCTACTGCATCCAGGTCCAGCTAAGTTCTAGTGCCCAGGCTCTTCCTACTTCCATTCCTTATTTTATTTCCCCCAATATTTGACATATGTACTGTGCTCAGCCACTCAGTCATGGCCGGCTCTCTGTGACCTCAGGGACTGTAGCCCATCAGGCTCCTCTGTCCATGGAATTTTCCAAGCAAGAATACTGGACTGGGTTGCCATTTCCTTTTCCATTGACTTCTTTTCTGGTGGCTTCTTCCTTGGGTCTTCCCTGGTGGCTCAGAGGTTAAAGCATCTGCCTGCAATGCAGGAGACCCTGGTTCAATCCCTGGGTCGGGAAAATCCCCTGAGAAGGAAATGGCAACCCACTCCAGTATTCTTGCCTGGAGAATCCCATGGACGGAGGAGCCTGGTGGGCTACAGTCCACGGGGTCGCAAAGAGACACGACTGAGCGACTTCACTTTCTCCACTGACATACAGTAAAAGCGAATCAAAGTTAGAGGAAGAGATGGATGAATGAATGGCAGGGTGGGTGAAAGAATGGGTGGGTGGATGGACTGATGGATGCATTAGTGAAAAGGTCTTTTTTATTTGGCACACCACTCGGCTTGCAGGACCTTAGTTCCCCAACCAGGGGTAGAATCCAGGCCACAGAAGTGAAAGCATTGAGTCCTAACCACTGGACTGCCAGCGAATTCCCCAAAAGGTCTTAATAAAGGTTTGGATCTTAGGAGGATAGGTAGACGCATGGATACATGGGTGGATGAATGATTATGTAGGTGGGTGGGTAGACTGGCTTCATGACTAGATTAGTGATGGACAGTATCCTGGATTTACAGGTGGATGGAAGGATTGGTAGATGCTCAATCGCTGAATTCATGGATAGGTGGATAGAACTGTGGGAGTTTGTGAATAGCTGGCTGGCTGGCTGGCTGGAGAAATGGATTAATGAATCAACAGGAGACCTGATTCATGAGTGGATGGATGGATGGAGAGATTCATGAATAGACTGTAAAAGATTGTAAAAGACCTGGTTCACAGATGCATGCAATGTGGATGGGTGAATAGGAGAATGAGTATATGAATGGATTCATCAGTGAATTATGAATGTGTGGGTGAAAGACCTGATCCATGAATGGGTGGATGGACTCATAGATGCTGATGGATGATCCTTAAACAGGTGGGGAGAAGACTTGATTCATGGATGGACATACAGATGGATGAACAGGTGGACAGACGGATAAACTCTGGAAAGACAGAGGAAGGAAAGAAATGTTCTTTCTCCCCAACTATGATTATGCAGGTGGGTGGGTAGACTGGCTTCATGACTAGATTAGTGATGGACAGTATCCTGGATTTACAGGTGGATGGAAGGATTGGTAGATGCTCAATCGCTGAATTCATGGATAGGTGGATAGAACTGTGGGAGTTTGTGAATAGCTGGCTGGCTGGCTGGCTGGAGAAATGGATTAATGAATCAACAGGAGACCTGATTCATGAGTGGATGGATGGATGGAGAGATTCATGAATAGACTGTAAAAGATTGTAAAAGACCTGGTTCACAGATGCATGCAATGTGGATGGGTGAATAGGAGAATGAGTATATGAATGGATTCATCAGTGAATTATGAATGTGTGGGTGAAAGACCTGATCCATGAATGGGTGGATGGACTCATAGATGCTGATGGATGATCCTTAAACAGGTGGGGAGAAGACTTGATTCATGGATGGACATACAGATGGATGAACAGGTGGACAGACGGATAAACTCTGGAAAGACAGAGGAAGGAAAGGAATGTTCTTTCTCCCCAACTCCCTACCCCCGTCCTCCCACAACTCACTGATTGGCCTTGACCGGGGTGAACTGCCGGTAATCTCTACTCAAGGGCCCCAGGGCAGGTATCTGATGAGGCAAAATCTTCTTAAGGCTATTCTTGAGGTAGGATGATTGGCCCCTTGAAAACAAATAGGCCACACCTGATACGAGTGATCAGAATCCTCCATGGTCAGAGTGTTGATGACAACCCTGTGCCCACTGACGCTTACCCAAGGTCTGGGAGGAAGTGGGAGCTGGAACACCGAGGAGGACTTCCGTTGAACTCTGACGCAGGATGCTTTGATGGTGAGATGCTGAGGGTGCTGGGGGGGGGGGGGGCGGCAGGATGAAGTAGAAAGAGTTACGAGCCTTCGCTTGAGGACAGTCTTTGTTAGGGTCTTCCCGGCTGCATGGCCTTGGGCCTCAGTTTATAAATCTGTACAATGGCAGGGCCGCCCTCAAGCAGTGGTTGTCAGGATTCTGCCAGCCCTACTTCACTAATACAGAAAGCTAAGTCGCTCAGTCGTGTCCAACTCTTTGCAACCCCGTGGACTGTAGCTCACCAGGCTCCTCGGTCCACGGGATTCTCCAGGCAAGAATACTGGAGTGGGTTGCCATGTTGCCATTTCCTTCTCCAGGGGATCTTCTCGACCCAGGGATCGAACCCAGGTCTCCTGCATTGCAGGCAGATGCTTTAACCTCTGAGCCACCAGGGAATACAAGCATCCTTCTATGCCAGGTGGTGTGACCCCGACCCCGACCCCGACCACCCCAACTCCAACCACCCCCACCACCGGAAATGACGCAGCCCCGCGTTGCCCCGCCCCCTGGGGGGAGCCGTAGGGGCCTCACTCGGTGGGAGAAGCCGTTCCGCAGACTCAGTCCTGAACTGTCGCAGAAACTCCCGGAACCGGCCCGGGAGAACTCCTCCTAGGAGGGAGCCCAGGGAATCGGAGGTCTCCTTGGCCGAGCCCTTGCGAGGGTCCTTGCGCTGTCCGAGCTCGGGGCGTGCGGGCGCCGATTCTGGGGGCTCGCCGGCCAAGAGCAGGGGCGGCAGCAGCAGCGACCTCAGCCCTGTCCGGCTCCTCGGCGGCCGCTGGGCCACGGTGGGCAGGACCGGCAGGCGGGACCGGGAGCGCCTGAAGCCCCGCCCGGGATCGGAGTGCAAGGACTCACACGCGGCGGCCTGCCACCCCTCGGCGCCGCTCTCAGAGGCCCTCGAGACCCCGAAGACCCCCGCGCCCGAGGCTGCGCGGAGCGCGGGCCGCAGCAGCCTGGGCAGCAGCGGGTCTCTGCGCCGGCGATCGCCTCCGCCGGGGACCCCTCGGGCGCCGCCTGCTGGGCCCGGAAGCTGGGGCGACTCCGGGGCATGTCTGGCCCTGCGCTCAGCTCAGGGCATCCTCACGCCAGGGCGGGCCGGAGGGCGGGTGCCGTGGGAAGTGGACAGGAGGGCGTAGACCAGCAACGCCCCCCACCACCACCCCAGGCCATAGCGCCCAGAGCGGGGCAGTGTGGTTCGGGGGGTTCCACCACTGGCCCGCCAGACAGTAAAAGTGGCTTCAGGCTCGAGCGCCCTGATCCTCCTGTTTCCTCACCTGAAAACACGGTGACGGTGAGAGTACCCACATTCTCAAGTTGCTGTGACGTTTAAATGAGCCAGCAGATGTAAATGGCTTAGAATAATGCCAGGCACGCTGTGCGTGCTTAACAAAGCCTAACTGCTATGATTATTTTAAAATTATCATTTAGGATTTAGTCTCAGCTCCATTACTTACTGGGGCTTTCCTGGTGGCTCAGTCAAGAATCCGCCTGCAATGGGGGAGACCTCGGTTCTATCCCTCGGTTGGGAAGATCCCCTGGAGAAGGGAATGGCTACCCACTCCAGTATTCTTGCCTGGAGAAGTCCGTGGACAGAGGAGCCTGGCGGGCCCTGCAGTCCATGGCTTCCGTCAGGAGTTGGACAGGACTGAGCGACTTTCACTGCCATTACTTATTAGCTGTACCCTTGCGCAAGCCAGTTAATTGCTCAGTGCCCTTATCTATAGAATGGGGATAACCCAGGGCCTGCTCCTTTGTGAGAATGAAACCACACCATGTGGAAAGCACTTGGAGTGTTCAACTTGCTCTACTGTTACTAGCTCTCCGGTAGAAATTGGAAAAGCTGGAACCAGCTTAAAGGGGTGGCTTGCCCTGCAGTTGCCCATTCCTGCTGGAGCCCCAGAGTCCCTTGGGTGAGAGCTTCTTGAAAATACAGATGCCCCAGATTCCGATTCACTGGGGTCAGGTCAAGACACCTATTTTTAACAAACTTCCCCTTGAGAGAGAGCCCCAGACCCACCCCCTCCCCCCACTGCCCCAGCTTCTGACACTGGGATCTGAACCTGCTTCCTCCCTACCACACCCC
>SJXQ01005255.1:136248-146691 GCA_006408695.1 Aepyceros melampus
GAGAGACCCCCAGACTCACCCCCTCCCCCCACTGCCCCAGCTTCTGACACTGGGATCTGAACCTGCTTCCTCCCTACCACACCCCACTCCCCAGATTGCTGTCAGCTCTGAACCGGCTTTCTGCGGTAAAGAATCCGCCTGCCAAGCAGGAGTCTCAGGTTCAATCCCCGGATCGGGAAGATAGCCTGGAGGAGAAAACGGCAACCCACTCCAGTATTCTTGCAGGAGAATCCCATGGACAGAGGAGCCTGGCGGGCTGCAGTCCATGGGGTCGCAAAGAGTCGGACACGACTGAGCGTGCACCCACGCACACGTGCACTGACCAGCTGCTAGTGTCACTCACCCTAGTGGGGCTTTGAGGGGTGGGGCCAGAGACAGCTCCCTGAGTTTAGAGCCCCCTAACAGGTGGGCTGGTCCTTGGGAGAGCCCATCTTCCTGGCCTGGTCCCTCTGCTGGCCCCTCCCTGCCGCCTCCATGCCTTTCCAGAGTGACTGTGACCCGCCTGGCACTCAGGGCCAAGTAGGCACTGAGGCTGGGTGTGGGGCAGAGGGCGGGGCTGTCATGCTCAGGATGTCAAGGCTGCAGTCACAAAGGGGTATGGGGCTCCCTGCCAAGGCAACCAGGCCCAAGGCAGGGATGAAGGGCTGGGGGGTTCAGTTACCCACTCTGAGCCTGGGAGGCTCAGGTGGGGGGTCAGGTTTGGGCTGGGGTGGCTCTGGAGTTAGAACTTGGAAGTCTGGGCAGTAAGAATGCGGTGGGCCTGGAAGCTGCGAGAACCAGCTTTGAGCCTGCGCTCTGCTTCTGCATGCTGTGTGATGCTGGTTAAGTCTCTCCTTTCTCAGGGCTCCATGATAGAATGGACAGTTGGGCTCCATCTGTGACTCTTGGTCGGGAGGGGGCAGGGAGGAAGCTTGTATTGTAAAACTTGAGTGAGGAACAAGGGTAGTTTGGGCAGTGATTTCACTGGCCTGATAGGATTTTACAATTTGAAAATGGAAAAAAGATGACTTTGAATTCACATTACAAGATGTCTGCCTGGAAGAGGCATCCCAGACAATGTAACGGATTTCTTTTCTTTCTTTTTTTTTTGAAATTAGTTATTTATTTGGCTGTGTGAGGTCTTGGTTGTGGCGTGCGGGCTCTCTATTGCTTCAAGCGAGATCTCTTGTTGAGATGTACGATCTTTTGTTGTGACCTACGGACCCTCTAGCTGGGGCACGCAGACTCATTTTTCTCCTTAGCTTGGGGATCTTAGTTCCCCCACCAGGGATTGAACCCATGTCCCCTGCACTGCAAGGCAGATTCCTAACCCCTGGACCACCAGGGAAATCCCAGTGTAATGTATTTCTGCAAAGACTCCTCAACCAGGGATGGAAGAGCATCCTTCCTTGGGAAGTTAGAATATTGAGTGAGGAGGGTGAGAAATTTTTTCTATTTATTCTAAGGGTATGTGAATTTTTAGAAAATGAATGAGGAACACCAGACTACCTAGATGATTTCTAAGAAACCCTCCAGCCCATATATGCTGCAGACATTTATTGAGTATCTATTACATGCGAGGCTTGGGAATTCAGTGATGCAAGAGGCTTTGCAAGTCAGTGGCCCAGCCAGATCTGGAAAAGTCTTGGAGTCCAGATGCAGGGAAGGGACTTTGTTTTCCATAGACAGGAAAGAAAAAAAAAAAAGATAAGAGGTGGATTTTTAGGTACCCCTTGAAAGATCTAGACTCAGAGCCACACCCACAAAGATTATAGAAACTTCCTGATTGAGGCTGCCCAAGATTTCTCCTCCTGCCAGAGAGGTGTGGAAAATGAAGCTTGGGAGGGGGGTTCCAAGGCCAGGGAACCAAGTCTAAACTGGAGTGCCCTAGGGGGTCATGTATGGATGTGAGAGCTGGACTATAAAGAAAACTGAAAAAAAAAAAAAAAGCTTAGTGCCGAAGAATTGATGCTTTTGAACTGTGGTGTTGGAGAAGACTCTTGAAAGTCCCTTGGACAGCAAGGAGATCCAACAAGCTAATCTTAAAAGAAATCAGTCCTGAATATTCATCGTGGAAAGACTGATGCTGAAGCTGAAACTCCAATACTTTGGCCACCTGATGTGAAGAGGTAACTCATTGGAAAAGACCCTGATGCTGGGAAAAATTGAAGGCAGGAGGAGAAGCGGACGACAGAGGATGAGATGGTGGGATGGCATCACTGACTCAATGGACATGAGTTTGAGTGAACTCTGGGAGTTAGTGATGGACAGGGAGGCCCATGGGGTGGAAAGAGTCGGACATGACAGTGATTGAACTGAACTGAACTGAAGGGAGGATGCTACATAGTATGGACAGATCTGGGGACTCAATAGCAGGTCGGGGGACTTCCCTGGTGGTCCAGTGGCTAAAACTCTGTACTCCCAATGCAGGGGGCCCAGGTTCAATCCCTGGGCAGGGAACTAGATCCCAAATGCAACAACTAAGAGCCTGCATGCTGCCAGCTCAGCCAAATAAATATTAAAAACAAGGGGCTTTTCAGGGCACCCACTGGCTCACCAGAGCTTTCACTTCACTAGAGCAAACACACTTTAAGCACCTCCTGTGTGCAGTGTCCAGGAGGCCCTGTAAATCTAAGCCAGGATGTCAGTTTAGGAAAAAAGAATCCATGATAAATATTGTGAACATTATGCTATACATGAATACCGTGACAGATATTATGAATCAGTTTCTATTTACTGACAGCCGGCTCCAAACACAGGGCTGAAGGCTCAACTCACAATATCCCACAGATGTAACCCTCCGAGCATTGAAAAATGAGCAATTATTCTGCGCACCTGGCTGAAGTAGAGACTGAGGCTTGGAGAGGTTCACAAGGTCTTCTACGTGCAAACTCACATGTTCATCTCAACTGCTTCAGGGACCAATTCAGAATTTGTGTATGGGAGGAACCTAGGAGAAGGCAACCTTTTCGAAATGGAAACTTCATGGACTTGTTCTGCTTATTTGGAGTGGCAACCCCTTGGCATTGTCAAGGGTATTTTTTCCTTTATTTTTTTTTTTTTTGGATCTATCTATTTTAAGGATGTTAATTGTTATGGGTAGAGTTAAGGCTTGAATAAGGCTCTCTCCCCCGCCTATTTTTTTTGTAACCCAGTGGAAGACCCACAAAACGCTCTTTTTTAAGCCTCCAAATGAGCTGGGCACAAGCCGGAGGTGGGATAAGCTCTGCGCTAAGGCTCTTTAACGGTAGGGAGTTCTCGAGTCACGGCAGAAGCCCAAGGGGGCCGGGGGGCGGGGAGAAGTCGCGCGGGGGCGGAGCCCGACGCGGCCCCGCCCTCAGAAGAGCGGAAGTGACGTAAGCGGGCAAACGCGGCGCGCGCCGCGAGGTGTCGCTTCCAGCCGAGGTTGGACAGAGCCGGTCGTGGGCAGGTGCGGGGTCTTTGCCGCCGCCGCCCCCCTCTTTTCCGCTTCCCCGTCCTCTTCTCCCGCGTCCCGGGAGCCCCCACCCGGGGTGAGTAGCGCGAGGCGGAGCGGGGTGGGGCGGAGACCGCGGCCGCCGGGAGAGGGGAGGTCCCGGACCCCAACCGCCTGGTGCCCTGAGGCCGCCCGGGCTCCTCACGTGATCCGAGCGCCCGCGGGCTCGGCCCCACGTGTGCGCCCGCGCAGAGTCCGCCGGCCGGCCCTGGGCCCCCGGGGTCCCGGGGTGGGGGAAGGCTGGGACCCCGCAAGCCTGGTCGGGGCACTGGCCCCACGCCGAACCCCGCCGCCGCAAGTTCCTTTCCCTGTCTGAACCTCAGTTTCCCCTGTGCCAGACGGGTAGGGCGCACACCCGCAAGGGAGGGTGGGTGTGAGGATTCAGGAAAAGCGCTCGGCTCACAGTCGGGCACAGGGTATCGTGCTCCTTACTCTGGCGTCGCTCTCATATTTCACCCTGGACCCGACCCCAGTGACGGCTCAACAGAGGTGCTATTTCAAAAGACAGCCCGCCGGTCCCCCGAGCCCTTGGAGCCAAGGTCAGCCCGTTGGCAGAGAGGCTGCCATAAATCTGAAGGCCCAGGCCCTGCTGCCCAGTCAGCTGCGCCTCTCTCTGGATCTTGGTGTGCCTGTGAGACAAGGGTTAGAAACAGCTGATGTCAGAGGCCCTGCCGGTGGGGCCGGGCTGTACTGCCCGTGGTCTGGATGTATAGAGTCTGCTCAGTGAGATGGCCTGAGCCCCTGGGAGAAAGGGGACCTTGAGCGGGGTCAGAAGTCTGGATTCTGTCCTTGTTCTGTTCCTGGTTTCCTGTATGTGTGCATCACTCCATTTTAGTGAATGGTTTTTCTGTGTGTACAGGAAGGGTTGGAAGTAAATACATGTGGCATGCTTTGGTGGCGACCAGAAGCCCTGGAGTCACCAAAACCTTGGGGGTTTCTGTTCCTACGTGGCCGGAGGCTCGCTCCCCTCTGCTGCCATTGGCAGAGCCATGTGAGCAACTGGATTGACCACCTGCAGTAGCAGGAATAATCCCTTAGGTGTGGCCAACACGCCACTGTT
Source organism: Aepyceros melampus (assembly GCA_006408695.1). Classification (NCBI taxonomy): domain Eukaryota; kingdom Metazoa; phylum Chordata; class Mammalia; order Artiodactyla; family Bovidae; genus Aepyceros; species Aepyceros melampus. The sequence continues at coordinate 140,763 of SJXQ01005255.1, forward strand.
TATAGGGCCTTTCAGCACATTTTCTCATTAGATCTTCACACTTAGCAGAGAGAATTGATGAGCATCTCATTGGACATAGGTTTTTGTTTTGTTTTAAGATTAATATGTGCCCAGCAGTGTCTGGATCACTTTTCACTTTTATATCCGCATTTAATCATCACAGCCCTCCTGTAAAGTCAGTATTGTTCCCGTTTTATAGATAAAGACACCTGCTTAACTGAGGTTGTGTCTTAGCTTACACAGTCAGTGAGAGGCAGAGCCAGCATTCAGACCTGCTTCATTCACCATCAGAGTTTAATCCCCTCCTGTCTTTTTTGCGTCTTCCTTGTTTCCTCCTTTACGACATGATTCCTTTAAATGTCAAGGTCCCCTGAATCTCATTTACAAGAATTCCACTGACAGGTAGTGACAGTTCAGACACCATTCTCTGTCACGGATCCTGGAAGAAGAGTAGTTGCTGGGGCGGCTGCCCAGAGTCACCCTAAACACCTTGGGGTGGGAGAGGACCATGAAGGCTGCCCAGACACATTCCACTCTGAGAAGCAGAAGTTCCCTAATCAGCAAAGGGTTTCTTTTCTCCTCTCAGCTCGTTTAGAACACTCATGAAGCCAGACTGTGCCCAGGCCCCTTTGCATCCCTGCAGCCACGTGGCTCCTTCCTATGATGTGGACCGAGTGTAGGAGGACTTCTTGTAGTTTGATCAATAACTCTGCTGTCCCTTCTGACTCCTAGGGACCTCCTGCCCACCTCAGTCTGGATGCCAGGAGGTACAGTGTAGACAGGGCCCCAGGAGTCATGTTTACTAATGAATCTAAGCTGTAGAACAAATGTCAAAGTCACCCTTGCCATTTCCCAGCCTGGATGTGCCTCCCTGGCTTATTCCCAGACTCTGCCTGTAAGTGGAATTCTTGTCAATGAGATTATTCAGGGGACCTTGACATTTAAAGGAATCGTGTTGTACGGCTTTTGGTAAAGCAAGAAATTGTACTGTCAGTAAAGGGCTTCAGTGTTATCACATTGGAACGGGTACATCTTTGTAGGATTTTCTGAAAAGTACAGAATGGCTGTAGCCACACACAGGTCCTTCTTTGATTCCTTCAGCAACCAGTTAGTAAACCACCCCCTTGTATCAGATCTGAGGTTAACGGTGTATGAGGCAGTGTCCCTGCGCCCAGGAGCCATGTCTGCTGGGAGGAAAGGCAAACAATGGGCAGAGGGGGAGACTGCACCCCAGGGGCGTCTGGCCCACAATTATTCTGTTCATTTGATTGGCAGGGAATTTTGTTGAATACCTGTGAGCTGTGTGGGATGCAAGAGAAATACAATGGTACATTTCAGGGTGTCCCCACTGCCTTCTCAGTGGTGTGGAAGAGCTGGCTTTGGCGTTCTCCTTCCTGGGTGGTGGTCGGGCTGGGAGGGACGCTGTGGCAGAGTTGCCGTGGCCCCTGGTGGCCAGGGCCGGGGAGTCCACTTGGCCTTGCTGACCCCACCCACGTAAGCCACCCCAAACCCAGTCAAGTCACAGGTGACATTCAGGCTGGCGGTCCCTCTCCTGTCAGCTGTCAGGGAGCCACTGCAACGCTGCTGCAGCTGGCATGCCTGGGGACTGGCCCTTCTCTGCAGCCTTTTGCCGTGCATGTCCCTCAGGGTTGGAGGGACAAGAGCCCATTCTCACAAGCAGCATGCAACGTCCTCGTTCTGGTAGGGGGTGGCAGCTTCAGGGGTTGGGACACGGGTGTGGGACATCTCCATGATTGGGGTGAGGGGACAGTATTTGGAACCCAGGACCCCCCAGCCTGTTACCTCAGAGGGCTCTTGGGTGGGTGCAATAACTGGAGCTCCATCACTGGGGTCCCGGGCCCTGCACCTGCCCAGGGAAGCAGGGGATCGGCCCGAGAGCTGATTCAGGAGCCCGCAGAAGGGCCGGAGCAGAGGCCTCTGGGAGTGGAAGGGGCCTCCGAAGGGCTTGTGGATCTCTTGGCCTTCCTCTGATCTCGGAAGGCCTGCGTGCGACCTGGCCCCTGAGAAAGCTCGGATCCATGGAGGAGGCGGCCCCCTGCCCAGCAGCTCTCACCTGCCAGGCTGGGCCCTCCCTGGTGACCCTACTCGCCGGTGGGGTCTCTGGAAAGGGCTGGCCACGGCAGAAGTGGAACTGCATCGAGGAGCCGTGTCTCTGAGTTGTTTGGGCGGGGCACGCCTGCTGCTTCTAGAAGGTTCCTTCTGGGACAAGTTCAGAATACAGGTGCGGGTTGGAGGCTGGCAACAGACACGGGAGTGAAAAATGTCCAGCGCGCCTCATGTTCTGCTCCCCTTCTCTCCTCCTAGTCTCCAGACTGTGTCCTGCAGGCCCGTGCTGTCCTCAGGGCACTTTCCTGTGACTTTCCTCTGAAGCATTCCTCGGTCTTAGGGGGTACCAGCTCTTTTGCAGGACTGTACTGGCAGGGCGGGAGTGGGCTTAACTACAGCCCTGTGGAGTTCTGTAAAGGGGGCGGAGTGCAGCCCCCGGAGCACAGAGGCGCACAGCTTTCCTGTAGGACGGGGCGCTGTCGCCTCTGCAGCGAGTGACCCCTGTGGGCTTGATGCTGGGACTCAGTGGTGAAAAGGCCCTGCATGGGGGACTTCCATTCCTCGGAGGCCAGTCAGTACACAGCTCATTTCAGAAAGAAACACACACTCTGAAGGCAGCAGCTGCGGGGAGTGGGTAAGGGCGTAGGAGGAAGGCACCTCGGGCAGGTCAGGGCAGGCCTCTGGGAGGAGATGACACTCGAGCTGAGACACTGTGGTGAAAATGAGCTGCCCACTCGGGGAGGCCTAGCGCGTGGCAGGTGCACGGGCCTCCCGGCCTAGGGTAGGATGCGAGCGCTGCGTCCACCGCCGCCTCTGCACGGGGCTCCTGGGGACCCTGACTAGCCCTGCCTCCCCACGCTGCCCCAGCTCAGACCCCAGGCTGGGTCCCCGCACATCCTCACCCTTCAGAAACTCAGCCGATCGCTTCCCCGTTGGTGACACGTGGCAGCCAGCCGGGCCAACCCTCTGTGTGGGGTGCACGCTGCACCATCTCTGCTCTGCCCCTGTCCCCATCTAGAGTGTTCCTTGTCCTCAGGGCCCGGCTCAGGGCTTGCCTTCTCTCAGCTGCTGCCCTGTCTGCCATTCGGAAGGGACTTCTTCATCCCTCCATTTCCCATAGCACTATCTGTCTCAGCAAGAGGCCTTGTTTCTGCCTTGTGTTTGCATTGGTTCCATTCGGGGATTGGGCTGTATCTGGACCAGCCCTGTGCACGGAGAGCATCTGTAGACCAGTGCTGTCCATGGGGAGAGGTGTGACCCCCCCCGCCCTGTGTGGCGTGGCGCAGCCGGCGGGTGTGGGGTGCTGTGGGCCTCCATTCTGCTGTGGGAGCCTAGCCATCCGCCGGGCCTCTCCCCCGGGAGTCCACTCAGCTGCCAACACCGCCTTCTGGAATCTCACGTCTCAAGCCACTTCCTGCTTAACCCAGAGTAGTTGGAGCTCGCTGCCCTTTGGGGTGATGGCTGAGTTGGTAACCGTGACCTAGAGGACCCCAAGTTTCCCCTTGGAAGAGCCCCTCGCCCTCGTGTCTTCCAGTTGCTGCACGAATGTGTCCCCCTCCCTGGTGTCAGCTGCTGTGTCATGTCCCCCAGCGCCTGGCGTCTGCTTGCCCCTGTGCCCCTTGTGGCCCTCACGCATGGTGGTGTGTGTCCGCCTGCCTGTCTCCCTGTTCGCAGCGCTGTGCCCTGCAGCAAGCCTGTCCATGTGCTCATGACCGAAGCTGGGAGGTGGGGTCCTCGGGGTCCCAGAGAGGAGGCTTCAGTCCCCTGCTTTGCTCTCCTTTAACTAGATCAGGAGCCTGTCCACTGTGGGGTCAGAAGCACCAGATCAGGTGTCCTGTCGGGAAAGGAAAGCTGGAGAAGCCAGGACACCGGGTCTCCTGCTGACATGAAGATAGCTCCGCGAAACGACTTGAATACAAGAGTCAGGAGGCCCTGCCCTCTGAGGGGTAGGAGCGGGCGGGGGTTGGGGGGGCCAGCCGCTCCTCGCCATCAGACAGGATCGTGTGACCGCAGCAGCCATGCCGGGAGACTGGGGCCCGAAACCTGGCTGCTTCACCCACTTCCCTTTCCTTCTCAGGAGCCGCCGGCGCTGAGTTTGGTGCCCGGGCAGAGGCGCGGCTGCTGACAGCATGACGAGCGAGGTGATCGAGGACGAGAAGCAGTTCTACTCCAAGGCCAAGACGTACTGGAAGGAGGTCCCGGCCACCGTGGACGGCATGCTCGGGGGGTATGGCCACATCTCCAGCATCGACATCAGCAGCTCCCGGAAGTTCCTGCAGAGGTTTCTGAGGGTAGGCAGGTCCGGTGTGCTCCAGGAAGAGAGCCCACGTCCACCACCCAGGCCTTGACGAGCGGGTGGGGCGGGCCAGCTCGTAGGCTTTGCCGCTAGGTCCCTCACCAGGAGCCGGCTGTCACGCTGGGGCCTCCTGGAACAGAGCAGCCTTTTCGCAGACTGTTCCATTTTTCCAGAGGCGGAAACCTTTGCTCTCCTGCCGTGTTTGCAAAAATCTGGGCTGTGGGTGTTGGTTGGTCTGCTGAACACAGGCTCCCAGTTTCTCGTCCTGCCACTGCCTCTGTGCCAGGCTGGCAGTGCTGTGGCCGGAGCCTCCCCAGGGCCGCCTCCCTCCTCTCCCTCGGCACACACCGCGGCTGCTGTTGCCCGCCCCTCTCCCCGCGTGCCAGCCTCCCAGGTGTGTTCACTGAGTGCCCTCTTCTTGTACTGCTCCTCTCCACGGTCCTGGTGACGGGAGTCTCAGGAGCGAGAGATGAGTGCGTCTAGTCCGGTTAACACCTTTAAGTGGAGGTTGGCTGTCATTTCAGAAACACGTAACCCAGAAAAAGCTGTGCTCACGCCCACCGCCGGCCCCACCCACGCCAGCCACCAGCCTGTGCTGATCTGAGTCGTTCTGGGAGGTCAAGAGGAAAGGCCCTTTGCAGAGACGGGGTCCCTCTGGCTCCTAACCCTTCTCTTCAGTCTGTCTTCTCTGCTGCTTCAGGAAGGCCCGAACAAGACGGGGACCTCGTACGCCCTGGACTGTGGAGCTGGCATTGGGAGGATCACCAAGCGGCTGCTCTTGCCTCTCTTCGGAGTGGTGGACATGGTGGACGTAACGGAGGACTTCCTGGTCAAGGCCAAGACCTACCTGGGCGAGGAGGGCAAGCGAGTGAGGAACTTCTTCTGCTGCGGCCTGCAGGACTTTAGCCCTGAGCCACAGTCGTACGATGTGATCTGGATCCAGTGGGTGATAGGTGAGCCTCCGTGCCTCTCTGCACCTTCCTGCCCGTCTCTGCACCTTGGGCGGGGGGGGGGCGGCGGCCAGGATCCTCAACTCCTCCCTCCCCAGGGCTCCACCTTGAAGGCTCGTTTGTTTCCACATTTTGTTTCAACTCAGTATCTGCTGCGACCCATTTGGGGGCAACTTTTTGTTGGAAAAAATATTTAATTTTCAAGTTTTAACTGCACTCAAAGAATGTGGAAATCAGTTTTCCTAAGGAAGGGGTTTTTAGGAAAAGTGGAAGCCTCGGCCGCCCCCGTGCTATTTGTGGAGAGTGAGCCCTGCCCTGCCGTCCTGTCCTGCACCCACTTAGCCTGATGGCACACTCGGGGTGCTCTTCTCGGGTTGCCCACCTGGCCGCAGGCCTCCCCACTGCAAGCTGGGCGGCCTAGGCCTGCCGAGCCCACGGGGTCCGGCCCTGAGTTCTGTTTGGGGCTGTGATGTAGGTGAGGAACTTGGCTGGGTGCACGCTGCTGGCCCAGGCTAGGAAGGGGGGTGGAGGGCCGGTGTGGGGCAGGTGGCTTCTGAGCCCATTTCCACTCAAAGTGGGGTTTGGTGAACCCCTCTGGACTGTGGAGAGCCAGCGC
>SJXQ01005255.1:153571-167195 GCA_006408695.1 Aepyceros melampus
CCCGAAACACACCCCCGATCCCCCTCTTCTTGGCTCTTTTCTCCGCTCCACGTAAGGCAGTATATACCACTTTAACCACTGGCAGCCTCTCTCTGGTAGCACGATCCCCACGAAGGGTGAGGGGTTTAGCTTGCCGATGTAACCTCTAAACGATGCGCTTTCTGAACAGCCTTCCCACAGGTTAACGTACGACAGACCAGCGCCTGTCTATACCAAACGAGAAACTCCGGGCTACAGAAAGCTCATCCCGCGCCGCGTTCACCGATTACACCCTGCTCCTCTGCAGCTCCAGGTAGAGGGCACAGGACCGGCAGGGCGCAGGGCGGGGCGCTGAGGCCGAGGCCCTCCCTGAGCGGGCCGCCGCCGCCTCCACCCATCCCCGCCCGCCCCCGATCTCATCTGACACAGGAGGACACCGCCCGCCATATTTGTGGGACAAGGAGAGGGGTGCTGCGCCGGTCTGAGGCGGGGAGGGGCGCGAGGTACCCGTCCAGGGGCTCCTGCCGCTCGGGGTCCTGGATGCCCAAGGAGCCCAGGATAGCATCCACGAGCGGCTGGTACTCGAAGATAATCCTCCGGAAGCCATGCAGGAACGGCATGGCGGCGGCCGCACCTTCCACCGAGGCCGACACGCCGACTGCGGAGCGTCGCGGGGCCCGCGGTCTTCACCAGGTTCGGCCGCTCGCTGGGTCCAGTCCCCCGCCCCGCGCCCGGCCCGTGCACCGCCCAACCCGAGGCTATGCGCCGGAAGTCACCCGCGCGCTTCCGGCCCGCTCGGGCCCCGGGGAGGGGACCGCGGCGGCGGCGACAGCGCCCTCTGCGGGTTCGGAGGATCGCGGTGCGATTGGGCGCGCAAGCCAGGAGGGTCTTGAGGGGGCAGCTCCGCAGGCCTGGAGGCGCAGACCCGCAGCCAAGTCCGATCCCAGCCCTAGGTCTGCAAGCAAGCTCCTTTCCCGGCCCGGCCCGGCTCCGCCTTGCTATCCCGCGTGCGGCCGCTGGGCGCCGTCCGAGCTCCGCCCATTGAGCGAGCACACACCGTCCTTGCCCAGCTCCCAGGAAGGCTGGACCCCCGGTGCCCCCGACTTGGGTGGGAGTTGGGTCGGACCACGGCTGGGCCTGGCTTTCACCTTCTCCCCAGGCTGACTGGACCACACCCACCCTGACGGGCGATGGGGACGATTCCTTAGCCCTTGCAGCCTACTGGGGCTTCCACTTTCTGCCTTGATGGACTCAGTGAACTTTACTTTCTTCATCTGTAAAATGGGGATAATCAAACTCACTCAAGATCTTGGGTCAAGAGCTCTGTTACTGTCAGTCGGATCTAACAGGAAGGAACCCAAGACTGGGGCCACTTTTCTAGGGAGTAGCGTCGGGCCTTGGGCCTCACATTCGAACGTCCACAACCTCGAGGCCCATGGTGGAGCCCTGATGTCTTCGTGATTCTGGAAACCTCGTCGAAAGGGGTGCGCTGGTCCCAGCAGCTCAGGTGGCAGCCTTGGTCTCCCATCGCCCCCCACCCTCCACCACGTGGGCTTGGGAGTCTCTCTTGCTGACCCTGGCCACCAAGAAAAACCCAATCCAAAGCCTTCCAGGCCAGCTATGGGGACCCAGCAGGGTCCAGTAAGCAGCAAGGGCTGGACAATTGCTTGCTTATAGTTCTTCAGTTTACAAGGCTGTTGTGCAGATCAAGGGATGAACCTTTAAAATCCGCATCAGGTCTCAGAAGACCTAATTTTGCTTCCCTCTCCGTTGCCTAAAGGAGCAAGAAAAGTTGTAGGGGGATCAGCAGGGAATCTGCCTGTAATTCAGGAGACCTGGGTTCGATCCTTGGGTTGGGAAGATCCCCTGGAAGAGGAAATGGCAACCCACTCCAGTATTCTTGCCTGGAGAATTCCACGGACAGAGGAGCCTGGCCGACTACAGTCCATGGGGTCGCAAAAAGTTGGACACAACTGAGCGACTAACACACACACACACACACACACACACACACACAGCAGACTTGCCGGAAGGGGCTCCAGACCACAAAGTCCCTCATTCCCAGCACACGCCTGCCTTGGTTCTCACTCCAGGAAGAAGTATCTTCTCCTTAAGTGAAACTGGGAAATTTATTTTACTCACACAGAAGTGGAGATTTCCAGGTTGTCTTGTAAAATCGGAAGACTGGACACCTGGGCCCAATTCCTACCTGGCAACAAGATCCCTCTGGATGGGGCCCTTGCTCTGGTTCACTGCAGTCTCTCCAGGAGCTCCCTTGGAGTCTGGGAAGGTCCGCCCCTTTTTGAAGGATTCATACCCCACCCCTCAATTGATCCCGGGGCCCTGAATGGCACAGACACCCCCAGGTGACCCTCGGGTTTCACAGCCCTGTTTGGTCCCAAGTCACTTGCTCCATGGCACAGGTGAGGGGCCTAAGGGGCCTGGAGAAGGCTAGAGCAAGTGGTCAGTAACCGCAGGAGACCCATCCTCTAGACCATTTATAGGGTCCAGGGCAGAACTGGGAGGGGTGGACTCAGCCTGGCCCGAGGCCAGCCTCTACCCTAGCTTCACTCATTCCTTGAGGCTGTGAGAACAAAGCACCAGGAACTGGGTGGCTTAAAACAGAAATCTGTTCTCTCCCGGTCCTGGGAGCTGGGACTCTGACCTCAGAGTGTCAACAGGGCCATGCTCCCTCTGAAGACAACGGAGAATCTCTGGGCATGGTTTCTGTGTAGGTATCACCTGATCTCTGCCTGGACACGGAACAACAGACTGGTTCCAAATAGGGAAAGGAGTACATCAAGGCTGTATACTGTCGCCCTGCTTATTTAACTTATATGCAGAGTACATCATGAGAAACACTGGACTGAAAGAAGCACAAGCTGGAATCAAGATGGCCGGGAGAAATATCAATAACCTCAGATAGGCAGATGGCACCATCCTTATGGCAGAAAGTGAAGAACTAAAGAGCCTCTTGATGAAAAGTGAAAGAGAAGAGTGAAAAAGTTGGCTTAAAGCTCAATATTCAGAAAACGAAGATCATAGCATCCAGTCCCATCACTTCATTGCAAATAGATAGGGAAACAGTGGAAACAGTGACAGACTTTATTTTTGGGGGGCTCCAAGATCACTGCATATGGTGACTGCAGCCATGAAATTAAAAGATGCTTGCTCCTTGGAAGTTATGACCAACCTAGATAACATATTCAAAAGCAGAGACATTACTTTGCCAACAAAGGTCTGTCTAGTCAAGGCTATGGTTTTTCCAGTGGTCATGTATGGATGTAAAAGTTGGACTGTGAAGAAAGCTGAGCGCCAAAGAATGGATGCTTTTGAACTGTGGTGTTGGAGAAGACTCTTGAGAGTCCATTGGACTGCAAGGAGATCCAACCAGTCCATTCTGAGGGAGATCAACCCTGGGATTTCTTTGGAAGGAATGATGCTGAAGCTGAAACTCCAGTACTTTGGCCACCTCATGCGAAGAGTTGACTCATTAGAAAAGACTCTGATGCTGGGAGGGATGAGGGCAGGAGGAGAAGGGGATGACCGAGGATGAGATGGCTGGATGGCATCACTGACTCAATGGACATGAATTTGAGCAAATGCTGGGAGATAGTGAAGGACAGGGAAGCCTGGCATGCCTCAGCCCATGAGGTTTCAAAGAGTTAGACATAGCTTAGAGACTGAACAGCAATAAGTAGGTGTTGGTATCACACCCTTTTCAACAAGGAAACTGAGGCTCAGAGGGGTTTGAGTGCTTGCCCAATGTTGCACAGCTGGGCTGGGTCATTAGCCCGAGTTTGGGGGTCTCTTCCATGTGCCTGGCCTCCAGGGCTCAGGTGCCTGCAGCTCCTCTGCTTCTGGGCCTGAGAGGGTCTGGACATGCAGAAGGGAGGGGCTGACCCCTGCTCTGTCCCAGCCCCTGGGCACCACACCATGGAGCGGGCCCTGTCGCCTGCCCGTCTCCCAGACTCCTATCTTTAGAAAGCTCCGTGACCCATGACCTCCTTCCCGTCAGCAAGGGCAATCCTGTTTCCTCCATCTGCCTCCCATTAAGGTTCTGTCACTCAGAGCCTCTCGTTTCAGCTCTGAACCTTCTGTTTTTTTCCCCTGCCTCTCACTATCCTGCCAGTCCAGCCACTTCCTGCCACTCAACTCCAGGCTTCTTAGCAGGCGGTGGGCCTGGGGCCAAGCACCCAGTGCTCAGACCCTAGCAGGGTCTATCCCTGCCCCCTCCTCCCCAGGGAGTTTGAGAGTTACTCTGAGTACCTAACACACAGAGGGGGATAACCTTCATATATAAAGAGCTGTTGAAAATCAACAAGAAGAAAACAAAAACACTAAGAGAAGAATGGTCAAAGGACATGCACAGGCATGTCACAAAGGATGAAAAAGGGTCAACCAAAATACGGAGAGAAGTGTAGTCTCTCCAGCTTTTCAACACTAACAGTGAAAACAGCTGACATATGGGACTTACCACATGCTCGATTCTGCTCCATAGAAGCTCAGCAAAGTAAGTTATAGAACAGTAGGCACTGTCTGACCCATTTGGGAAAACGTGTGTGTGTGCATGTGTGCGTGGGAAGGACTAATTCTTCTATTTATTTTTAAATTTTTGGTTGTGCTGCATGACATCTGGGATCCTTCTTCCCCAACCAGGGATCAAACCCACAACCCCTGCATTAGAAACACAGAGTCTTAACCACTGGATCACCAGGTAGTCCCCAGGAGTAATTCTCAGTGGTCCCGTACTGAGATGTTAGCGGTGATTATTTCTAGGGCCTGGAATCAGGGAAACTTTGATCTTCTTTGTGCTTCTGTGTATTTTCTACCTTCTTACCAAGGACCGTGTCCTACCTGAGACTCAAAATGCTAAACCAGCCAGAGGCAGGAACCGGCGTTGAACCCTCTTACTCCTGGGTTGAAGGGAAGACCATATAGCAAGGTCTGTCCACAAAAGCTTCTCTCCTCCTGGGACTCCGCTGGCGGTCCCGGAACCAGGACTCTGTTCAGTGGGCCTGGGTCCAGTCCTTACTCGGGGAACGAGGCCCCACTTGAACTAAGGGTTCACATATCGGAACTGAAGATCGGGGATTCTGCGTCCTGGGACTGGGGCCCAGCGCAGCCAAATAAATAAATTAATTAAAAAACTTTTTCTCCCAACTTCACCCAGGGACATCCTTCCCAGCACACAGGTCACCTCCCCCGAGGCCCTCCTGAACGCCCCCGCCTCCCCCGGCTGCCCTCCCCAGTCCTCTGGTACCGCAGGGCCCAGGTTGACTGCATGAGTGACACTCTGCTGACAGCGGCAGCCTCAGTGCAGGGCGTCTTGGGCCGGTGCATCAGATTAGAAGCTCTGCGTGCCTTCCCTTGTGGCTCAGCTGGTAAAGAATCAGGAGACCTGAGTTCGATCCCTGGCTTGGGAAGATCCTCTGGAGAAGGGAAAGGCTATCCACTTCAGTATTCTTGGGCAGTATTCTTGGGCTTCCCTGGTGGCTCAGCTGGTAAAGAATCCGCAGTGTGGGTTCTGGGTTCAGTCCCTGGGTTGGGAAGGTCCCCTGGAGAGGGAATGACTACCCACTCCAGTATCCTGGCCTGGAGAATTCCATGGACTGTGTAGTCCATGGGGTCGCCAAGAGTCAAATATGACTGAGCGACTTTCACTTCACTTCACTTCACGTGGATGTCTCATCGGCTGGTCAGAACACCCCAGGAAGAAAGCGGCAGCAATATTCCTGTGTCATAGTCCAGGAGACCAAGGCTGCGGAGAGGACTGACCAGCTTCAGGGCAGCCGGCCAGCAAGCAGCTCCCTGGACTCGAGCCGGAGCCTGGCCCTTGGCGTCTCCCTGGAAACCCACCCCCTGCCCAGCCATGGTGCCCCGCACTCCCTCCCGCTCCCCTTCCCCCACACTCCTGCTCACCCTTTTACACGCTCACACATGCTCACGCACACTTTCACACACAGGCACCCTCGCACACCCACATGTGCGTGTGCCACTGCATTCACACTTGCAAGACATTCTCACACACACTCACTTGCTGAGACACAAGCACGCACACACATTCACGCACGCGCGCGCACACACACACATTCAGGGCTGAGGCTGCAGGAGGGCCAATGTCATGGCCCCAGCCCAGCCCCCCACCTTCCCAGTGCCCCCTGTTGGCAGCCAGGTCTGTCCCTTATAAGGCCCTGGAGGGGGAAATTGGTAAAACCCCCCTCCCCGTTTATTTCTCTCTCTCTTTTGATTTGGCAGGGTTTCCTTAAAGTAAGATACTTGGTATTAGTCACTCAGTCGTGTGCAACTCTTTACGATCCCATGGCCTGTATGTAGCCCGCCAGGCTCCTCTGTCCATGGGATTCTCCAGGCAGGAGTACTGGAACGGGTTGCCCTTTCCTTCTCCAGAGGATTTTCTGGACCCAGGGGTCAAGCCCGGGTCTCCTGCACTGCAGGCAGGTTCTATACCGTCGGAGCCACCACTCGGAGAACACAGCAGTCCGCACAAGGACTAGCCTCCCTCCTCTCCTCGGTGGGGCCACGAGCCACAGGCCTGGCGGTCCCGGCAGAGAGGCGGGCTGGGCAGACCCCCTCTGGTGAGGCCGTGGNAGCTTAGAGACTGAACAGCAATAAGTAGGTGTTGGTATCACACCCTTTTCAACAAGGAAACTGAGGCTCAGAGGGGTTTGAGTGCTTGCCCAATGTTGCACAGCTGGGCTGGGTCATTAGCCCGAGTTTGGGGGTCTCTTCCATGTGCCTGGCCTCCAGGGCTCAGGTGCCTGCAGCTCCTCTGCTTCTGGGCCTGAGAGGGTCTGGACATGCAGAAGGGAGGGGCTGACCCCTGCTCTGTCCCAGCCCCTGGGCACCACACCATGGAGCGGGCCCTGTCGCCTGCCCGTCTCCCAGACTCCTATCTTTAGAAAGCTCCGTGACCCATGACCTCCTTCCCGTCAGCAAGGGCAATCCTGTTTCCTCCATCTGCCTCCCATTAAGGTTCTGTCACTCAGAGCCTCTCGTTTCAGCTCTGAACCTTCTGTTTTTTTCCCCTGCCTCTCACTATCCTGCCAGTCCAGCCACTTCCTGCCACTCAACTCCAGGCTTCTTAGCAGGCGGTGGGCCTGGGGCCAAGCACCCAGTGCTCAGACCCTAGCAGGGTCTATCCCTGCCCCCTCCTCCCCAGGGAGTTTGAGAGTTACTCTGAGTACCTAACACACAGAGGGGGATAACCTTCATATATAAAGAGCTGTTGAAAATCAACAAGAAGAAAACAAAAACACTAAGAGAAGAATGGTCAAAGGACATGCACAGGCATGTCACAAAGGATGAAAAAGGGTCAACCAAAATACGGAGAGAAGTGTAGTCTCTCCAGCTTTTCAACACTAACAGTGAAAACAGCTGACATATGGGACTTACCACATGCTCGATTCTGCTCCATAGAAGCTCAGCAAAGTAAGTTATAGAACAGTAGGCACTGTCTGATCCCATTTGGGAAAACGTGTGTGTGTGCATGTGTGCGTGGGAAGGACTAATTCTTCTATTTATTTTTAAATTTTTGGTTGTGCTGCATGACATCTGGGATCCTTCTTCCCCAACCAGGGATCAAACCCACAACCCCTGCATTAGAAACACAGAGTCTTAACCACTGGATCACCAGGTAGTCCCCAGGAGTAATTCTCAGTGGTCCCGTACTGAGATGTTAGCGGTGATTATTTCTAGGGCCTGGAATCAGGGAAACTTTGATCTTCTTTGTGCTTCTGTGTATTTTCTACCTTCTTACCAAGGACCGTGTCCTACCTGAGACTCAAAATGCTAAACCAGCCAGAGGCAGGAACCGGCGTTGAACCCTCTTACTCCTGGGTTGAAGGGAAGACCATATAGCAAGGTCTGTCCACAAAAGCTTCTCTCCTCCTGGGACTCCGCTGGCGGTCCCGGAACCAGGACTCTGTTCAGTGGGCCTGGGTCCAGTCCTTACTCGGGGAACGAGGCCCCACTTGAACTAAGGGTTCACATATCGGAACTGAAGATCGGGGATTCTGCGTCCTGGGACTGGGGCCCAGCGCAGCCAAATAAATAAATTAATTAAAAAACTTTTTCTCCCAACTTCACCCAGGGACATCCTTCCCAGCACACAGGTCACCTCCCCCGAGGCCCTCCTGAACGCCCCCGCCTCCCCCGGCTGCCCTCCCCAGTCCTCTGGTACCGCAGGGCCCAGGTTGACTGCATGAGTGACACTCTGCTGACAGCGGCAGCCTCAGTGCAGGGCGTCTTGGGCCGGTGCATCAGATTAGAAGCTCTGCGTGCCTTCCCTTGTGGCTCAGCTGGTAAAGAATCAGGAGACCTGAGTTCGATCCCTGGCTTGGGAAGATCCTCTGGAGAAGGGAAAGGCTATCCACTTCAGTATTCTTGGGCAGTATTCTTGGGCTTCCCTGGTGGCTCAGCTGGTAAAGAATCCGCAGTGTGGGTTCTGGGTTCAGTCCCTGGGTTGGGAAGGTCCCCTGGAGAAGGGAATGACTACCCACTCCAGTATCCTGGCCTGGAGAATTCCATGGACTGTGTAGTCCATGGGGTCGCCAAGAGTCAAATATGACTGAGCGACTTTCACTTCACTTCACTTCACGTGGATGTCTCATCGGCTGGTCAGAACACCCCAGGAAGAAAGCGGCAGCAATATTCCTGTGTCATAGTCCAGGAGACCAAGGCTGCGGAGAGGACTGACCAGCTTCAGGGCAGCCGGCCAGCAAGCAGCTCCCTGGACTCGAGCCGGAGCCTGGCCCTTGGCGTCTCCCTGGAAACCCACCCCCTGCCCAGCCATGGTGCCCCGCACTCCCTCCCGCTCCCCTTCCCCCACACTCCTGCTCACCCTTTTACACGCTCACACATGCTCACGCACACTTTCACACACAGGCACCCTCGCACACCCACATGTGCGTGTGCCACTGCATTCACACTTGCAAGACATTCTCACACACACTCACTTGCTGAGACACAAGCACGCACACACATTCACGCACGCGCGCGCACACACACACATTCAGGGCTGAGGCTGCAGGAGGGCCAATGTCATGGCCCCAGCCCAGCCCCCCACCTTCCCAGTGCCCCCTGTTGGCAGCCAGGTCTGTCCCTTATAAGGCCCTGGAGGGGGAAATTGGTAAAACCCCCCTCCCCGTTTATTTCTCTCTCTCTTTTGATTTGGCAGGGTTTCCTTAAAGTAAGATACTTGGTATTAGTCACTCAGTCGTGTGCAACTCTTTACGATCCCATGGCCTGTATGTAGCCCGCCAGGCTCCTCTGTCCATGGGATTCTCCAGGCAGGAGTACTGGAACGGGTTGCCCTTTCCTTCTCCAGAGGATTTTCTGGACCCAGGGGTCAAGCCCGGGTCTCCTGCACTGCAGGCAGGTTCTATACCGTCGGAGCCACCACTCGGAGAACACAGCAGTCCGCACAAGGACTAGCCTCCCTCCTCTCCTCGGTGGGGCCACGAGCCACAGGCCTGGCGGTCCCGGCAGAGAGGCGGGCTGGGCAGACCCCCTCTGGTAGGCCGTGGGGCGACCGCCGCCACCCTGGGCTGTCTCCTGTGTGCGCTCCCCCCAACTCCTCTCTGCCTCCTTTCCCCTCCCCCACACCTGACCCCACCCTGACCCCCTGCAACCCTCACAAGCAGCCCAGA
This sequence comes from Aepyceros melampus, assembly GCA_006408695.1. Classification (NCBI taxonomy): domain Eukaryota; kingdom Metazoa; phylum Chordata; class Mammalia; order Artiodactyla; family Bovidae; genus Aepyceros; species Aepyceros melampus. Next base: position 163,219 of record SJXQ01005255.1, read on the forward strand.
CTGCTTGGCTGCAGTCCCCACCCTGAAGGGCCTGGCCCTCTGTGGGGCTCAGGGGGCAGCTGAGGGACCAGGGGATCGGGAGCAGGAATGGCCGGAAGGATCTGGGCTGGGCGGGGAAAGACTGCCCTGTCCCCTCCCTTGTTCTGTGTCTCTCCTAGGAAGCACTCAGGACAATTTTCAAGACCCTCCAACCCCCAGGGACGTCTCTGCCCCATCTTTACCCCGCTTTTTCCCCACCACCTGCCCCCTCCAGGAAGTCCAGTCCTGCTGGCTGCAGCCCCTGCTCCAAGGGCAGCCTCCTGCCGGACATGTCCCCGCCACATTCTGCATCCAGACATTGCCAAGTGGTCCTGATGTGGGGCCTGTGAGAGCCCGTTGTGGGTCAGGCTAGCCCCTGATGAAGCCCCGAGATGGGCAGCCCAGAGCTGCAGAGGGGATGTTGAGGGACCCCTCCCCTTTCTCTGCCATCCTTGTGTGCCCACATCTGAAGCCTCACCTGACCCCCCAGCCTCTTCCAGAAGAGGTGAGTCCTTAGGGATCAGAAGAACAGGGAGAGAAGGTCCCTGCAGCCTGTCTTAGATCTGGCTGCCGCACAAGGTGCCATAGGTTAGGTGGCTCCAACCATAGACATTCGTGTCTCATAGTTCTGGAAGCTGAGAAGCTCAAGATCAAGATGCCAACAAGGTAGGTTTCATTCCAAGACCTCTTCTTCCAGCTTGTAGGTGGCCGCCATCCCCTGTGTGCTCATGTGACCATAAGGGCACTCATCCTATTGTGGGGGTTCCACCCTCATGACCTCATCTGAGCTAACGCCTTCCAACGGGCACACTTCCTAACACCATCACATTGGAGGTTAGGGCGTCCACGTATGAATTTGCGGGGTGGGGAATCAAACGTTCAGTCCACGCGGAGCCCCTCAGGACCCTCACCTCGAGACGGGAGGAGGTCTGGGGCCTGGGGTCTGGCCTGGCTTGCTCTCAACTTAACTGCCTCGGGGGCACAAGAAAATGGTGGTTTCGAGGCTCACCTAGATTCCTTCCTGCTCCAGAAGTCAGGGGTCCTACCGAGAAGGACACTGAACTTCACATGTGGGAACCATCCCAGGCCTCCTCCGGGCACATCCTCTCCACCTAAACGCTAGACCGTCGGTGTCTGCCTCTCTGTCCCTGGCAGGCAGGTATCTGTAATCTTGGCCCAGGCCTTGCCCTTGAGGAGCCTTGGTCTATCTCCTTGCCGAAATGGGTTGGGGAGGGTGCCCAGGAGGTCTGAGCCTGCCCCATGCCTCGCCGGTCTGTGAGCCCAGAGTCTTGATTCACCCAGACTCCCCATCTGACCCCCACTGTCACCCGCTTGGCCTCAGTTCCTGGCAGGCCGGCCCAGAGGCGGAGGAGCTCAGGGCAAGGACCACTCAGACCCCTCCACCCCTTGCAGCTCAGCTGAGTGCGAGGCTCTGCCAAGCGAAGGCTCGGGAGGGCTCAGAGCCCTTGGGGATGGAGGGAGACAGAGGGGGGCGCAGAGCAGGGCCCTTGGTGCTCCAGGGAAGCCCCCACCCCACCCCACTCCACTGCCACGGGCCCTGCTTGGCAAAGCTGACGGCAGGAAGAGCCCCATCGGCCATCCGTCAGGGAGACAGAGAGGGCCCGTTCTAGGAGGGGAGCCGGGAAATTTGATCATTAAGAAACCCTCCTGGCTGTCTGGGGGAATTTAATTAAATTGCTGGAGAGGGCTGAGAGAGAGAGCCACATCTGGAACCAATATGTGGGCTTTGATTTTTTTTCCCTCCTCTCTTCTCTCTCTCTCTCTCATTCCCTGCCTCCCTCTCCCCATCTCTGGAAAAGGGAACACAGAAAAGCCCTGGAGTATTGGTTCCTCCGGGACACAGTTCCTGGCAGACAAAGATGGAGGGAAACCAAGACAGTGAAACCGTGGAGGAGGCACAGAGGCAGAGGAGCTGGCTGAACGCAGGGGCAGAGGCGGGGACAGGAGAGCCAGGGCAGAAGAGGCCTGGGGCAGTGCGGGGAGCTGTTCCCTGGGATTCGGCCTCAGGGAAGTCAGCAGTGACCAGAGGTCAAGGTCTACTTCGCAGACCCAGAGACTAGGTTCCAGAAAATCCCAGAAATCCACATGCTCAGCCAAGGGTCCCTCCACAAGCCAGCATTTATCAAGGCCCTGCCCGGCTTGAAATGCATTGTGGGTGAATCCTCCGGAGGTGTAGGTACAGACGAGAGAGAAGTGACTTGCCTAGGGTCACAGAGCACACGGGTGGCAGTGCAGGGGTTTGATCCCAGACTTTTCTGGATTCTGCCCAGACATGCTACGTGGGTCACGGTGACTGCGATTCCTTTTCTGGGCAGCTAGTGCTGGGCACAGGCTGAGGTTTTCCCGGGGAAGGAGCTGACTGAGAGAGGGGGTGAGGTCAGAGGCCTTGAGGTCTATCTCTTACCCCTGTGGAGCAGGACTCTCCAGACCCCACCCAGGCTGCAGCCCCGAGCCAGGCCAGTGTGGATGTTCACCGGCAGGGGAATGGGTGGTCAGCTTCCCGGCCTTGACCCCAGTGACTGAGCCATCTGACACTAACCTAGTTCCCTCTCAGCCAGAAGCCTGCACGTTAGAAACCCTGCCCCTGGACTTCACCAAGCCTGCCACCCCCCACCCCCCAGGCCCCAGAGTCCCCTGCCAGGGCTGGGTCTTTACTCTGGGCAGACAACCTCTGGGCTAATTCTCTTCCTCCCCACTAGCCTGCACAGCCTGGGGTCCTTTCCCGGACCCCACCTTCCCATCCCCGCCCAGGACTGCTGAAGCTCAGCCCTGAGCTCAGTGTGCATCCTCATGCATCATCTGCAGCTTGTGAGCCCAGAGGGCAACCTGGTCCCTGCCGTGGTCCCAGGTCCCGCCCAGAACAGGCACAGGGAGGAGGGTGGCACCTACTTGAGGATGGAGGCCTCATGACCTTGGTGTATGCAGGGCCGTTGAAAAAGATCATGCAAGCCCTTGGCTGGGAGAGGAAAGCGAGGCAGAGCAAGAACAAAAAGGATGCTTGGAATAGGTAAGGTTGGAGGCCGTGGGTCCTTCGCATGTGCTGGGTCTCCTGCCTGGCTGCCCCTAGACTCTGTCCCCTATAACCTGCAAAGTGGAAAGTGTTAGTCACTCAGCTGTGCCTGACTCTTTGCAACCCCAGGGACTGTAGTCAGCCAGGCTCCTCTGTCCATGGGATTCTCCAGGCAGGCTTCAAGAGTCAGTTTAACACAGCTTCCTTGGGGAAGCCCTCCCTGGTGCCTCCCGCAGCCCTCTCCCCCGCGGAGCTTTAATCTGTTCACTTCTCTGCTGAGATTGGCCTATTGACATCTCTGCAGGACCGGGCTCTCTGGGTCACCGCTCCATCCCCCGTGCTCCAGCCGGCTCCCAGTACTGGAAGGCAAGCAATGAAAATGTGCTGATAGAGGTACTAAGCCCTGCATCTGGATGTGCCAGCTTGTGAGCCGAGGCTGGGTGGGAGTGGTGGGGTTGGGTGCGGGGTGTGGAAACAGGCCTGGTCCTGCCCTCGGGCTCTGCTCTAGGTCTGTAGTTTTTGTTGTTTAGTTGCTAAGTCACGTCCGATTCTTTGTGACCCCAGGGACTATACCTGCCAGGCTCCTCTGTCCATGGGATTTCCCAGGCAAGCATACTGGAGGGGGTTGCCATTTCTTTCTTCAGGGGATCTTCCTGACCCAGGGATGGAACCTGTGACTCCTGGTTTGGCAGGCGGATTCTTTACTGCTGAGCCACCAGGCAAGCCTGCTCTAGGTCTGGGGGAGTAATGGCGAGGGTGACGCGTTGCCGTGATAAGTGGAGTGTGCTCTGGCGGGCAGGCATGGGGCACAGGTTAGGGATGACCAGCAGAGGCTTTCTGCAGCCTCGTGGTGACCCGGGGGGGTGCAGGTGATTAATTCTTTTTATCCTCCCATTGGACAGATAAATAAAGGAAGATTTAGGGAGAT
>SJXQ01005255.1:179365-198021 GCA_006408695.1 Aepyceros melampus
CGACGGAAGCGAGGACCTGGCTCTGCCGGACCCCGGCCTGGGAAGGAGGCGCCGCGGCGGGACCTCCGGGGGTGCGGGCGCTGGGCGCCGCCTCCCAGCGGCTGGCGTGGGCTCCGCCGCCGCCTCCGCCGCCCTCGCTGAGGTTGTGTGTCCGCGATGGACGGGACGGGCGCTGTCGGCTGGGAGAGGCCAGATCCACCTCCAGTCGTGGGGAGAACGGCGCTGTGCTGCCTTGTGCCCTGCCCCGGGCAGCACCCCTTGAGCCCCCCACTCCCAAACAGCCTGGGCGAAGTGGGTGCGGTTATTGCTGGGGAAACTGAGGCTGCCGAGTGGGGCAAAGAGACCTAGTCGCACAGCGGGGTCTCCAACTCTGCCCCGCTCTCCTCCGGGACACCAACCCAGCGACTGCTAGGCTTTTGTAAGAAGGGTGCCCTGGCTGGGCGATGGATGCTGCCCTCCCCCTCCAGCTTGCCCCGCTGCTAGCAGCTCCCTTGGGGGAGCCGCCCAGCCCTGAAAAGCCAGCTAGGCCTCTCTTACCCTGCCGAGGTTAAAGGTCATCAGGAAGGGGCTTTAAAAACAAACAACCCACCCAAGTGGCTTTTTTTTTTTTTTCTTCAAAAAGTCACAGAGGACTGCAGGGTCTTGAGCCCTTGGTAAGAAGGGGGAGTGGCTGGAAGAGGAGATGAAGATAAAGCAAAGATCCTGGCCGGGGAGAGTTTGCTGGAGAGAGGGGGAGGGCTGGAGTCCGCATAGCTCACCCGGGGCCCTGGAAAGGAGTGTGGGGGTCCTCTGAGACCACTGCCGACTCTCCTAGCTCTAGGGAGCTGAAAGACCTGCTTAAGACTCTAGGCCCTTTATGAGCCACCCACTTGACTCCAGAAGCATTCCCACCAGTCCCTGGGGTCCCCAACTTCCTGCACCAGCCTCCGGGGGCCTTCAAGGAGCCCAGGGTGGCTGTGTACCCCCACTTTTCAGATGAGAAGAGGTGCAGGAAAACGTGAGGCATCAGCAGCCTTGTCGGAAGCCTTGTCCAGGAGCCTGGGTGTACCCGAGAGGTACGGCCAACACACACCTGACTGTCATGGTGCGTCTCAGAGGGTGCCCGCTTGCCGCCAGCCACATGCCATGACCTCCAAGTCCTTCCCAGTGGTGTCCATCTGCCTCTCGCCAGCCCCTCTGGCCTCTGTTCACCCACCCAGGGGATCAGGAAGCGGGCTGACCCCCTCCTGGGAGCTGGCGTTTCCCTGGGGAAGGACGGACAGTGTCTGGTTTGGGCCAAGAGAAAAGTGGGGTGCCCTTTTCTGGTGCTGGGTGGGTCCTGCCAGCCGGTTGTTGGTGGTCGTCCGGTCTCCTGCTGGCTCTGAGCCGGCTTCCCCGCAGGGCAGAGGGGAAGTCCCCTGAGGCATGGGGGACTCCTAGGGGCTGGGATCAGAAGGAGGAGCAAGTTGAAGAAAGGCAGGAAAGGAGAAGGAAGGGGTACAGGTGGGGTGGAGAGAGAAGGAAGGAGGCCGGGCGGCTTTGTCGTCAAGTCCTGGCCACCATGGGTGTATGTTTCTGCCCTGGCCGCGGCCTTGGGGATGGACAGGAGGTGGCCCTGCTTCTCCTGCTCACAGATTAGAAGGGCTCCGGCGGCGGGAGGGGGGGCTTTTCTGGAGGAGTCCCAGAATAGCTGGGATCACAAGTGCTCGGCCAGGGCCTCTGGCCCCAAGCCGCCAGGCCTCCCCAGCAACCCCCCTGGGATCGCGTCTCTCCCACTGAGGGCCCAGGAGCCCTTTCCCTTCTGCACACAGGGAATTCCCAGGCACTACGGACAGAGGACCCCCTGGGTGTGGGCTCGGGTGGGACAGGGCCGAGGGCAGTGGCCAGTCTGCTCCCCAGAGGTGGGCATCTCCTTCCGTCACTGTGAGGGACCGGGGGCCGCAGGCAGAGTCAGGGCCAGGCTCAAGGAACCCCCACTCCCTAGACCTCAGCTCCATCCTCCTGATCCTTGGCCCTTGGGGACATTTTCTCCAGGCCTTGACAGACAAACGGAAGCCCAACGTGGACACTGCAGAGAGTTCCTGAAGCTCAAAAACCTAGCTTAAAGAATTCTGTTTGAGATTGCATCTTTCCTAGCTCACTTTTGGTGTTAAAATGCACTTTCTTTTATGAAACAGGGATAGTGGCTGGAGATGGTTTTATTTTAATGTCCTTACTTGGCAAAATTAAAAGGAGGTAACCCTATACTCATTCCTTAGACTGAAAACAAATCTCTAGGCCATGAAACCCAATGTTTTATGTCGAGTCAAGCAGCTCCCCAAGGCCAATTGGGTGCATTCCAGCGGTGCCCGCTGCCAGGCAGCAGGGGGGCAGGGCTGGGGGCGCTCTGGGGCAGCCCCGCCTGCGAGAGAGAATCCCTTGGCTTGCTCGGGGGTCCAGGTCCCCGAGCAGGAAGGTGGCTGGAGGAGAGGCTGGCACCCTGCCCTGCTCCGCTACTTCCTCTTTCCAGCAGGTGCCCCCTCCCACGGCGGCTGGATTCCCAACTCCTGAGGTCTCCAAAGGTGGAGGAGAAGGGACCTCTCGTGCCCATCCTCGTGAGCCCAGCCCTCGTCACTGGGCCCCTTTAATAAGCGGGCAGCCAAACCTCAGGGTGCTGGGACTCTGGTCCCCAGGCCAGCAGCCGTGGGCCCTAGGCTGCGGTTTCATCCTCCAGTTCTGGACCCCAGGGGAGTCCTGGCCCCTCACTGAGGATTTGGACACGCTTGGAAATAGGTTTTTCCTGTGGATTCTGGAGCTGTTTCCAGATCCAAAGGCAGCGACTGAAACCAAAGAGAGATGCGTGCATGCTCAGTCGCTTAGCTGGGTCCGACTCTCTTCAGACCCATGGACTGTAGCCCGCCAAGCTCCTCTGTCCAAAGGATTCTCCAGGCAAGGATACTGGAGCAGGTTGCTGTTTCCTCTTCCAGGGGATCTTCCGCACCCAGGGATCGGGATCGAACATACATCTCCTGCATTGTCAGGCGAATTCTTCTCCACCGCCACCTGGGAAGCCCATAAAGAGATGGGGTGACCCTTATCAGAAAAAAAGGTTAATGGGGAAACCAATGAGTTAGAAAATTGATGTATTTTCAACCTGTCAGTTAGCAGTATCAAAATTTTTTGAATAGATTTTTCAATCTTTTGTTTTCACAAAGTCATCAGTAGATCTAGCCTATTCTTGCCAATGATTTCCCTGGACCAGGCTCCCCTCTGGAGCTGACCAGGAAGGCTGTGGCTTCACTGGTGACTCAGAGCAAACCAGGGTCTCGGGTTCTCCCAAGTCAAACGCTGAGGTCTGGGCCGGGGCGCCGAGCTATGCCAAGCACGTTAGGAAAATAAACTCTCGTTTGCTGCCTTCGCAGTGACTTACAACAAAAGAAACCACATTAATAACTGAGATTTTCCTTAAAACATTCCCTCCTGTGGGCAGGGCAGAAACAGGAATGCGGATGCACTGAAAATAAACGAAACCCCTGGAGCCCGGCAGGGATGAAGCCCACAACCCAGGGAGGCTGCCTGGCCCCAGTGGGGCTGCGACCTGTTTAGGAAAAATGCCTGAACCCAGTGGGTTCCCTTCTCAGAGATCCGAGTGGGGGCCTTGGAGCCGGAGGGCACAGGCTGAGCTGGGGTGGGCTGGGGCCCTGGGCCGGGGATTTGGGCTACCCCCACGGAACCGTTCTCTGAGTCACCTCTGTTGATTGGCAAAAGGAAGCCATGGCCACGCCTGGCTTGGGTGGGCACGTCCCTCTCCCCCTTGCCAGTGGTGGCGGGCAAGGCCAAGTATCTGAGTGGGAGGCCTGAAGGGACCACTGAGTTTGAGAGATGGGCCAACTGGCCTTGAATTTTTGGATTTTTCTTGTGGTCAGATACATCTAGCATGGTTTACTGTTTCAGTCATTTTGAAGCGCCAAGTTCAACAGCGTGAAGTTCATTCGCATCCTTGTGCCATCACCCCCACCATCTAGCTCCAAAACGTTGTCCGTCTTCCCCAGCTGAAACTTTGCCCTGCATTGAGCACTAACTCCCCATCCCCGCTCCTCCAGCCCTTGGCAACCACTATTTCCTGTCTCTATGAATTAGACAACCCTCAGGACTCATAGATGTGGAATCGTACAGTACCTGTCCTTCTGTTGCCTAGCTTTTTTCACTTAGCATAATGTTCTCACGATGCGTACATGACGTAGCAGGTGTTAGAATCTCCTTCCTTTTTAAGGTTGAGTAGTATTCCACCATGTTGAAAACAGTTCGCATTTGATTTCCCCGTTCCCCCACTGGGGGACACTTGGTTGCTTCTGCGTTGGGTGATTGTGAATGATACTGCTGGGAACATGGCTGTGGCCCCTGCTTTCAGTTCTTTGAGGGGCCAGGAGTGGAATTCTATGTTGAGTTTTTTGAGAACCGCCGTACTGTCTTCCACATCTGACTTTTTAGCCAGCCTCCCTCTAACTGGCTCCGAAAGGTGGCAGCAGCAGCCTCTGGGGCCGTGGAGAAGGGAGATGGGGGTGGTACCCGCTGCCAGCCTGCGAGACAGGGGCGGGGCCCGGTAGGTGATAAAGACAAAAGTGTTTCTTCGGAACCAACCTTTTAAAGACAAGCCTGCTTTCCTTCCTCCCCTTCCTTCCTTTCCCTCCATCCATTTCCTCTAGGGGCACGGGTGGGGAGACAGAGTGAGCCGCTGTGAATGAGCCCAGGATGAGGGTGGTCAGGACACTCGGGTCCCACTCCTGTCTTTGGCTCGTCTCTCCGTGTGTGACCTCCAGGCCCCGACCTGAAGGATGAGAGGAAGCATGCAGGTGTCTGTGGGGCACCTCCTGTCTCTCCTCCATGATTCGATCTGGGCTGAGAAATTGCCCTGGGATGGGCCCATCTCCCCAGAGAGGTGGCGTCTCTGAGGCCTGGGTCCTGGCTGAGCCTGGACCCTCCCCGACAGATGAGAGCCTCCCTCGGCACATGCCCAGGAGCAGGGAGACAGGAGTGATGAGAGCTGAGGAACCAGGTGTAGGAGCCAGGCGCAGGAGCTGAGAGCCCAGGGCATTCAGTCTGAGAATGGCTGGACACCTGGTGGAGGGGCCAGTGATCCGCATCTCGGGCTTTTTGTCAGCAGGGAGGACTCTGGGTAGTTCCTGCACGGCCCGTGGTTCCAGGGTGGTCTTGCTGCTCTATTTAATAGATCATCTGAGTGGAGCTTGCAAGCCTGGCACGTGGGCCAGGGACCACCGGACACTCCCACAAGGGTCCTTCCCTGTGAATAGAAGCTCAACAGGTCAGGAGCTTCCACTGTTCCCTTCCAGAAGACTCCAGAGAAGTGACTTTGCAGCGTAGTGATAATGCCTGCTGGCCCCCTTGAGGCCCGGGAAGCTCCCTGAGGCCCAGTGTTGCTATCTGTGAGATGGGGATGATGGACAGTGATGTCCCTTATAGGGTGTGGGAGACCATGCCCGGAGCATAGTAGGTGCTCAATAAAGGGCCTCCTTTACAGCTTATGGCGATGCTGACTGTGAGTCAGGCCAGGCTAGTGGTTGCCATTCCTATTATAAGGGCGACCCAGAGAGGCAGAGTAAGCTGCCTGAGGTCTCCTGGCTGGGGAGGGAAGGGTGGGCTTCGTTTTGTCCAGGCCTCTCTCTCCTGCACAGCGCAGTGTTGGGGCTGGAGGGGTGGGGCAGGGGAAGCCCTGCCTGGTTGTTGGGGAGAGTGAGGTTTGTTGGGGGATCAAAGCAGTCAGGGAGGTCCTGAGGTCTGGCACAGAGTGGGGTGCTGGAATGACCCTCAGCCGTGTTAGGTTTCTAAGTGGATAGAGACAGGGAGGAAGGGTTCTCAGTGTCTTGTTCTGGGCAGGGATGTGAGGTCAGCCTGGACAAGGCAAAACTTGGGAGGCCTTCCTGGTGTGCCAGACCCAAAGGGCAGGGGCTGACCTCAGGTAGGAGTGAAACTTGGGAGTGGTTTAAGGGGCCAGTGCTGCCCTGAACACATCCTACAAACGGAGCTTCGGTGCTGGAACCTGACCAGGGTGGCACCCTGGGGCTAGAGGCCGTGGGAGTTGAGGGGAAGGCAGGTGCCTTTGATGGCACATGGTGAGGGTGACAGGTTACTGTTTGCTGGCCAGGGGCACCCCCGTGCTTCACCCTTCATGGTCTTCCCACCAACCAGAAGTGGGTCCTTTTATTATACCCATTTTATGGAGAGAGAAACCGAGGCTCAGAGAAGCTGAGTGGTTGCCAAAGTCACACGAATGAATATGGGGTTCCAGCCCAGACCTGTCCCCAAACCCCTGCTCTCCACTGCTGGCCGAAGCCACCCCTGGAGCCCCCAGAATGCTGGGTGCTCTGACCAAGGATGTCCATCCCAGGCTGGTGTAGGCTGCATTCAGGGGACCACAAGGCAGCCGGGGGAGGGGTCTTCTCCACATTCTCAGCAAGGTGGCCTGGGTCCTGGGGTCGGGGGTCGGGTGAGGCAGGTCAGGCCTGGCAGCATGGGGACTGTCTGGCTTGGGGGCAGGGGCTTGGAAGATATAAGAGTGAGTGGAAGTCCTGCCTGGAAGCATCCAGAATGGCCACATGGACAGGGGAGAGCTGTGGAGGGTCCCTGACTGAGGACCATCAATGGGGCTTCTCCAGGCTACCCCCAGCTCCCATATTCACTCATTCATTCACTCACTAAACAGGAAGCTCCCACGGTGCTGCATTCAGCAATGATTTTCTGATCACCGACTATGTGTCTCGCCTTGAGCTCCTACCAGCTGCTTAGACTTTCCAATCTCAAGCCCCAGTGAGAATTTCCAGGTACTTTGAAGAGCTGGAATAGAGTGGGGCAGTTTTAGAAGTTGTCAAGAGGGGCTTCCCTGGCCATCCAGTGGTTAAGACTCCATGCTTCCAAGGCAGGGAGCGCGAGTTCAGTCCCCAGATGGCATGCCAGGTGTGGCATGGCCAAAAAATTAAAGATAAACTGAAACAGTTTTAAGTGGCCAAGAAAAGCCATTTACTGACAACACCTGTCATCTTGTTGCCCCCATCCATTTATCCAAGCGAGCACCTCTCAGCATCTTCATCTCAGAGTCGAGAATGGTCCTTGAAACAGACTTAGTTTGGCTTAACCAGAAAGCTTGCAAGTTGCCCGTTTTCCTCATTTTGCAGTGGGTCGGTGATAACTCTGGCTGGCATTTGGGAGCCACATGGTGGCTTTCCCAGACTCACGGACACAGAGACACACCACCCACCCCAACACACACGACCACCACACACACACACACTCTCTCACACACACACACCCACCCTCACACCCCTGTCCCTAAGGCTCCAGCCTGGCCCAAATGATGAGGTCCAGGCTCTTGCCAGCCAGGGTGGCCGCAGGCCGCTGGTGGACAGACAGCAGCCAGATTGCAGCCAGATCGCGCCTGGACAGGGCCAGGGGTTAAGTGCCTTTTGCGAGGTGGTGAGTAGAAAGGCACCGTGGGGGCTTCCTGTTTAGACAGAGTTGGGGAAAGTGGTCTCAGCAGGCACCCATGCTGAGCAGACGCAGGGAGACGGGGTGTCTGGCAGCCCCCAGGGGCAAGAGGGCAGGGTGCTCCCCACCCAGAGGGAGCCGAGCTGCTGCTAGCGAGAGGCCGTGCCTCCCCGGGAGCCAGGGACTCTCCAGGTGTCCTGGCAATGAAGGTCACTGAATATGTGACCCCGATGCTCGGGCTGGCCACCCCCCCTTGCCAGCCAGGCCCCTCTCCCCGTGTCCCTTCCACATGTGGGAAGCCGCTTACTCCCAGCACGGCTCCGAGGGGCCTCCGTGATGACAGGACGCCATCCACCTGGGGCCCTTTACGGCTCATGATATATTTTATTGCGTCCTAAAACTGAGGCCAACTCTGGAAGACATTACTTTGGGTCCCTCTTTGAGATCCTTTTCACTTTCTTGTGCTTGGGAGGTGCAGCCGGGACCTTCCAGTCTGGGGGCAGGGGCAGTGGGGACTTTGGAAGGATGCTGGGGCGATGAGTTGCAAAAGAGTCAAGAAGCCGGGATGGGACCTGGCAGCCTGAGGATGGGTGGCGGGGGCTGCTGGGGGCATTGTGGTGTTTGGAGAAGGTTCCAGGTTGGGGGGAGGTCAGGGCAGTGAGAGCGGGACGCCCAGGGGCTACAAGACCTGGAAGATTCCGCAAAGGCTTTTCCATCCATAGCTGAGAGGACAAGGCGAGGGCGAGTCACCTGTGCTGTGGCTGCCCTGGAGGCAGGAGGAGAAGGACTAAGAGTCAGGAACCAGGACCTGCCCAGCCCTACAACTCGGGACACTGCCTGACTCTGTGCCTCAGTGTCCCCAGGTGAGAGGGTCGGACCTTGTGTTGGTCAATACCTGGGCCCAGGAATCACTGCATTCAAACCACCCTGGGAGCAGGTGAAATCATGTTCCCATGTCCTGGCCCATGGAAGGAAACCCTCTGGAGCCTGGACCCGGGCCTCTGCGTTGGGCACAGTCCTAGTCATTTTGGGGGCTTCCCAAGTGGCTTGGCAATAAAGAATCTGCCTGCCAATTCAGGAGACTTGGGTTCTGTTCCTGGGTCAAGAAGAGCTCCTGGAGGAGGGCATGGCAACCCACTCCAGGATTCTTGCCTGGGGAATCTCACGGACAGAGGAGCCTGGCGGGGCTATTGTCCATGGAGTCTCAGAGTTGGACATGACTGAGCGACTAAACAACAGCTAATCATTTTTATAGGCATCAAAGCGTATGCGCTGCTGTGCTCTCGGAAGCTCCTTCCAGGGCTAACTCTGCCCCTCTCTCATCCTCCTCAGTTTGCCTGTGGGGATAATGGTCCTCTCGTGAGAGGATGGAGAGGCCAATGGAGCCGCCAGGGAGGACTGGCATCATTTGGAAGCATCTAGAAGGGGCAAGTATGTGTGTGGGGGGGGGCGGTGTTTGCTGCTCCAAGGCCCGGCCCAGACTCTGCCTCCCCAGAGACCTGACTGCACTGGAAGCCACACAGCTGGGTCTAGGGGAGCACAGTCACTGTTGAGCATCTCCCAGCACTCAGTGGGCACCCACTGGGTACCAGCCCAATGCTCCCAAAGAGCTGGACTGAAGGGGGCATTCCCACGTGGAAGATCCTGTCTCTTCCCCTTGAGTATTCTGACTCCCTCTTGCTGCCAGGGTGACGGGGTTGGGGGTGGGGGTCAGAAGCCTGAGCTGGGAGTCTCTATCACTCGCCACTGGAAAAGCCCCCTCCCATCGTCCGGCCTGTCTGTCCTGCTCCTCCCTGTCCCCCCATCCTTTCTGCCCCTTACAACGCCACAGGCTTTCCTCGCAGTGGTCTGCAGGGTAGGGCATCCATGCCCCCAGGAGGGTGACCACCACCTCTGGGGGTTTTGTCCACTGGTCCTCAATCTTGCCTCACTCCCTGCCTGTCCTTCCACCCACACACCGCCCCCCGTCACCCGCACCAGCCTCCCCCTCCCAGCCGTCCCTCTTGCCGCGGGCGCAGCCGTTTACATGCCAGAGATGGCGTTATTAAAAATGACATTTAACCAGAGCTAGAATTACCACGCGGATGGCTGCAAACCTCGGAATCAAAGCAGGAGCCGCCGGGCGCGCCTGGCAGGGGCCTCGCGGCCTCCTCTTGCCGCCAGAGCTCCGCGCGGGCCTCCCATATAAAACCCCCGCAGAACTCCGAGGTCTTGAAAGCCCATGCACCTCCTTTCATTAGACTAACAAATAACACGTAACAGAAAACATCTGTGAACAGCAGCCCCTAATGCTCTCAAGATGGTGCCTTGGGCGGCCGGTCCAGCCAGCGGGCAGCCGGCCATCGTCCAGGGCTCAGGCCCTGGCCTCCCCCCACCCCAGGTGGGCAAGAACCCTCGGGAGTTCCTGGCACCCCTCCCCTTCCCTCCTGGGCCTCCCCTCTGGCACCCTGTGGACCTGGGGACCTCCTTCTCTGCCTTCCCATCCTCCTCCAACCCAGTCTTCAGCCCTCTCCTCTTGCAGAAGAGAACCAGTACCCAGGGGTCTCTTTGCAAGGGGATAGTCGCTGGACAGGGCATCTCAGCCGTCCACTCAAGGGCCGGGGCTGGGGCTGGGCCAGCTGTGTGACCTTGGCAAGTGTCGTCTTCTCTCTAAGCGTGTTTGTCAAAGGGGGGAGAATCGTGCCCCTCGGGGGTTGGTTTTAAGGGTTTAGGGAAGTGATGGAAGCAGAGTAGCTGATCACGTGAGAAGGTCAGATGAGGAGTCTGCCATTCTCAAGACGGCTGGGGAAATTGAGGCTCTGAGCGGTTGCGTGACTCGCCCAAGGGCCCACAGTGGGCGGAGGAGCCGAGGTTTGGAGCCTCAGAGTCTGCGTCCTTTTCATGTCTCGTGAACCATGGACTGAGGATGTATTAAGTGAGGGGGATGTTCAGACCTGGATCTGACGCGCCCCCTGCCCTCAGGGAACGCCTGGTCTGTGCGGATGGCAGGGACGGACTCACCTTTGAGAGAGTACAGGCCAGCCCTGCCCACCCTGAGGCCAGCACCCCTCCATGCCCCCCACCTCTAACGCCGTGGGCTTGGAAGCAAGAGATGCCTCAAGATGCAAGGTCCTCCCCGCGTGGCTGGACGTCTGGCTGCCTCCCAGGACCTGAAGCATGGTTCTCACAGCTCAAATCAGGTGGCGGGGGTGTGCATCCCAGACGAGGGAGGAAAGGCCAGGAAAGCATCCCAGAAATGGGAGAAAAGACAAATTGACCTTTTGTTCCCTATTTCCCTCACGATGAGGCTACAGAAAACAGGTCTTTCCACCTTCTCCCAAAAGACTGTATGTGAAACTCCATCCCCCCCAGTTCCCTTCCAAGCGATGCCTTGCTATTTGGTTCCCAGAACACTGGATGTAATTCATTAATCCATTCACTCATTTGACTGAACTGAACTGATTCATTCATTCATTGCGTGCACACACGTGTTGTTTGAGGCATCACTGGACAGGTGAGTCATTCAGTCGCTCAGTCGTGTCCGATTCTTTTGACCCCAAGTACCTCAGCACGCCAGTCTTCCCTGTCCATCACCAACTCCCGGAGCTTACTCAGACTCATGTCCATCGAATCGGTGATGCCATCCAACCACCTCATCCTCTGTTGTCCACTTCTCCTCCTGCCTTCAATCTTTCCCAGCATCAGGGTCTTTTCCAATGAGCGAGTTCTTTGCGTCAGGAGGCCAAAGTATTGGAATTTCAGCTTCAGCATCAGTCCTTCCAATGAATATTCGGGAATGATTGCCTTTAGGATGGTTTTATCTTCTTGCTGTCCAAGGGACTCTCAAGAGCCTTCTCCAACACCACAGTTCAAAAGCCATCAATTCTCTGATGCTCAGCCTTCTTTATGGTCCAGTTCTCACATCCATACATGACTACTGGAAGAACCATAGCTTTGACTAATCGGACCTTTGTCAGCAAAGTGCTGTCTCTGCTTTTTAACTCACTGTCTAGGTTGGTCATGCTTGTCCCAACCAGCGAATGGAGCAGAGGCAGGAGCACCCTGATGCCCAGTTCTTTACCTCTGTCTGGGCCCAAGCTCAGGACTTCACAAGCTGCCTCGTGCTGAGTTCTCTCAGCAGCCTTATGAGGCAGGTGCGGTATTATACCTGGTGGCTCAGGCCTTAAAGAATCTGCCTGCCATGTGGGAGACCTAGGTTCGATCCGTGGGTTGGGAAGATCCCCTGGAGATGGGAACAGCTACCCACTCCAGTATTCTTGCCTAGAGAATCCCATGGACACAGGAGCCTGGTGGGCTACAGTCCACGGCGTCACAAAGGGTCTGGGCGACTTTCACTATAGATGAGGAAACTGAGGCTCAGAAGGGCCAAGTGACTTGCCCAAGGTCACCCAGGAAATACACTGTGGTCCCCAGAGCCCAGGTTCAACGCTGACCACTCTATGCTGAGCCCTCAGATGGCCCGAGAGCCACAGTGTCCTCTTTTTAAATGTTTCTTTGGGCTGTGCTGGGTCTCTGTCGCTGCTCGGGCTTTTCTCGAGTTGCGGTGCTCGGGCTTCTCACTGTGGTGACCTCTCGGTGCAGAGCACAGGCTCTGGGGCTCCCAGGCTTCAGCGGTGGCAGCACATGGGCTCAGTAGGTGAGCTTTGTGGGCTCTAGAGCATAGTCTCAGTAGTTGCGGTGTTCGGGTCTTCATTGCTCTGCAGCATGTGGGATCTTCCTGGATCAGGGATCGAACCCGTGTCTCCTGCATTGGCAGGCGAATTCTTTACTGCTGAGCCCCCAGGGAAGCCCCATGGTGTCCTCTTGCTGGAATCAGCACAGCCCCTGCCAGGGAGGGACTGTGCCTCTGGTTCCCTCAGTTCTTACCCCAAAGCTCCACAGTGGCTGAGATACTGCTTTTCCGGGGAAACATCCCTATGCAGAGTCTGCCAGGACAGAGGGCTTCTGGTCTATGGTATGATGTGGGAGTTAGGGGCAGCTTGAGAGGGCCCCCAGCCTTTGGGAATCTCGAGTTTCTGAGAGACATCATGTTTAATTGGAAGGCCAGCCTCTCCTGCCGAGCCGGCTGCCCTGCCACCAAACCCCCAAGCGAGGAGAGTGTCAGAGTTCGAAGTGGGAAATTGCTGGAGACAAGAAGTAAAAACGAACTACTCTGGTTTCACGGGGAGGGAAAAAAGAAAAGGCCAAGATCTAATGCGGCTGAAAGTGGGGTCATCATTTAAAGGAATCTCTTGCCGTTGCAGTGGATTCAAGCTGGGGGCAGATCAGAGCTCCAAGGGGAGGAAGTGGGGAAAGCTTCCCTCCAGCCTCCCTTCCAGAAATATTTCTTGAGCATCTACTACTCCGTGCCAGTCTGAGGGTTGGATCCTGGGGTCCCATCAAGAAACAAAGGGGTGTGATCTCTGCTATAAAGGAGATGAGAACAGATAATGGGGTCGCCTACCTGGTCTGGAGGTTCAGGGAAGGTGTCCTGGAGGAAGTGGATTCTCAGAAGGGCTCTAAAGAATGAGTGAAGTTAACCAGAAGAAGTTGGGAATGGTGCTCCAGATGGAAGGAACAGCAGATACAGAGGACTCCATGTTTCCAATGCGGGGTTCACAAGTTCGATCCCTGGTTGGGGAACAAAGATTTCACATGCTGTTCAGCACACCAGAAGAGAGAGAGAAGGGCTGTTCCAGGAGCAGAGGAGGTGGGAGGGAGTCCCATTGAGAAGACCAATGAGAAAGGCCTGCTTCAAGATTGGCAGTTTTTGTGTTGGGAGGGGTGGGAATGCTTTCTGTGCCCCTTGTGGGTGCTGGGGGTGTGCGGAGCACCCCGGTGCGTCTCGTTGGGCGGGTGTCTCCTGTCATTTGGGTAGTGAATGGCTAACTTGGGAACACCTCTGTGTCCTGGCTGCCCAGAGCCTCGTGGGCACCCCGTCTCCAAAGGAGCAGACCACAAGCGCCGTCTATCTGTCCCAGTGCACCTTCTCTCTGAGATTCAAGAACCCGCGTCAGGAAAGGGTGGGTCCAGGAGCGGTGCAGAACCTGAGGCAGGGTGTCCCCGAGCCCAGAGGGAGCTCGCCGCTCCAGCAGTGGGGCAACTGCACCCGTCACAGACCCAACACCAGGGCTTCAGGGATGGCAGTTTCCTTGACAAGATGAAGAAGGTTGGCCCAGGCTGTCTGACTGCAAACCCTGCCTCCCGGGGGAGTGGAGGGAGTGTGGGGTGCTTGTGGCTGAGTCGGGGGCTGGGTGACTGGGGTGCGGCGAGTGGCCTTGTGTTCACCTTCATCATCACCGAGGCCCCGACAGTCAGGACCATTCATGCGCACCTACTCTGTGCTCAGCCCTCTGTGTAAATCTTCTCATTAGTTCCGCCCAGATCCTCCAGGAGGTAGGTAGTCTTATGGCCCCATTTCCCAGATGAGGAAGCGGAGGCTCAGAAAGGTGGGCTGTGTATGGAGGCCATGGGGGCTCCAGGCCTTGGACCCTTGTCTTCGGGGTGTTTCCCACCCCTGCCGGCCCGGAGCCCCTGGGCTGTGCTCACTCCGACCTCACCCAGCCTTTCTCGGCTTGTTTAAAAAGAGATGATGAGAGTGGTGAGAGCGCGGGCAGAGGATTGCCAGACAGAAATCAGAGCTGCTCCTTGACCCAGGCAGGCAGGCAGGCCAGGATCCTGGGACAGGGACTGCCTGCCCCCATTATTCCCATGCAGCTCGACAATGACCCAGGCATAGAAGCAGAGAGCTGGCCCCAATGTCCCAGTGAGTCCCTCACCTTCTCAGGGGCAGGACATGCTGCCTGGCTTAGCTGTGGGACTCCAGCTCCAACCTCACCCCCATTTCTCGGATGATCTTGGGAAAGGGCCTCATTTCTCTGAGCCTCAAATTCCTCATCTTCAGAATAGGCACAATGCTGGTACTTGGGGCCTGGGCTGTTCAGCGGAGTTGATGAAGTCAAGCAGGCAGGGAGGGGTTCACCTCTGGTCTCCAGGAGGCGTGCAGTAAACATCTATGTGTTTTCTTTCTCATGCTCCCTGACACTTGGGAAGAAGCAGATGCCCAATTTAGGACTGTCAAACCCCCTTGTAGAGATGAAAAACCAAGGCGGGAGAAGTTTCCCAAGACCCCGCAGGAAGAGGAGTCGAGATCAGGAACAGAGTTCTGGGTCTCAGGAGCTGACCCCAGTGGCCTTTGCTGGCTCTTTAACGATGCTTTCTAAAAAGGAGTCAAGTTATCCAATGCACACCCAGGACCACGAGCCCTCTGCCTCCGCCCAGCCCTGCCCGGTGACCTGGGGTCCCCTCTCTGGGAGGATGGGGCTTTGCTGCAGACCCAGGCTGGCATTCCCCCATGCAGAAAAAGCAGCTTGCTTTCTTTTCCACGGTATCAATTGTAACCATGTATAATTTCATGACAAATACCGTCTATAAAACACAACACAACTATTTTTATAATGTGGCATTTGAGGTTAAAAATTCAAATTAGAGATTAATTGCAACTTCTAGAGGGTCGCTGGATAAGATGGCTTGGGGGGAAAACTGAGATATTCAGATCCGCTCCTTCGGGAATTACAGATGGGTTCTCACCACATGTCTAGAACATGCATGTGTGCGTGCACACACCCACACCCACCCACACACACACTTGCACTCAGTTGATCTCTGGCTTGAGCTAAGCTGGTTTAGACATGGTGTTTGCAATGCTGAGAAAGCTGATCTTGATGTTGGCTCCTTTTTCTGCCCAGGGCTCTGATATCTAACTGTCCATCAGAAGCAGGTTATGTGATAATCAAGCAGCCCTGAGATTTGCGGAGGCGGATGGCAGGGGGGAAGGCACAGAGCTTGGGGCACCAAGAAAAGAAGCAAACGTAGCGAGTTAACCTCCATCGGGTGCCAGCTCTCAGCTTCTCCCCAAACCCTCCCCTTCCTCCACCCCCTAAAACCAAAACCAGATGGAAATCTAAGTGAACAGTGGGTCTGCGGACAGGGCAGACAGCGTGGGATGGAGCCCTCATCAGAGGGGAGGGAAACAAGCCGGAAGAGCCCCATTCCATTGAGGCCATGGGTGGGACGTGTCCCCTGTGGCACCCAGGGGCCAGATTGGAGCCCCCTGTGGAGAATGTGGGCCTCTGGAGAGTTCGGTTGGAGGAAGCTTCTTGGGGACTGTGGGGATCGTGGCGAATGTTTTTGCTGCTTACTTCCAACTGTAACAACAGAGGTTGGGAAAGGGGGCTGCCCTCTGTAATGCACACTTTCTTCTCCCCACCTTCTCCTGGGTTCTGGCAGGAGGGCAGCAGTTCCAGGGGGTCAGCAGTATGCCAGTGGCCTCCTAATGCACCCAAAGGCCCTAGGGAGAGGAGGGTCAGAGTGGGGCCAGCAAGTCAGACTGACCCCAGTTGACTTCCTGGGCCTAAGGCTTACCCTTTCTGAGCCCCAGTTTCTTCATCTGTCAAGTGGGAATAAGGGCGAGTGAATGGTGAGAGTCCAGAGACAGGAAGCCTTGCACGTAGTCCTGGCACGTGGCCAGCTGCTGCTGTCACCATTACTGCCATTGCTATTATTAGCAACTCACAGGCGGTCCCGGAGAGAGCGCGGGTGTGGGGACCCAGCCACACCCTGGGCAGCTGCTGGTCCCCAGGGTCCCTCGTCTCCCCGGCATGAGCATGGGAACTGTCCAGCCCAAACTAGCTCCATATAAGGTGACGGCTCCTTTGCTACTCCACCCCCAGCCCCACCCTGGGGTGGACAGTGTGGGTGGGGCTTGTTTATTCCCCTCATCTTCTGGCAGGTTTGGGGTGAGATGGAGTGGGGAGCGTGCAGGCAGTGTGCCCACCCTTCTCTCAGCAGCAGCTGTGTCCATCCTGGGGAACTCAGCACTACCCCACAACCCCTGCCCCATGCACACAGAGGCTGGGGCAGGAGCAGCTCCGGGGAGGGGCTTCCATCTCTGGCATGGAGACCTCTGAGTATGGCCTGCATTGTTCCCCTTCTCCTCTGGCTGGGCCCATGCCTGCCGCATCACCTTTAATGTCACTTCTTTGGCCGAAGTCACTCCACCGGGAGACTTTGCTGGGACCCCATTCATAGCAGTTAACGCATCATCTCCCTAAAGGGGCCCACACTAACCCCAGAGTGTACAGCTCACCTCTCATCTTTAGAGAAGCTCTCAGAAGCTCCTCTACTCAGAATGTATTTCTTGAGCCTGTATTTTGTATGGGCACCGTAGAGATCGCCCATCGCCCCTAGGAGCTTCTAGGTAACAGGAGACAGTCAATTAACTGATAATGGCACAGTGTGTGTGTGTGTGTGTGTGTGTGTGTGTGTGTGTGCTCAGTCACTTCAATCGTGTCTGATTTTGCGACCCCATGGACTCTAGCCCGCCAAGCTTCTCTGTCCGTGGGCTTTCCCATCAAGAATACTGGAGTGGGTTGCCATTTCCTTCTCCAGGGGGTCTTCTTGACCCAGGGATCGCACCTAAGTCTCCTGCGTTGGCAGGCGGATGAATTCTACAGATCATTCATTGCTAGGTCGGTAATTCGACTAAGTTGAGAAGCACAGAGCATCTGGGGCTCAGAGACAGGAGTCACCATCCCAAGACTGCACAGCCAGCCCAGAGCCCTCTCATCCTCGCGTCCCCACTGCCCAAGGCTGTGGCTAACGGGAGCCCCTCTGAACACATCCCAAATTAATCGGGAGAGGGAACCACGAGCAGCCAACGAGGCAAGAGCGGGGTTGGGAGCAGAGAAGAGAGTATTCTAAACGTAGGTCTACAAGTCCCTCCGGTTCGGTACTCACTGCAGACTTGGGGGGGGGTTCCCCTAGTGTGTGTCGGGGGCATTCTACTCTGCCGGTGTCCAGGGCTACGTAAGGTTTGGGCATGCTAGTCGGGATTGGTACCTACAACGGATAGAAAAACTGACCCCAAATGGCTTTTGAAAAGCTAAGATAATGTGCAAAACTGAAACATCCAGGGTGGAACTTCAGGCGCGACTCGATCCCAGGCTTAAACAATGGAGCAGCCGGAATGGGTCTGAATCTTGCTGCCACCTCGGGTCCCTGCCCAACTCTGAGCCAATCACAGCGGCCGCAGAGCAGCTGCGTGCTGATTGGCCAAAGCTGGACTGTGGTAGGTGGGGCTTCACCCGAACTCCTTGGACCCGAATGCAGGGAGCTTGCCTCCAAAGCGATGCTTCTGGACACAACAGAGGTCACATTCACAAGGAAGAGTTCACGAAACAGCGCTAGCCCTGCTTCATGGGCTTCACATGTATTACCCACTAGAGTCCTGCTGGGCCCCCTTACGTGTCCCCCTCCCATACCATCAATCACTCCGGGTCAAATAGACTTCATCCACACACAGGCAAGGGTGAGGTGGACTTTGGGTGATGAGCGGACATGCAGTCATGCGCGGTCCACATGTCATTAACCATTTGTTACTTGCCCTTCTGCTCGTGTTTTGGAGGCAATAAGAAACTGTATTTCAGGTGTCCCAAAGATCAGATTTTGAAAAGCACCTGGACCTCAGGCGTTGTGGGCCTAAAGGCTAGACTGAGATGGGCTGTGACCCATTCATTCATTTATCCATCCAGGGTTTCCTGAGCACCTACCTTGCGGGCACCGCTATCAACACAGAGAACCCTGGAGAGGGACAGATGGTGTAGTCCAAGCGAGTTTAGGTCGTGCTACTGAAGCATCTGGGGAGGCAGACGAGCCTTTCTGAGTAGTGAGAGAATTCCTACAGGAAGTGGTACCTAAGCTGAGAGGTGAAGACTAGATCCGGCTTCATGGGGAAAGTATTCCAGCCAGAGAGAACAGCACACGCAAAGACAGGAAGTGGCAGAGTGAGGCTGGTGGGATGTTTGTGGTGGGACAGGGGCTCCTAAGTATGGGTTCTAGACTCTGGTCCTGTGCGTTGGTTCTTCTCCAGGTCAAGACTGGGGTGAGGGGAGTGAGGTACAGAGGGCGCAGACTGTAAAGAGGTGCTATCGGGCTCGTGTAAGTTCTGGGGGGTTGGGAGGAGGATGTATCTGAGATGGCACCTCCCTCCCTTTGGTTCCCTCCCTGGTAGGGCCAGCTCAGAAGGAGGTCCCTGCTCATCAGGAGATTTGAAATTCATCTTCACAATTAGCTACCCTTCCTCCACCCAGGGCTCTCTCCCTTCCTCTCTGGGAAAAAAAAAAAACAAAACTCCACCATACTGATTTTCTGAGTAGGGG
>SJXQ01005255.1:206728-226920 GCA_006408695.1 Aepyceros melampus
GGATTTCACTGAGGCCTCTCCCAGGTTGGCATCAGATCAGCGTCAACCGCAAGATGGTCCTCAGCCCCAGTGGCAGGTCAGCCGCCTGCCCCACCCCCAGGCCGCGGCAGCCTCGGGGGGCTCTGCTGTGCCCTCTGGGCCGTCTCGGGGGTCCTGTGAAGTGAGCCACAGAGCTGAGCCATCAGAGCTTCCGGTTGTCGTGCTTGGGCTCCCAGGCCCCCCACCCACCCGCAGCGACCGTTCCCAGCAGGGGAGGTTAGGAAGATGGGGGCACGGGGGAGATGGTTTGGTACTGCTAGATGGAGGCGGAATGGAGAGCAAAGAGAAGGCAAAAGGGCAGGGCGGTGCTGTCAGGCTGGGCCAGCCCAGCCTTGCTGCAGAAGAGGGGGCCTCACGCAGGGCCT
This sequence comes from Aepyceros melampus, assembly GCA_006408695.1. Lineage (NCBI taxonomy): Eukaryota > Metazoa > Chordata > Mammalia > Artiodactyla > Bovidae > Aepyceros > Aepyceros melampus. The sequence continues at coordinate 207,133 of SJXQ01005255.1, forward strand.
TTGGCTAGGGGGTGCCGTCCCCTCGGCTTGCACCCCCATCCCCATGCTTCCTTGAAGAGTGTCTCATAGAAAACCTTTGAAGATATGTGGAAAGACTGGGTTTTCCCAGCCATGCCAGGCTTCCTTGATCTGGAAATGAGGAGCTAGGATGCTGAGTTGGGGGAAGAGGGTGTCAGTCGCCTTAACACTAAAACACTGAAAGAGGACTCGCCTGCGTGGCCCCCAGGGGCTCAGGGTGGAGCGGGCAGAGCCCTGGCAGTCAGAGCTCTCTGGCCATTTGTCACATTACTGTGGGGACCAGCACGTGCCCTCTTCAGGAGGAAACAGGCCCAGAGAGGAGCAGCGACAAGCTCAAGGTCACAGGGCTGTGAAGTGGAGGAGGTGGGATCCCAACCCAGGCTGCTGGGCTCTGGAGACTTTGGGACTGAGATCAAGTCTCCTCTGCGTTTGGGGGCCCTAGGGGGAGGGAGGGTGGTGGCCCCAATTGGAGAGGGGATTGGGATCGCCAGCCCCAGGCCCCTTCAGTCCAGTCCAGCCACCCCTTCCCGTCCAAGCAGGCTCGGCAGACGGGGCTCCAGCCCAAGCTCCTCTTTACTGCCTCTCCTACAGGAAGACGATGCCCACAGTCCTCTGGCCTTGAGTGCCATACTGAAGCTTTCTCTTTGGGAGGGGATTTCTCTGGCACATGTTCTGGCCCTTAATTTAAAAAAAAAAAGAATGAGACTTCTCTGGCAGTTAAGATATTGTGCTTCCACGGCAAAGGGGAGCAGGTTCAATCCCTGGTTGGGAAATGAAGATCCCGCATGCTGTTTGGTGTGGCCAAAATGTAAAAAAATAAATAAAAATAAATAAAACCCAGTAAATTTGTTTCTGCAGATAGGAGGGTCTCAGTGGTTTAAAAAAAAAAAATCCGCCTGCCAATGCGGGAGACACGGGAGACGGGTTCAATCACTGGGGTCAGGAAGATCCCCTGGAGAAGGAAATGGCAACCCACTCCAGTATTGTTGCCTGAAAAATCCCGTCGACAGGAGCCTGGGGGGCTACAGTCCATGGGGTAGAAAAAGAGTTGGACACGACTGGGTGTGCACGCACGCATAGGAGGGTTGGGGGAGTTGGGAAGCTTGACATGGTTTACCCAATCTACAGTGCACAGAAGTCGTCACGTGTTTGGGTGGACAGATAATTGGGACAACCTCCCCACTGGGACCCAAGTTTCATTCATTAGATCAGACATGTATTTGCTCCATATTTATTGAACACCTACTGTGTGCCAGCCCTGATGATAAAGACTTCTCAGGCGCATTCAGGGCAGCCTCCCAGTGGGAGGGCACTGGCCCTTGGGGGAAAGTAAGTGTCCGACATGCTGTTGTTTAGGAGCAAGATTTAGGGCACCCACCCCTAATCCTCTGAAAGTCTCCGCTTGACAGATGGAAACGTGAGGTTTGGAGAGGTTAAGGAATTTGCCAGTAGGTGGCATGGCTAACATATGGCAAGTCTGGGAGTCAAACCTAGACCCAGCTGACTCCAAATAAATACACTAATGGTTAATGTGATTCAGCACTTACTATGTCGCAGACACTGTCTTAAGAACTTTACATATGGTAACTCTTTTAATCCCCACAAAAACTCTTGTTAGGGATATGTGTTCAGTTGTGTCCAATTCTTTGCAGGCCCCTGGACCATAGCCTGCCAGACTTCTCTGCTGGTAGAATTTTCCTGGCCAGAATACCGGAGTGGGGTATTTCCTCACTCCAGGGGATTTTCCTGACCCAAGGGTTGAACCCGCATCTCTTGGATCTTCTGTATTGGCAGGCGGCTTCTTTACCCCTAGTGCCAGGAAGCCCTATTGGAATACATTATCTCCATTTTCTAGATGGGAAAACAGAAGCAACAGGAAAGGGGTAACTTGGGACTTCCCTGGGGATGGATGGGAATGTCCCTTTTTAATGAGCTTCCCAGGGAGTCTCGAAGCAGAACATCAATGGACACTTCATGAGAAATCTGGAAGATCTGGTATCAGCCCCTTCCCTGGGGGCCACCAGGGTGGAGAGAGGGCAGGGCAGCCTCCAAGCATCATGGTGGAGGCTTTGGAAAAGCTGCCTTCAAATGTTAGCAAGATGGCCCTGAGGAAGAGTCAGCTGTGCTCTCCCTCGCTCGAAGCATAACGTTGGGGACCCACAGAGAGAGGGACTATGGCTCACTACCATAAAGATTTTTCCAGAGTCGGGATTGAATGTCATCCCAGGGTGTGACTAGGACCAGTTAGAGATGTTGCAGGGACTTCCCTGGTGGTCCAGTGCTAAAACCCCACAATCCCAATGCAGGGGCCCTGGGTTCAATCCCTGTTCGGAGAACTAGATCCCACATGCTGCAGCTAAGACTCAGCGTAGCCAAATAAATATTTTTTAAAAAAAGAGAGAGAGAAAGATGTCACAGATGGCCCTGTGCCCAGGCTCTGAGTGCACCTTGCCGATGAGGCTGGTGGGAGCCAGGACACATAGCAGGGTCATCAGCTCTGAAGGCACCAGGGCCCTTGAACCTGGTGTGTGGGTGTGGGCAGAACACACAGGTTTGCTCAAGTAGAGCTAAGCCACAGGAAATTGGAGTGGTCTCTGCACCCAGCCCCCTCGCCCTGACTCCCAGCAGGTTGCAAGCTTCAAGAGGCCGGGAGCTCTTAAGTGGGAGAAGAAACCCACACTGGGTCCTTGGCAGCAACTTCAGCCTGGTCTGGAAGTGGCTGATGAGGGCAGCTTCCACTGCCAGGTGCCAGCCACTCTGGGGACAGACAGACCGGATGTAAGCCTCCGCTTCGTCACTGCTTGGCTGTGTGACCTGGGTCAGCTACTTCACCCGCCTGACCCTCACGTCTGTGATGGAGAACAAGGCTTACGAACAGCGCCATCTGCACTGGAGAAGGCAGGGCTTTGTAACACCGTGCCAGGCATACAATAAAAGTTTAGTAAGTGGAAGCCAAAAAAGAAAGTGGAGGGGAGGCCCTGTCCGCGCCACCAGCAGAAACACTCGAGACGACCTGGAGCTTCTCTGAGCCGAGCCTCAAACTCACATTTTCCAGCATGCCTGGAACTGACAGATGGGTCATAAAAACCTGCAGTGATGCTTTAAAGGTCAGCCTCTCTGGGAGTACAACATTGCCCCAGAGCTGGGGTCAGAGGAGGTCCCACCAGCCTTGGAAGAGGGGCCGATGGGCACTGCCTTTGTCTCAGCTGCTATCTCTGGCACAGGGGTGGTCTGTGCAAGGGACCCCAAGGTGAAACAGTGACAAAGGGTCAGGTTCTTCTAGAGCACAAAAGCTGATTTTCATTAAGCTGACTTTTTATTTTTTTAATGTTTTAAATTAATTAATTTAGTATTTTTGGTGGCCCTGGGTCTGCGTTGCTATGCAGGCTTTCTCTAGTTGGACTTCCCTGGTGGCTCAGACAGTAATCTTCCTGCAATGTGGGAGACCCAGGTTCTATCCCTGGGTGGGGAAGATCTCCTGGAGATAGAAATGGCTATCCACTCCAGTATGCTTGCCTGGAGGAGTCTGGTGGGCTACAGTCCATAGGGTCACAAAGAGTCAGACACGGCTGAGTGACTAACACACAACACACAACTAGTTGAGGCAAGAAGGGGCTCCTCATTGTTGTTCTTGGCTTTCTATTGCGGTGGCTTCTCTTGTTGCAGAGCACAGGCTCTAGAGCATGTGGGCTCAGCAGTTGTGACTTAGTTGCCCTAAGGCATGTGGGATCTTCCTAGACCAGGGATCAAACTCGTGTCCCCTGCATTGGCAGGCAGAATCTTACCCACTGCACCACCAGCGAAGTCCTCAAGCTGACTCTTTAGCATAGGGTCTGCGAGCACAATTCAGAAAGTCTATGAGCCATGCCCCCCTCCCCAAAGATATGTGCAGACTTCTGTGTGCACCTGTGTTTTTCTGGGGAAAGTGGAAGTGTTAGTCGCTCAATCATGTCTGACTCTTTGTAATCCCATGGACTGTACCCCGCCAGGCTCATCTGTCCATGAAGTCCTCCAGGCACGAATACTGTAGGTAGCCATTCCCTTCTCCAGAGGGTCTTCCCAACCCAGGGATAGAACCCAGGTCTCCTGCATTGCAGGCAGATTCTTTACCATCTGAGCCAGCAGGGAAGGGTCCATAGAATTCCTTAGATTCCTCCAAGGGTTCATGATTAACATGGGGGAAGAACCAATGAGTCAGGGCCTCGGTTTCATTTTGAAAAGGTACTAGTGAAGGTAGTGGGCGAGTGTGTAGCCCACTGCGTTGAGCATGTTCTCGGGAAAGCCCTGGACTATTCCACGTTCTCTGTGCCGCCTTGAGAGGGAGTACATCTCTTCCTGTCCCACTGCACAGACGGTGAGACGGAGCACCCAAGAGGGGTGCTCTCTTGACTAAGGACCCACAGGGTGATGTTTTCCTCCATCTCCGATGCTCGGAGAAGGCAGCCATTGGCTCTCTGGTGGGGCTGCTGGTTTGCCCCGCCCCCTGCCAACTACGCCCTGTTGCTGCGTCAAGGATGTGGATCTCCACCGGCTCCCCAGGGAACCCAGAAACAGAGAAGAGCAAGAAGGAGGGCAATGCTTGTCCTCAGGGATGGACATCAGTGGACAGGATTTGGGGTGTTACTGCCTTGCTGGAAGCCCTTTGGCTAAGTCACCGTGCCCCCTGCCACGTGCCTCAGTTTCCCCATTGGCAACGTGAGGGACTTGGACAGATAATCTGCAAGGTTCCTTCAAGTCTGAGTCCTGAGAAGACAAACGTTACAGACTTGAGATCCCAGAACTGTTTGCAGCTTTGTTTCAGAGTCAAGTTACACAGAGTCCAACTGCCTCTGCGCCTGGCCCCCAGCCTTCGCCCTGACTCCCAGCAGGTGCTGGCCGTGGGCTTCAAGAGGCCCGGGAACTAGAGCCGGGAGAGGAAACCCCACACTGAGCCCCGAGCAGCAACTTCACCCTGGTCTGGAAATGGTTAATGAGCTTTCCTCCAGATACCAGCCCCTTATTAAAATGTAGGTTTTACAATAAATCTGGCATTTGGCCACCAACCTTAGATTAAAACCAGACGGAACAGACGCTAACCACCTTCTTAGATCAAATTTTGAGCAAAGGGCTGCTCTTCTTCCTCCCAGTGGACTCCCTAACCCTCAATCCCCTATACACCCCCATTCCAACCATGTGCCCCCAATTTATGGAGCTCTGTTTGGGGATCTCGAAAGCAGAGAAGGCTGGGCTGACCACAGATGTGAATTTCTGGTTCCTGGGGCCCTGAGATGGGAGATGATCAGGCCCTGGACCCAGACTTTTGGGGACACCAGGGGAAGCTCCAGGGACCCCAGAGCCTTTGAGATTCCAGCTGTCTGGCTTCTGACCTCCCACCCTTCTCTGTGCCTGAGAATAGGATGCAAACGCTCTCTGTCTGGGAGCTTCATCCCTTCTCCCCACTTGGGCCCAGTGATCCCATTTGTCAAAGTCCCCTGGGACTCAAGATGTTTTGGTCCCACCCATCTGCCTCCAGCAGCCCCCACACAAAGACATTCTATCCGCAGATCCCCACCTTGTGGCTGCTGTCTTTCTAAGCATTTCTGACCCAGTGGCTTTGGGGCTTCCCAGGCAGGATTGAGACCCTTCCCCACTCGCTATCACTTTCTTCCTAGGCTCCCCACCAAGCATACAGGGGTCTTCTTTCCTTGCTATCCTCAGCCAATCCCAGTATTTCTCTCTGCCTCCTTCCCTTTTTCTGTGTTCTTGTATAACAACTTTTTGAAACATAATACATGTACCAAACAACTCACCCATTTAAAGCACACAATCCAGTGATTTTCAGTCTATTCAGTTGTGCAGCCATTACCACAATCGATCAGAGAACATTTTCATCACCCAGAAAGCCACCCTGCACATTTTAGTTCCCACCCCACCCCAATCCCCACCTCCACCAGCCTCCCCCAACACCCTGGCAAACACTAATCTACTTCCTGTCTCTATAGATTTGCCTATTTGGGGCAGTTCATTTGAGTGGAATCTTACATTATATGCCTTTCTGTCAAGGTCATAATCTTCTTCCATCCAACATAATGGCGCTAGTGGTAAAGAATCCACCTGCCAATACAGGAGGTGCAAGAGATACAAGTTCAATCCCTAGAGTAGGAAATGGCAACCTGCTCCAGGATTCTTGCCTGGAAGATTCCATGGAGAGAGGAGCCTGGCGGGCTACAGTCTATGGGTTTGCAAAGAGTGGGACGTGACTGAGTGACTGACCGCACACAGAGCATATTTTCAATGGTCATTCGTTTGTGGCATGGGTCAGGACTTCCTTTTGACAGTCGAATAATATTCCATTGCACGGATACTGGTGTGCACATCAGTTGATGGGCTTTCGGGTTGTTCCCACTTTGGGGGCTATAATGAGTAATACTGCTATGAACATTCATTCACATCCAAGTTTTTGTGTGGACATATGTTTTCATTTCTCTTGCATATATAACTGAGAGTGGAATCACTGGGTCATATGCTAACTCTATTTTTAACATTTTGAGGAACTGCCAGGCTGTTTTCCACAGCGGCTGCATCACTTTGCATTCCTATCAGCAGTGGCTGGAAGTTCTGACTTCACTGCCTTCTTGCCACCACTTGTTACTGTGTCGTTTGATTCTAGCCATCCTAGTGGGTATGAAGTGCTATCTCATTGTGAATTTTGCTTTGCTTCACCATCTGTTTCCCTGATGGCTAATGATGTTGAGCAGCTTTTCATGTGCTTATGGGTCATTTGTATATCTTACTTGAAGACATGTCTATTCAGATCATTAGTTCATTTTGATTTATTTTTGTAAAATATTTATGTATTTATTTGGCTGCACCAGGTCTTAGGTGTGGCATGCGGACTCTTGGTTGCAGCGTGTGGGATCCAGCTCCTTGAGCGGGGATGGAGCCTGGGCCCCTTGAATTGGGAGTGTGAAGTCTTAGCCACTGGACCACCAGGGAAGTCCCCATTTGTTCATTTTTAAATTGAATTGTTTGTCTTTTTGTTGTTGAGTTACAAGAGTTTTTAACATCTTCTAAATACAGGTTTCTTACCAAACATATGATTTGTAAGTAGTTTTCTTATCCTGTGAGTTGCCTTTTAACTCTTTTGACAGTGTTCACAAAAGTTTTTGATTTGAAGAGGTCTGATTTCTCTTTTGTCCTTTAACTCCTTGTTCTTTTGGTGTCATATCTAAGAAACCATTGTCTGGCCCTTTTGATGGTGAAGGGAAGTGGCTTTGGAACTTGACACTTTTCATTCTTTTTTGGAACGAATCCTTCCCTCCTTTATATAATCCTTCAGGAATATTTCTGAAACCAAACTACTTGCCTGGTGCTGGGGATACAGCAGTGACAAGGCAAACCCAGCCCCTGTTTCCTAGAGCTTAGAATGAAATGAAAGAGACAGGCATGAAGCAGGTAGCCACAACAGAAGAATGACTTCATTACAGACATGCGGGAGAGAGCGGGCCCAGAGGCCTGTACCAGGGAGATGTGTCTGGTCTGGGAGCATCTAGTCCGAGATTAAAGGCAGGGATGCATTCGCCAGGCAAAAGGGGTGCAGGGCTCCAGGCAGAGGGAAGAGCATGCGCAAAGGCCCTGAGGTGACGGGAGTTCACGCTGTCCAGGAAGGCAAGCTCCCCTGGCACACTGGCCCCTCCACTAGGGCTTCTTGGGGCATCCAGTGGCCTGATGGAAGTGTGTGCAGCATGCCATGTCCTGAGTGCATGTACAGAAGAGGTTCCAGACTCTAAGGAGACCCAGACGCATGGCACCTGCCTCCAGAACTCTGCTGATGTTTCAAGAGGACGTGCGGGGGCCTCCCCAGCCTCCTCCAGACTCAGCCCAAGCCTGGCTGAGCCCTCCTGGTAGACACACTGGTTACTGTGCAGGCTGGAAGGCCTAGGGGTGCAGCAGTCCCGGACGGGGGTGGCCTGTGATCCCTGGCTTCCTATATGCTGTCTGAGGCCTGTGAGGCCATGGGGACATGGATAGGTCTCCAGGGCACCTCTCTGCCCCCTTGAGTCCCAGTGTGTCTTCCTTTCTCACCTTCCTTCCTACGATACTTTCTCCTTCTCCAGACTGGTAGGTGTAAAAGTGGATGAGCAGCTTGGGTTTTGGTTCAGAATTATTGGGATGAAACGCCCTCGGAGGCGTGGCTGGGCAGTGGTTGCTGGTGGCTGACTCCCCAGCCCACCGCCCCAAGCCCCTGCCCCCTGCCCTGTGACACGTGCTGTCATGACTCAGCCCTGGCCAGGCCTCTGTAGCTCCGCAAGGAAGACCCTGGACCCTGGAGACAGCCCAGGACAGGAGCAGACTCTGAAGTCTTCCCACACGTTTTCAGTGCCTCCTCATTCATCCATCCCTTCATTCCTTCTTTCCCTTAACACTCAACAATATTTGTGCAGAGTTTGCCTTGGACTTCCCTGCTGGCTCAAATGGTAAAAATTCTGCAATGCGGGAGACCCAGGTTCAATTTCTGTGTCAGGAAGATCCTCTGGAGAAGGAAATGGCTACCCACTCCAGTATTCTTGACTGGAGAATTCTGTGGACAGAGTAGCCTGGTGGGCTCAGTAGACGGGGTCACAAAAAGTCACACAACTCAGCGATTAACACTTCCTACCTTGGACCAGGCCCTGTGATGGGTCCCAGGGAATCAGAAAACAGTTAAGTTGCAGTCCCTGCCAGACAAATAACCCTACATTTACCCTACAGCGTGACAGAGCTGATGTGGGTGGGTTGAGGGGGGAGGTGTCTGGGATGGCTTCCTGGAGGAGGCAGCATTCTGCTGAGAACTGAAGTTGAGCAGGGAGGCAGAAAGAACTGGCAAGTCCAGGAACGGAATGGGCAGGAGTCCACAGGGAGAGGATGTGCCTGTCCAATTTAAATGCTGACCTCCGGGAGACCACTAACCTGGGACGTCTCTGAAACCACTGAGGCGCCCTGTCCTGGCACTGCCCACTGGGCGACCTGGGGGTCCCATCCAGTAGATAGAACCAGAAAGCCCTCAAGAGGAAGGGCCCATACCTCTGTCAAGTTCATGGTCAGTTTGCCCAGGGCTGGGCTGGGAACTGGGGCTACCTCCTCCCTCCCTTCCCACTGCCAAGCAGCTACCAGGGGTGCAGTAAGAAAAAGAATGGGTCTGGGGTTTGCAGAGGGAAAGCTCTCACTTGCTATGTGACCCTGGGTAGGTCCCAGCCCCTCTCTGGGCCCCGCTTCCATCTTCTCGGTGAGGCAGTGACATCCCCCCCGCCACTCTCGAGGTTGCTGGGGGCCTCCAGGGAGTGATGCTGGAAAGTTCACCTTGGTGATCTCACTGCCTGCTCCCATTTGTGCCTTAGCCTTGGTCCTTGCGTGTCCTGGACAGAGGTCGACTGGTCCAAGCGTGAAAGTGGCCCTTGGCTCCTTGCTTGAGATTCGGGGGTGGGGTGGGGCTGGCCTCCTGGGGAAGCCCCCAGAAGCCCAGGTGCCCTTCTCCAGAGGGTTCCAGGGTCCACGCTTCTTCTCCTCCTTCCTGCCCATCCTTCTTTTCTTCCTCCCAATGAGTGACACGTATAGAGCCAGGCCTGACCCTGGCTCTGCCCTTTCAGGTGTCACAGGCTGGCACCCCCTTCCCCTTCTCAAAGCTACCCTGCCCTACATGCTGCTCCCAGCTCCCCCTGGCCTGTGTGCTGGGGACTCCAGCACAGACCCCAGCTTTAGAGATGCTCCTGTTGATTTCAGCCCCCTCTTCTTGGCTGACCATTCACCCTAAGCCCCTGGAGAGACTCCCCCCTCTCAGGATCCCTCTACATGAGGACCTAGGGGTACTCATCAGCTGGCTGCCCATGCCAAGGTGGTAAGAAGCCTGGGCTCTGGACCAACCTGCAGATTTAAATTCCTGCCCCAGCCTTTACTGGCCACGTGGCTTTGACAGGTTGTTTAACCCCGTGCCTCAGTTTCCCCTTCTGTAAAAATCAGACTAAGAGCACCCAGGTCAGATACTCATGAGGGTTCGTGGTTCCTGTTACCTTCATTTCTCAGGGGGATTCCTGAGGCTGAGGTGGAATAAAGGTTTCACCCGTGGCCACTCTGCTGGTGAGCCAGTGCCAACCTGCGATCCTAAACCAGGACCCAGGCCTCCTTAATCACCTCTGCTCCCTGTTACTTCTTATCTGATGAGGTGAGATTCTCTCCCAAGGCTCTCCTGGTGGCCCTGGAGTCAGGGATGCGGCCTGGAAGGCACATAAGGATACAGATTCCAGAATTCCTGTCTGAGCCCCACTCCTAGGGGGTCTTTCAAATGAACCCAGCTCTCTACCAAGAAACCTCAGTGTGTGGGGGCACAGCCTCCATGCACCCCCCCCCACCTCCACTTCCTTCTAAGAAGCCTGGGCTCTGGACCAACCTGCAGATTTAAATTCCTGCCCCAGCCTTTACTGGCCACGTGGCTTTGACAGGTTGTTTAACCCCGTGCCTCAGTTTCCCCTTCTGTAAAAATCAGACTAAGAGCACCCAGGTCAGATACTCATGAGGGTTCGTGGTTCCTGTTACCTTCATTTCTCAGGGGGATTCCTGAGGCTGAGGTGGAATAAAGGTTTCACCCGTGGCCACTCTGCTGGTGAGCCAGTGCCAACCTGCGATCCTAAACCAGGACCCAGGCCTCCTTAATCACCTCTGCTCCCTGTTACTTCTTATCTGATGAGGTGAGATTCTCTCCCAAGGCTCTCCTGGTGGCCCTGGAGTCAGGGATGCGGCCTGGAAGGCACATAAGGATACAGATTCCAGAATTCCTGTCTGAGCCCCACTCCTAGGGGGTCTTTCAAATGAACCCAGCTCTCTACCAAGAAACCTCAGTGTGTGGGGGCACAGCCTCCATGCACCCCCCCCCACCTCCACTTCCTTCCCCAGACTCCTCTGGCTATAAGTATTTCTGCAGCCTCAAAACTCCTTTGACCAAGGCCCAGTGTTAATTTGTTAAATCTACATCGAGGTCCTGGGGACCCGTTGTTTATTTTTGTGAACGTGTTGGCAGAGATCACATTTGGGGTGGAGGAGGCCGCTTATTCGGTCGGAATAAATGCTAATTAATAAAAGTTATTTATTTGGGTTGGAGCTCGCCGTGGCCCCAGGGTCAGGCACAAACTGACTATTTGAAGCAAAAACAAACAGAGAGTGTCTCTCAACAGCTTGAGAAAGGCAGAAACGAAGAGGCCGGGTTTATTTGTCTTAGGAAGAATTTGCAGTTAATTCCCTCCAGACTATTTAGACCCTTAAATTAAATGGAATAAGAAAAACCATGGGTGCAGGGGAAGGAGCCAGGAACACTTGATCATTTGGCCGAGAGCAGAGTTTTTAAATGTCTTTGGCCTGAAGTCAGCCAAGTAAATGGTATGTGTGAAATAATTTAATGGCAGAGAACGGAGCAGCAGTCACTTTTTCTCACTGTAATGTAATAAGAGAGAGAGCGTGGCTGCCTCTGCTATCTGAGTCCGTTTATATTTCCTCGGACTCAGCCCCTCACGGTAGCCCCTAAAGAGCCCAGGTAAATGGAAGTGGTTTCAGGCTTTATTTTCAATCCCAGAACTTTGACTGAACAAAGGAAACTTTGGGCACAGCCCTGATTGGGACGGACCTGGCCCCAGTGCTTGCTGGCCCGAGGCTTCAAGAGTATTTATTTATTTTCCAAATACTTGAAGCTCAAGCGTGGAAACCCCAGAGGACACACGCCCACCACATCCACTTCTCAGGGGGCGATTCAGGAACTCGTGGTAACGAACATCCGGCGCATCCGCTGGGAAGCAAAGTGCAGCCCGCGAGTGAGCCCTGGCTAAGGCCAAAGCTGTGGGTTCGAGTCCTGGGTCACCTCCAAGACACATCCTAAATTTTCCACATCTCCTCAGCCTCTGCCCGCAGCTGGAACTGGAAGCAGCTTTCTGCTAGGGGCTGGGCTGAAGGAGAAAGATGCTTGTTTATTTGGTGGGGATGGAGGGGGGTGGGGGGTGGAAGCGGGTTGCAGATGATCAAGAATGTTAAGGGCAGGAACTTCCCTGGAGGCCCAGTGATTAAGACTGCGCTTCCAATGCAGGGGGCGCAGGTTCGATCCCTGGTCTGAGAATTAAGATCCCACATGTGCAGCACAGCCAAAATCAGTGTTAAATGCAGCGAGCATTTATGGAGCAATGACTGTGCTCTTGGCATTCAGTTAAACTCAGCTCCTCCAGGAACTCTGTGTGACCCTGGGCAAGCCACAGTCCTGCAGGACTCCCAAAGGTGAGGTCTTCCCCCCTGGGGGGCTAGGATGAAGTCTTGGGGACATATCCACAGCAGTGAGATGATGCAATCCATGAGGTCTTCCAGAGCTGGGACCGAGAGTGTAACCCCCCCGCCCCGCACCTGGCATCACCTTCCCTGGGAACCAGGAAAATGAGGGAAGATGACCCAGCAGAGACAAACTCATACTCCGGGCTGCCTGAGTCTCCCCACAGGCATGTCCCAGCTGTGTGATCTTGGGTCAACCTTTCAGAGCCTCAGTTTCCCAGTGTGTGAAATGGGATAACACCTCGTAGGGCAGTGGCTGGGATCCAGTGGATGGGAGTGTATGCGACACTGGATACTGTTCTGCCCAAACCCGCTTTTGTTGAGCGCATTCCATCACAGCTGCCCTGATGGAGAGGAGCGACTCCAGCCCAGCTGGGGTGAGGGGTGTGAGAGTCGGGTTGCTGGAGCTGGGGGTGTAAATCCCTTGCCTGAGAGTTTCAGCTCCAAGGCTCCAGCAGTTTAGCCAAAGAGCAGAGTTGTTTCTTCCGGCACCTCCTTGGCGGGGGCCAAGGCTGCAAAATGGTTTTCATTTCAACACCCTCCGTTTTGAATTGCTCAGAAATTTCCCGAAAAAGTCTCCTTTTTTGGCTGAAAGGCCTCCTGCGTTGGGTTTGTGCCCAAGCAGCATTGCCTAAAGGGGGGGCAGAAATCGGCTCGCAATGGCTGGTGTTCCAGAAACTTCCGTCCACTCTCTGGGGTCTTGATCACATAGGTTTTCAGCGCTCGACCCTTGATATTTCGGTGTAAGGTTTCTTCCCGCTCGAGGGGGTGAGGGGCAGGGGTGGAGAGACATTCATAGCCACCAGACATTCTCATCCATCTTCACCTTTCCTTGGAGGAAAGGGGTGAGGAGTGAAGATTGAAGCGGGTCCAGGAGACGAGGCCAGCTCGCTCCGTGTTCCCTGCCACTGCCTACCCCATTCCCACGTGTGTCCTGTGTTTTTAGTATCTCCCAAATGGGAAAAGTAATGGACTTCAATTCCTGGTCCTCTCTCCAAACCAGGGTCTCTCTCCCTCAGCGCTATGCACATGGTGAGCCAAAGAATTCCCTGATCCAGGGTCTGTTCTGGGCACTGAAGCATACTTAGCAGCAGCCCCGGTCTCTACCTCCGTCCTAGGAGCATCATCCACCTCTCAGTCCTGACCTTCAAAATTGTCTCCAGACATTGCCAGGTGTCCCCTGGAGGCTAAATTGCCCTCAATTGAGAACCACCGGTCCAAACCCAGTAAGGCCATCTTTTCCCGGGAAACCCTGCCTGATTCCTGCTTGACAACTCCCCTCCCCTCACCCCAACCCCCACCCCATGTAACCATTACTGGACTATGGAAGACTTTGCTCTCCAATCCAATCAGCTGGTTGCTCAAAAGTCAGTAAACTCTGCGAACGTGGGAGCGTTCAAAAGCCAGGATTGAATGGTATCGTGGCTGGGCCTGGAATGTTCTAGATGCTCAGCTGAACAACTCAGCATCGTGTGAAGAAGGTAAGATGTGATCAAACCAGTCAATCCTAGAGGAAATCAATCCTGAATATTCACTGGAGGGACCGATGCTGAAGCTGAAGTTCCAATACCTTGGCCACCTGATGCGAAAAGCTGACTCACTGGAAAAGACCCTGATGCTGGGAATGATTGAGGGCAGGAGGACAAGGGGACGACAGAGGGCCAGATGGTTGGATGGCATCACTGACCTAATGGATGTGAATCTGAGCAAGCTCCTGGAGATGGTGAAGGACAAACAGGGAAGCCTGGTGTGCTGCAGTCCCTGGGGTCGCAGAATTGGACATGAATGAGTGACTGAACAGCAGAAAGGAAATGTGTAACAGGGGAAGCAAAAATACAAGGTGTGTCCCCGAATCCAAAAGGTCATCCACACCCTCTGTTGACCCAACTGGGAGCAAAACTGCCCTTCCTGTCCACTGCTGCTGGGAACCCTGGCTACAGCTAGCATTTTACTCATTGGCCCAACAATCCCAATTCTAGGAATCTGTCCCAAATATTCACTGGCAAAAATAGAATATCGTGTTTGCATGAGGTTATTCACTGTGGTATTCTTTTGAGTTGCAAAAGATTGGAAACACACCACCTGCCAATCGATAGGGCTCTGGTTTTAGTTAAATAAACCATAGTTTAGGGGTTTCTCTGGTGGCCCAGTGGCGAAGACTCTGTCTTCCCAATGCAGAGGGGGCCTGGGTTCGATTCTGGGTCAGGAAACCATATCCCGCATGCCACAAGGGAAAGATTCCACACAGCCAAATAAGTAAATAAATGAAATATTTTTAAAAACATAGTGCGTTTGCACAACTGAGCGGCACAGAGCCACATGCAGGGCCTTCTGTACCGGGTGGCAAATCCCCAGGACGTGTGGCTCAGTGGGATCAAAGAGAGGGGCACAGCAGTCCACAGTCTGCTAGCTTCCAACAGAAGAGCAGGAGAAAATACTAGAGAAAAAATTGCAAAAAGCAGTGCTGAAAGGATAAAGCAAAGACAAATTTTACAATGGTTCTGACAGGTGGAAGATGGGATAGTAAAAGTGGTAAAGTCGCTCAAAGTCAACCACTAAAAGGAACGCAATAGGGTCATTTGTAGAGTCATGCTTATAAGTTATTTTTAAATCATGTGTAATTTTGTAAAGCTTGGGGAGCAGAGTCAGGAACAGGGCGTCGTTAACTTTTGCTTTGTCCCTCTCTGTGTTGTTTGAATCTGTTACTGTGACAACAGATGACGGTTACTGTTACTGTGACAACTGTTTCGGTTCTTTGGGATCCCACGGACTAGTCCATGGAATTCTTCAGGCCAGAATACTGGAGTGGGTAGCCGTTCTCTTCTCCAGGGGATCTTCCCAACCCAGGGATCGACCCCAGGTCTCCTGCATTGAGGGCAGATCCTTTACCAGCTGAGCCACCAGGGAAGGAGGGAACAGAAGGGAAAATACAGGTCAGTGCATATGATGCAAATAAAGAAGGCTGGTTTGCTGGCCCGGGTTGGAGCGGTCTCAGGAGTATAGTAAATAGGAAGAGGAGCGTTGCAACACCAGTGTGTTCAGCGTGATCTCACACTTGTAAGCTTTTTAACCTTTATTTTGTTGCAGTATAATTGCTTTGCAAAATTGTATTAGTTTCTGCTGTAAGATGAAGTGAATCAGCTATAAGTATACATATATCCCCTCCCTCTTGGACCTTCTCCTCCCCAGCCACCCCCCATTCCACCCCTCTAGGTCATCACAGGGCACCGAGCTGAGTTTCCTGTGCATTATAGCAGGTTCCCACTAGAAAACTATTTTACACATGGTAGTGTATATATGGTCCATGGAGGAGAGCATGGCAACCCACTCCAGTATTCTTGCCTGGAGAATCCCCAGGAACAGAGGACCTGGTGAGCTACAGTCCATGGGGTCGCAAAGGGTCAGACATGACTGGGCAACTAAGCAGAGTACAGTCTATCTATGTCCGTCCTAATCTCCCAATTCCTCCCAGCCTTCCTTGCTGCCCTGTGTCCACGTCTGCTCTCTACGTCTCTATTCCTACCCTGGAAATATGTTCATCTGTAACACTTTTCTGGATTCCACATATATGCATTAATATATGATATTTGTTTTTCTCTTTCTGACTTATTCAGCCTATCTGACTGACTCTAGGTCCACCCACCTCTCTACAAATGACCCTATTTCGTTCCTTGACATGTGTACCCTAATATTCATTGCAGCACTATTTACAATGGCCAGGACATGGAAAGAACCTAAATATTCAATGACAAATGAATGGAGAAAGAAGACACACATGAACACAATGGGATATTGCTCAGTCATGAAAAGGAATGAAATAGGGTCATTTGTAGAGTCACGCTTGTAAATTATTTTAAATTCACATTTGTAATTTTGTAAAGCTTGGGGAGTAGAGTCAAGAGAAGGGAGTCATTACTTATACTTTGTCTTTTTCTCTGTGACAATGATGTTACTTGGTTATCAGAATATACTTTTTTTAACATGAAATCTCCAGATTCTTTAATTTGATAAAGTATTCTTTTTTTAAAGTATAGTTTATTTACAATGTGTTAATTTCTGGTGTACAGCGAGGTGAATCAGTTATACCTATACACATTCTTCTTCATATTCTTTTCCCATTATGCTTAATTATAGGATATTGAATATTGTTCCTTGTGCTATATAGTAGAACCTCGTTGCTTCTCCATAAAATACACATTTTTAATAAGAAAATAAGATACATAAGCAAGTACTGAACCAGACAGTGTTGGTTCTAAGTGCCCAGTGAATGCAATGGAAGAGAGAGGATTCCATGTGCACACAGGAGATCAGGGAGGGCTTCCTGGAGGAGTGAGCAATGAGCTGGGCCCTTCAAGATGAAAGGTCAGCAGTTTAACCCCTGGGTAAAATGAAATGTAGAAACAGTAAATATGGAAACTCCCCCCCCTCCATAGAGGGGGCATGAGGAGGTGAATAGGACCTGCCTCGGTTTTTGTGAACATCCAGTGGTCTGTGGGTGTTAAAAAGCCTAACAGCGTGCAGTGGACCCTCAGAACTCTGACTTCCACTGTGCCTTTTTATATATTAATATAATTCAACAACAAATACCCATGGCGGTTAACCAGACCCGAGTCTGGGCCACCTTCTGAGGACACGTAGATGCCTCCGGCCCTCCCTGACCAGGTCGGTTGTCCCTCATGGTAGCAGATGCCTGTCCCCTGGCTCCCCAGGAGGGGGACCTGGCCGCTGCGATTCACCTTTATATCCCCAGGGCCCTAGCCCTGTGCCTGCCGTGTCGTGTGCTCAGTCAGTGTGCTGCAGAATAAATGGATGGATGGATGAAGAAACTAACAAAGGAGTGAATTAAAGGGTCTTGCTCTCAGGGCTGGACCATCCACCCGCAGTGGGAAGACACAGGTTAAAGCGCTCAGCGCACGTTGCTGAGCTGGTGCCTGAGTCATGACCGTGTGGGCGGCTGCGGGCGCAGGGGCGGCCCGGCCTGGCCTTGAGCTGACCCTTGGGTCCCTCCGCAGGTGAGTGTCCCAGCCCCGGGCGCAGCAGCGCCGCCAAGCGGAAGAAGAAGCAGCGGCGGAACCGCACTACGTTCAACAGCAGCCAGCTGCAGGCGCTGGAGCGCGTGTTCGAGCGCACGCACTACCCCGACGCCTTCGTGCGGGAGGAGCTGGCCCGGCGGGTCAACCTCAGTGAGGCGCGCGTCCAGGTGAGCGCTGCGCGTCCGTGGGCTCCTCGCAGGAGCGTGTACAGCCACCATGCACTCGGGGTTAAGGAACGGCCAAGGTGCACGGGGGCGTCTGAGGCCAGGAGGGCTGAGGGTCCGATCCAAGCCCTGCCACTGGCCAGCTGTGTGAGCTAGAGCAAGCTACTTAACCCCTCGGTGCCACAGGTGGTGGTGGTGGTGGTGTAGTTGCTAATCGTTCCGACTCTTGCGACCCCATGGACTGCAGCCCGCCAGGCTCCTCTGTCCATGGGATTCTCCAGGCAAGAGTACTGGAGTGGGTTTCCATTTCCTTCTCCAGGGGATCTTCCCGACCCAGGAATCGAACCCAACCGGGGTCTCCTGCACTGCAGGCAGATGAGCTATAAGGGAAGCCCCCAGGGTGGCTTCCCTGTAAAATGAGAATCGCGTAGGTCTATTTTATAATGTTCTTATGAGAAAGAAAAGAACTATTTTTGTAGCTTAGCTCAATGTCTGGCACAGAGGGTTTTGATAAATAAAAGTCGTTTTAAAGTGTCCAGGGCTTTCTCCGTGCCAGCTCTGAGCAGAGTGCCCAGCATACACCTCTCTTCATTATAACCTCCCAGCAGCTAAATGTTCATCGGTTCATGCCTTCATTCCTCCACTGGCACAGTCTCCAACACACACGGACCCAGCGGCAGGCACTATATCACCCCCATTTTACAGATGGGAAAACTGAAGTTCAGGGAGATGAAACCACCAGTGTAGGGTGGGTGACAGAGCAGGTACACTGTGGGTCCAGGAGGACTTGGGTCCCCCTGGCAGCCCGATCACGGCTCCTTCCCACCCCAGGTCTGGTTTCAGAACCGCCGGGCCAAGTTCCGCAGAAACGAGCGGGCCATGCTGGCCAACCGCTCGGCCTCGCTGCTCAAGTCCTACAGTCAGGAGGCCGCCATCGAGCAGCCGGTGGCTCCCCGGCCCACCACCCTGAGCCCGGACTATCTCTCCTGGACAGCCTCCTCCCCCTACAGGTGAGAGTGGGAACTGCTTCCGGTCAGGGTTGGCGGGCGCGCAGCAGCCTGGAGACCCCCACAGGGTGCTTTAGGATCCAGATTCCTTCGAGGCTCTGGAGAGAACTGTGAAAGGGGCCCAGGCCCTCCGTGGACTGGGGGTGTGTTAGCAGGCGTGTGACTGCGTGCATGGCGGAGGTTGTAAATGTGTGTGGGTGTGGGTGTGTGCATGCACACACGCACGTGTTTTGTAAATGTGCGGACTGGCAAGATGAGACGTGTCTGGAGGGAGTGGAGAACCCCTGTCACCCTGAGGGAGCTGAACAGCTGCCAATTTCTGGGACGTCCCTGGTGGTCCAGTGGCTAAGTCTCTGCACTCTCAGTGTCCGGGGCCCGGGTTCCATCCCTGGTCAGGGAACCAGATCCCACAACTTCAGCGGAACTTTAACAGCCACAACTAAAAGAGCCCACATGCTGCAACAAAGACCCAGCGCAGACAAATAAATTACTAAATCAATATTTTTTTAATAAAAAGGAAAGAAAACCTGCAGCTTTCTAGGCTAGTGCGAGCGCCTCAGCACCTCTTGTCGGTCATCCCGGAGGGAGGCCGGGAGGGGCCCCGAGGATGGTTCCCAGTCCCGGGGACCTGGCTGGGACCCGGAGGTGAGGGCTGGGGCAGTTTTGTCCTGGTCAAAGCCAGGAAAATGTGGCAGGGCAGGGCGGGAGAGGGAGGGGGTGCTGGAGAGTTGGGGTTTTGCACCCCACAACTCCCAGGGGTGCTGTCCACCCCTTAGGCTGTGTGAGCAGCTCTGCTGGAGCCCTGGTCTCAGGAGGTCCAGTGGGTCAGCTCGTGGAGTCTGAGTCCTGGAAATGCCCACGCTAGATCCACAGCCCTCCCACGCCCTCCCCATACCTGGGGCGGGAGAACCATCAAGAGGTATCCTTCCATACAGGTGTGTGTTCATCCCACCCCCATCCTGCTGTGTGCCAGGCACCGGGAGGGTGCTGGGGGGTGAACAGGATGCAGGAAGCTCCTGGTCCAGCGAGGAATGACCCCAAACCTCCAGGGGCGGCTCCAGGTTCCAGCGCCGACCGTGGGCCCTTCTGCATCCGCCCTAAATCTTTCGGCCGCAGGTCACCTCCAGCCCCCGGGAAAGGCTGCCTGTGAGCTGAGGAGGGGAGGCAGGAGGACCAGAGGCTGGGGTCCTTGGACGGACAGCCAGGGTGGTCAGCTCCAGGCAGCACCGACATGTCCTTGTGTCTTGTGTC